>OU343219.1:112248884-112286817 GCA_910596185.1 Chrysanthemum makinoi
GGGCAAATTTGATGGCAAGTCAGATGAACGATACTTATTGGGTTATTGTACCAATAGAAAAGGATTTAGAGTGTACAACAAGGTTACCAACAAGGTTCAAGACTGTCTTCATGTTGAATTTTTAGAAGATCAAGAAAATCAAAAGGGTAAAGGTCCTGATTGGATGTTTGATCTTGATGTTTTGACTCCTTCTATGAACTATGTTCCTGTCAGAGAAGAAAATTAAGTTGTTCACAAAGAAGAAGATTTAGAGTACATTGTTCATGGAGTCAATATTAGACCTGATGTTGTTCCTGATGAAGAACCTATATCTATTGAGAAAGAGAAAAGTACTGATGAACCAACATCCACATTGTCTGATGAAGATCAAGCTCTCCAAGTTGAGCTTAATAGGATGCTTTTCCAAGAAACAATAGCACAATCTTATGAGGATGATCAAAGAAGAGCTTATGAAGAAGCAAAGAAAAAGGGTAAGTCTACAGATTACTCTCACAGTACTTTGGATCACAGTACTTTGGATCAGAGTACTGCTTCACAAATTGACAGTACTTTTGATGATTTGAATGATCCTAACATGCCTGGGTTAGAAGACACTGATGATGAGTTAGATGATGAATGTATTTTCTCAAATTCCAATGAAGAAGCTGATTTCACAAATTTGGGTAATGATCTTGAAGTTCCACAGACTCTTACATTAAGAGTTCATAAAGATCATCCTGCTGGTCAAATCATTGGACCTTCTACATCAGGGGTTCTCACAAGAACCAAAGCTAAAGGTTTCTCTAAACCACATAATGCTTTACTTAGCTTTGTGTATAAACAAAACAGGCTGAATCATATGGATCAACAAACATGTTTGTTCACTTGCTTTATCTCTCAAGAAGAACCCAAGACTGTAGCTCAAGCATTAACTAAAGAGAGTTGGGTTGAAGCCATGCAAGAAGAACTTCTTCAATTCAAACTTCAAGACGTTTGGGTACTATGTGATTTACCAGATGGAAAGAAAGTCATTGGTACAAGATGGGTTTTCAGAGTTAAGAGAGATGAAAGAGGGAATGTCATCAAGAACAAAGCAAGATTGGTTGCACAAGGATATAGACAAGAAGAAGGAGTAGACTATGATGAAGTGTTTGCTCCAGTAGCAAGGATTAAAGCCATTAGATTATTCCTTGCTTTTGTATCTTATATGGGCTTTCCTGTTTATCAAATGGATGTCAAGAGTGCCTTTCTTTATGGCATAATTACAGAGGAAGTATATGTAAAACAACCTCCTGGTTTTGAGGATCCTGCATATCCAAACAAATTCTACAAAGTTATTAAGGCTCTGTATGTCCTTCATCAAGCTCCTAGAGCTTGGTATGAGAGACTCTGCACTTTTTAATTGCAACATGGCTACAGAAGGGGAGCAATTGATAAGACTTTGTTTATCAAGAGAGACAAAAAGGATATCATGCTTGTTCAAGTATATGTAGATGATATTATCTTTGGAGCTACAAAACAATCAATGGTGAAAGAATTTGAACAGCTCATGCAACAAGAATTTCAAATGAGTTCCATGGGTGAATTAACTTTATTTTTGGGGCTTCAGGTTAAACAATCAAAGGATGGAATCTTCATTAGTCAAGATAAGTTTGTCACTGATATTCTTAAGAAGTGTAACTTCGATGCTATCAAGCCAGTCACCACACCTATCAAAGCTATCAACTCATTAGGAAAGGATGAAGATGGACAAGCTGTGGATGTCAAGCTTTACAGATCTATGATTGGCTGTCTTATGTACTTAACTGCATCTAGACCTGATATCATGTTTGCTGTATGTTTGTGTGCAAGATATCAAGTCTCACCCAAAGTGTCTCATATGAATGTAGTCAAGAGGATTTTTTGTTATTTGAAGCAACAACCTAAGTTAGGGTTGTGGTATCCTAAGGATTCACCTTTTCACTTGAAAGCTTTTTTAGACAGTGATTATGCAAGTCATAATTATGATAGAAGATCAACCACTGGAGGATGCCAATATCTTGGAAGAAGATTAGTCTCATGGCAATGTAAGAAACAAACCATTGCAGCAACATCATCCACTAAAGCAGAATATGTTGCTGCTGCAAGCTGTTGTGGACAAGTACTGTGGATGCAGAATCAACTCTTGGATTATGGATTTAATTTTAAGAATACTCCTATCTACATTGACAATAAGAGTACAATTTGTATTGTGAAGAATCTTGTTTATCATTCCAAGACCAAGCACATTCAGATTAGGCATCACTTTATTCGAGATTGTTTTGAGCATAGGCTCATTAATGTTGTCAAGGTCCACACAGATGATAATGTAGCTGATCTAATCACAAAGCGATTTGATGTTTCCAAATTCAATCATTTAGTGGTGAGTATTTGTATGATTAACTATTAAGCTACAATTAAGGGGAGGACTTATTAGTTAGTTAGTTAGTCTCATGCATTGTTTAAGGGGAGGCTATACAAGGTTTTTGTTGATGTTTTTTCCATAGTGAAGAAAAGGATGGAAAGTACTGCTTTGAGTTTATCTGAAAGTACTGCTCTGAAAGTACTGCTTACGTGGAAAGCACTGCAGTCTTGTCAACGTACTATTCCAACGGTCAAAATAAGGGGTAAAATTCAAACAACGGTAACTTTATTAATTGGGATGTGATTTTTTTAAATCTTACCTATAAATAACTACCCTCCGATTTTCCCTCTCACCTTTATTCTTATCCATCCATCTCTCACTTTTCTCATCATATTCACTTTTGCCGTCTCATCAATTCTTATATCAAACAAGCAATGGCTAATCGTAACACTATTAGTAAGCACAACATGGTTGCTAACTTAGGCAAGACACCATCCAATGTCGCTTTTTATGACATAATTGATTTCTTAACAGGATCTTCCATCAATTATGCTTTATTGGTCGAACCTGACATCATTGAGCCCTGGATTCAACAATTTTGGGCTACTGCTAGGTCTCATATGCAAGATGATGACTCCTATATTTAGGCTAAGGTTGCTGGGAAGATAGTTAGAGTTAGTGAAGCCACCATTAGGGACGATCTATTGTTTGATGATAAAGAAGGGGCTATTCGTTTTGACAAACAAGTGCTTTGGGATACATTAAGGGATATTGGGTATGAAGGGTCTCTCACTGAAACAACCTTCAAGAAGCCCTTATTTAGTCCTCAATGGAAGTATCTAGTTCATATATTGCTTCACTGTTTAAGTTCCAAGAGCACTTCATGGGAACAATTTGGATCCAATATCGCCTCTGCTTTAGTGGGATTAGCTACCAATCACCTCTTTAACTTTTCAAGAATGATTCTGGATGGTATGCTATCTCACATCTCCAATGGTTCACCATTTCTCATGTACCCTCGATTTGTTCAAGTATTCTTGAACAAACAGCTTAAAGATGTTCCTAAACCTTCTAGCTTGCTACCTGTTGTAGTACTTCCCCAAAGGTATTCACTTTCATGGCTAGAAAGAGTGATAAGTTTTCTGGGAGGGCTACACCATTAACTACTCACATGATGGAGGTAGTACAAGCTGTTAGAGATGAAGCTGCTTTAAGTGAAGAAAATGAGCCTTCAGTTTCAAGGGAAGGTAATGCTTCTCAACGTACAGCTTGATCCCCAAAACCTGAAGTGCCTCAACATGCTGCATCTCATGATGATTCAGAACCAACTGTCAACCTACCATCATCTCCCAATGATTATACTTCTACAGATGGGTCTCAAACATCTCGAGGAGATGAGGGAGATATGGCTTCTGAGGGTTCAGTTTTGGATAACTATGCTTTGACAAGGGAACTTTTGAGATTGAAGAAAGATTATGAAGCTCAAGCTGCCCAACTGATGAAGTTGAACAACAAGTTTAGAAGATTGAAGAAATTTGTATGGCCATTAGTTCAACATCACATATTGTGGGTCAAGTCTCAGAAGAAGAGAGGTAAGAAATTTAAGAAGGCTTCTAAGGACAAGAAGTTTCCCAAGCATTCTTCATTCCAATTGGGGAGGATATTGGAGCAAGAGAATTTGAATGAAGATGCTGAACCTCATGCAGATACAGATGCTGAACCTTACAAAGATGTTGAACCTCAAAGTACTAAGCCTCAAGGTGCTGATGCTCAAGTAAATATTCAAAGTACTGAGCCTCAAGGTACTGGTGTACAAAGTACTGATGATCAAGAAGCTGGTGATCAAGGTACTGCTTTTCAAGGAACATTTAGGCAAGAGCTTATAACACCAAGGACCTTAAATTTTGAAGAAGAAGCTAGTCCTTCAACTGTCTTACATGAAGAAGAAGCTGGTAAATCTAAAGTATAACATATAGCAAGTGATGATGAGACCATTGCTCAGATTATGCTGAATATGTCAAGACCAAGAGGTGTTAGTATCCCTGGAGTTGAAGAACAACCTCAAGTCTTGCAATCATCTTCTCAACCTACTTTAGATCCTAAAGATAAAGGAAAAGGTAAACTGGTAGAAACAAAGAAAAAGAAGAAGCTTACTTTGGCATAATTAAGAGATATTGAAGTGGCTAAAAATGAAGAAGCTGCTAGAAAGTTACAAGCAAAATTAGATGCTGAGATTGTTCTACCAGAGAAGCAACCTGAACCGGTTATACCTAGAAGACCTCAGAGTATTGCTAAGGAAAGAAATGCCATGATGGCTTATCTAAAGGGTAGAGGATATACTGGATTACATAAGTTGAAGTATATAGAGATGAAAGATCTATATGATGCTGTTAGAGAAGCTTATCAAAAGGAACTGGAAGGTATTATTCCTTTTGATGATGAAAAGTAGAATGAGGATCCAAGAAAGAGAAGTTTAAAGAGAAAAGGAACAACTGATGATGAACAGCCATCAAAGAAAATACAATTGAGAATAGATACAGTTGATGAGCTGAGGAATTATCTAAGGGTTGTTGACTTTGAGCATCCTAAGTCTAAAGAAGTTACAGAAAAGAAGTCTAAGATGTCTACATTTGAAGTTGTAGAATCAAAGGAAGGAGACTATCTTATGTTCCATAGGGAAGATGAAAGTTTTAGAGTATTCAACTCATTGTGGGACATATTACATATGATAGATAGAGAAGATATGTTTCATCTGTATCAACTAGTGCAAGAATATTTTGAGCATATTCCATCAACTGGAGTTGGCTTAGTCTTGCTGGGAGATCTTATTACTATCTGGGAGACAGAAGAAACAAGCACTGATGCAATCTGGAACAACCAAGAAGATTGGGAGATTACCAGCTGGAGATTCTTTGAAGAATCAGGAGTGCATGTTTTGGAGTTAGAATATGGGACTATGATTCACATGCTAGCAGAAAGAAGATATCCACTTACAAGAGATCTTATGATAAGGATGCTAGATCATGGTAAGGAGGTTGAGCAGGAGAAGGAAACAGCCCTTATGGTCATTGAATTTTTTATCAAATGGACAACTATGGCTGATGATGATGTATAAATACTGGTATGACTCTTTATTATATAAATGTTTTGAAAAGTACTTTATTCAAAGTATTGCTGGACAAACAGTACTTTCTCAAAATTACTGCTTACAGCTTAAAACCAGTAAAAGTCTTTCAATAAAAATAAATAAGCAATTTTTGTAAAGTGCAAAATACTTTTTGAAGCACAAAATAAACAGCAACAAATTGTTTTGAGAGAAACATCTGATGGTAATCAACTCACCATGTTTTATAAACAAGAAAGAGTTTGACTCATCATGAGGGTACGGCTCTGATGTGATTATCAAATCCGTTTTTAGTTGACAATTTACTAAAAATTGTATGGTTTTCAACTCACCATATCTGTAATAGTGAAGAGTTGGCTAGCCCACAAGAAAATGGCTTGTGGTAAAGGCTGTGGAAAAACCATTTATATGGTAATTAGTTCACCATGGTTGCAAGAACTAACTAGTCCAAAAGCAAACGGCTATTGGTAAAGACTTAACAAATCTGTTGATAGCTGATGATTTGCTAAAAATCATATGGTTATCAATGTACCATGGTTTTACACACCTAAACATTAGCTACTCCAAAGTTAATGGCTTTGGTAAAGAGACATCAAAATCCATTAAATTTTCAATGATTCACCTCTCACAGGAGTTAACACACCTGGAAGTGATGAGAATAGTCTAAAACTTTATGATCTGATGTACAATTTGCCATATGTTACTGAGAAGCTAAAAAGATGAAGGTTGCTGCTAATGATTGCTGAAAAAGGATTGCTTATAAAGACTACTTTGATGATGACAATACAAGCACAGAAAGTACAAGACAAATCTAAAGATAAAGACACAATCTTTCCTTGAAGACAAAGATGTTAAAGTTAAAGATACAAATGAACTTGAAATCAAGCAAGTAGAATTCAAGTTAGGGGAGGATTGTTGGGATATAAAGTACTGAAGAAAGTCAAAGTGCTGAAGAAAGTCAAAGTACTGCTTAATGAAAGTCAAAGTACTGCTTGTGTCAAAGTACTGCAAAGGCTAAAGGACTGCTATATCGTTTATGGAAAGCTTCGTAATTCTAGAATATTCTTAGTTTAGATTTAGTATTACTTGTCGTACAAGGATTATAATTGTAAACCGACTAGGGTACTCCTTATGTCCATAAAAGGACCCCTAGATTGGAATTAGAGGTATGCAACATTAGAGAATATTAGAGATACGACTTACATGCAAGTACGATATTAGATTTATTAGGGTTGTTAGTGAATCTTTATAACAAGCAGGTTCAAAGTTTTAATATAATCATTGAAGTTTAAAGTTATTCTTCTTAGCTTTATTGAAGTAGTTTCCGCATACTCAATAGAGTAATATCAGTGTTTCATTGTTAGTAATTTAGGATTTATCCAAGGTTGCTAAACCCTTACAAGCTACATAGTTAGTTTGGTCAGAGTATATCGATCCAACATTCAGGATCATGAAATCATCTTATCAGAGTTGCGGAAGCTTTTGTTGATTCATGATATTTGCAGAAGCATGGAGTGGAAATATCAGAGTCACTTGATGAAGATGTGCACTTATCATGATTTCTTTGAGATGAACGTGATGTGTGAGCATGCGGCTATGGATTGACGCCTCAATTTTGATCAGCTACAGCCGTCGGGTGTTCCTGCAGACAATAGTTAGCAATAAAAGCGCACGAAAGTGTCTTTGATCACTTTCGTTGAATTGAGGTACATGGCCCACAGTTCCTCGTTAATCAGTACAAGTACTACCTGTGATCAGGTAAAATTCTGAAGAATCTCCTTGACAGGGTTTCGCAGCTACTCTAGATGTTCTCAAACCGGAACGCCTCAAAGAAGACAACACGGAGTAAGTGAACCGGCGAATTGAGATTCACTGATTGATGAAAAATGATTTGAAAAACAATCGTGTATTGCTTAATATAAAGTGTTTTGCAATACAACGAAGGTTTTATTAGAAAATCAATTATCAATCATAAATACCCCTTTTATTTTGAAACATACACAGTCGATGCGCTACAAAATAGAATTTTTAAGCACAACGGCCGGTTTTTCAAAGGTATCCATCAATCCATTCTTGAACCAAGATTGATTCAAAATATGAATCGCCCCATCGTTTCTGTCCAGTTGTCACATGTTTGATCTATTGGATAGATCTCACATGCCACCCACCAAGAGCTTGTTTTATGTTAGCTCTAGAAGGTTTTCCATCTTCATCGTGAATGTGTTAACACATCACTCATATGTTCTGGCAATACCACAATTATAATGCGTAGGACTCGTAAATATTTTCTTACTTTCCACATTGTGTGAAATAGCAAGTCTTCAAGAATAGTGTGTCCTAATTGAGATTTATTGATGATCTCTTGGCTCTAGACTCAACAGTGCACTTTTGGTTTCCTATGCCGGAGACTAGGGAGAGGGTCTCCTTCTTCAATATCAACAATCTCTAAGAGAAAGTCAATAGATTATGTAGGTTCCCCGTGAGAATGAAACAAGCCCTTTTAAGAGGAACTTGAGTAGCTTGGGAAGTTTAGTGCAGTGTGTCACTGGGTCCATGACGTCTTGTCTTCAATACCAGTGTTACCTTGGTAGCAACCAGTAGCATATGAATTGAACCCGGTTTTTGCCCAAAGGTTGAAATAATGGAGGGCTATTTCTTTTCACCCTTTTCTCATTCATTTCTTTTTCATTCTTCAACCCTTTCAGTTCTTACCGAGATTTCATTACTAGAACCTTGTTGGGTTTATTCCAGTTCTAGCTCTATCTCAGTCCGCACTCTTCCCATTTCTCACTTTCCTCCTTTTTTTCATCATACCAAAGGACTTCTACACTATCTACTTCTAGTGGATTGTCCCTGGGTAGATCCCTCCGGCTCAAGCTGGATCATGGGAACGAATACCTAACCCTAACCATCCTTATATCTCCGTGCATGAAGTAAATTTGGTCGGTCTTTTGGTATTGTTCTTCTGCCATAGATACCAATTGAAAACCATTTGAAAATCAATCCATGTACTTGTGATACAAAATCAAAGCATTTTGTACCTGAATTGTTTTTGATATTTTAGAAAAAGCTCCCCCTCAACATGTGCATCAAATATTTGAAAGTGTTTTGGCACATGGAGGCAAGAGGACTTTGAAACCTTAGATTAGGAATTAAAGATCCAATCTTTGATTAACATTTTCTAAAATGATCATCATCGCTTCCCGATCAAATCTAGTATTTTAAATACTTTGGATAAAACAATTTTGGGAAGGATGAGGTTTTCTTATGATTGCTCCCCCTCAATATGTGCATCGAGATTCGAAAGTGTTTTGCACATATTAAAGAGAAACTGCACTTAGAGACAAATCAATCACGTTTCGATCCTTTTTGGTTTGAGATGGATGCTCCCCCTTAACATGTGCATAGAAAATTTGAAATCGTTTGGCACATGTAGGGAGGAGTGCTTGTTACTATATTTATAAAACCACTTATTGAATTATCAGTTTATTTCCAATTTAAATCACAAATTCTCCCCCGATCACAATTTTCAAATCATTTTTAAATTGTTTTTGAAAGATTTTGAGGACAATTGTGACTTGATTTTAAAACATTAAACTGATAAGGATCAAATTCTGAGACTTTAAACTCCAATGATTAAACATGCTTAAGTATCTTATGAAAACACAACATTAGCCTTGGTCTGGATCCAATTGTATAAAACATTGTTCTTTTTGATTATCCAAAATTAGACCTTGCTCGATTACGTGCCAATTGTTTGAAAAATAACTTTTTGATTTGATTGAAATCATTCTCCCCCTCAATCAATGACATAAGTTGTTGATTGAGATGTAGAGATTTTGACAAATGATAAGTCCAGATGATTTTCAAAAATATAGTCCGAGCTATTTTCAAAGCAATTTTGTTTTCATTAGATGACAAATATTTTTCAGAAGAATATTTAGAAGGAAAAATATTTGTGAAGAAAACATTTGTTTTTAGAATCAGAGTATGTGATTTCAAAAATTAGATTAAGCATGGCTCTGTTCTTTTTTTTTAAACGGGTTACTGCCTGAAATGACAATAAACCATCATTTTTCTCCATCTCGTTTTTTTAATTTTTTTATTTTATTTTTTTTGTATTTAAGTTTATGTACATTCGAACTTCATCTAAAAACCCGTGTCATTCTTTGAGTGACAAATCAAAGTCCATATATGTTATCGAAGAACATAAATTAGATTAAAAGACAAATAATATTTTTGGGCTTTTTCAAAGATTTTCTGATTTTTTATGGATTTTGAAATTTTATATTTTTCTATTTTCTTTTTGTGGGTTTTATAATTTTGTATTTTGTTTTTTGATTAAATATGTACAAGAGATAGATGAAGAAAAGCCTTTACTCCTCATCTTCCTCTTGAAGACGTTTGAGTGTTTCCGGTTGTAGACTCTTTAGTCCAAGTCGTGGAAGAATAAACTGAAAACAGTCTCTAGGAAGAGCTTTAGTGAAGATGTCTGCCAGCTGATATTCAGTTCTCACAAAATATAGTTCCACTACACCTTTCTCCACTTGCTCCCTGATGAAGTGATGTCAAATGTCGATATGCTTTACTCTTGAATGTTGAACGTTGTTGCAGTAGAGAGCAATGGCACTTTTGTTATCACAATACAGAGGGATTTTGTTGAATTCAAAGCCATAGTCAGATAATTGGGATCTCATCCATAGGATTTGAGCACAACAAGATGACATGGCTATGTATTCCGCCTCTGTAGAGGATATAGACGTACTCATTTGTTTCTTAGAAGACCAACTTACAAGCTTTTCTCCTAAGAATTGAGCACCACCTGACGTGCTTTGACGTGTATCTTGACACCCTGCATGGTCTGCATCTGCATATGCTGTTAGTGACATATTGGTGTCCTTCGGATACCAAAGTCCCATATTAATGGTTCCTTGGAGATACCGAAAGACCCGTTTAACCGCTTCAAGGTGCTTTTTGGTAGGCTTAGCCTGGTATCTAGCACACAGACATACAGGGAACAGAATATCAGGTCTACTAGCTGTGAGGTACATCAGGGATCCAATCATACTTCGATATTTTGTTTGATCAACCATGATCCCTGAGTAGTCCTCATCTAGTTTGGTACGCTCCACCATGGGAGTGTCAACACGGTCACAAGTATCAAATCCAAATTTCTTTAAAATTTCATTTTCATATTTAGATTGATTAATAAAAATGCCTCTGGGACTTTGTGAAATTTGTAATCCTAGGAAAAATGACATTTGTCCCATCATAGACATTTGAAATTTGGAGCCCATTTCCTTTGAAAAACGGTCACATTCATTAGGGTCGGTCGAGGCAAAAATAATATCATCAACATAGATTTGAGCATGAATTAAGTGTTTGCCTAAATTTCTGGTGAACAATGTGGGATCATCTGCTCCTTTGCTGAATCCGTTGGTTAAGAGAAACTTTGACAATGTATTATACCATGCCCTTGGAGCTTGTTTCGAGCCATAAAGAGCCTTCTTCAAGCGATAGACATGAGTAGGACGTTCTGGATCTACAAAACCTTCAGGCTGACTGACATAAACGATTTCTTTCAGATCTCCATTAAGAAAGGCAGTCTTCACATCCATCTGATAAACCACCATGTTCTTACTAGCAGCATTAGCCAAGAAGATTCTAATTTCCTCTATACGTGCAACTGGAGCAAATGATTCCTCAAAGTCAATACCATCCTCTTGACGATATCCTTTTGCGACTAGTCTTGCCTTGTTCTTCAACACATCACCATGCTCATCAAGTTTTACTTTGAAGATCCATTTGAGAGCAATGATCATAGCACAGTCAGGAGCAAGTACCAATTCCCAAACATCAAGTCGATCGAACTTGTGAATTTCTTCTTGCATTGCATTGAACCAACTGTCCTTAGACATTGCGGTTTTAACATCTTTCGATTCGACCTTTGATAGGATGGAATTGAAGAAGCACCATAAGGCATCGGTAGCTAGTTGTTTATGAGTGGATACCGGACGAGAAGGATTCCCAATGATATTGTCCAATGGATGATCATGTGTCCATTTTCTGAAATGCTCATGTGGTTGTGGTTGAGGAACTGATGTAGCAGAGTTGGGGTCTCCTGATGAAGATGGTTCAGATGATGGATCAGGAGCAAAAATGTTTTCAAACGGTGCATCTTCTGGAGTGGCAAAGGGGTTATCTCCATCATAGTTGGAAGAAGCATTTCCATGATGTACACTTGAAGATTGAGGATTTGAGGATGATGATGAGTGATCTTCAGTAGGCGCTTCTTGGGATAGTGACACAAAAATAGATGGATTATCTGTGTTGACAGGATTAGGAGCCGCCTCTGTTGATGGTGTAGAATGGTTAATGTCATGAGGTTCATAGTATTCATCAAACATCAGATCAAACAATTTCTTCAAATCTTCTTCAGAAGGAGGTACATATGGAAGTGCAGGTGAGTGATTCTGTAAAATAGAAGAACTGATGGGACTACAAGATGAATGTTGAGATGCGGGTCCTGAACTAGATTGTCCAGGAGCCATTTGCCCAGACAGCTCATCGAACGTGATGTGAATAGTTTCCATGATATCTCGGGTTCTTTTGTTGTAGATTCGGTAACCCTTTCGGTTTGGTGCATAACCCACAAAAACTCCAATGTCCGCCTTAGCTCTTAATTTACCTAAATCTTGACCATCATTCGTTGGATAGCATAAAGCACCGAACACACGAAGGAAAGAGAGATCAGGTTTTCGATTGTGGACAAGTTCATATGGAGTTTTTCCATGAGTGGTGTGGATAAGGGAACGGTTTTGGGTATAGGAAGCAGTGGCAATGGCTTCAGCCCAAAGAAACATTTGAACCTTTGAGTAAATTAGCATAGTTCTTGCAGCTTCCACAAGAGTCCGATTCCGTCTTTCAACTACACCGTTCTGTTAAGGAGTATGTGGAACACTTCTTTGATGGTTGATTCCAATGCTTTCATAAAATTGGCTTAGTTCTTTGTTAACAAACTCAGTTCCAATGTCCGTTCGGATAATTCTGACAGTTTTGTTAAGTCGAACCTGCAGCTGTTTGATAAGTTTGATGATAACATCTGGAGTTTCATCATTTGTCCTCAAAAACTTAACGGAAGTAAACTGAGAGTAGTCATCAACAACGACTAACACATATTTCTTCCCGTTTATCGTTTGCACTCTCATTGGTCCGCATAAGTCCATATGAAGAGTATGAAGAACTTCTATAACTGAGTTTGCAGGTTTGGGTTTATGGGCATATTTCTTGCTTTTTCCCAATTGGCATGCTGAACAAAGATGATCCTTTTCATACTTTAATCTGGGCAAGCCTCTTACGAGGTCCTTTATAGAAAGATCATTAATGGTGCCGAAGTTCAAGTGATTGAGACGACGATGCCATAACCAAGACTTGGTTTTCGAAGCCTTTGATAACAAGAAGATTGGAGAAGACTTCATCATGTCTTCGATAGAGATGGTGTATAAATTGGTTCCACGTGTTCCTTTCAAAAGTTCAACACCATCTAGTTCTCTAACGAATCATGTATGTTTTCTAAAGGCCACCTCTATATCAGAATCACATAATTGACCAACTGAAAACAAATTATGACCAAGACCTTCAACATAATATACCCTGGAAATTACACTATCTCCAACAACATAATCTCTGTAACCCATAATTTCCCCAAAATGGTCGTTCCCGAATCTAACAGTCCCAATGAATTTACTCACGAAGTTCATGAGCCGTGAGCGATCTACAGTCATATGCTTGGAACAACCTGAGTCCAGGTACCACAAAATGATTTGAACGACCTGCAGGTGAACACAGACAAGTATGGATGACTGGATAATTTGGATTCCCATGCGAGAATGGGTTCCACTTGGTTAGTAAACGAGATTGGAACACCCACATCAGAAATAGAATCAATGAGATCACTAGAGGTAGATGCAGGACTAGAAGTGACAGTAGATCTCTTCAAAGTGTGTTCACTTCTTAAAGGTATCACTCTACCAGTGGGCATCCATTTCCTAATGGGCATTGATCTAGATAATTTAGGGCACAACTCATTAAGATTGAAATTACGACCAGTAGGTATCCATTGATAACCTACATTACTAAATTTTTATTCTTGTTGGTTTCCAATGTTTTCTAGTCTTCTTCCACCTTGGTTTTCTGACATTCTTATCCTGTTTCGTAGTGTTAACATTTTTTACCGGAGATTTAACAGCATTACTCAAATCATTCACAACACATTCATGATTAACACCAGAAATCAAGCATTCATTACATGTTTTGCAAGTAGTAGCGAAATTCAATTAATTACAGATGCGCTTATAGCTAATACTAGAATCAACACGATTCGTCTTATTCAACATAAACTTATTGTTCCTAGGGTGGTCTTCTACTTTCTTCCATTGATCACTCTTAGCTTGCGAGGTCCTATCTTGCTTTGTATTGCCTGGAGGCTTTGACCCGCTTGCCTTAGTGTCACTGATTACTCCTGTAGAGGGAATGATGGGAACATTAGTTGGTTTTGCTACTTTTTGCATTCCTGATCTAGAAGTGCTGGGATCTGAAGTACTAGCAGGCACATCAAAGTTCACATGCTTTACTTTTGGCATAGAACAAGGCATATCAACAGTCGCATGCTTAATACTAGGCATCGAGCATGGCATAATGACTTTATCTTTAGTACAAAATGATTTAAGGCATGTTTCTCTTAAACATTCTAAAAGCTCCTGAGATCGTTTGGCATATAAGCATGCATACGTAATTTCTCTATCAAGTGGTTTATTTATGCTATCCTCTTCGACAATCTCACGGAGACATTCTATACTATCCTTAATATACGAAAAATATTCTTGACACACAAGTTCGCTATTTCTAAGATGAGGGGGAACATACTTTACAGTCACAACATACTTAGAATCCGCAGATGCCTTTGATACACGATTCTCATCACCGACAATTGGCATTTTCCCTTTTACCTGACTCTTCAAATTCTCAATTTCCTTTTGTAAAGAAGTTATTTTTTCATTGTTCTTGTCATGAGTGACTTTCATCGAATCATATAACTCTTTGAAATGTTGTTTAACCTTTTCATTTTCTTCTAGAAAACTCTCATTTTCTTGTTGTAAAACGTTAATGATGTTTTGAAGATGAAAGTTTTGAGAATTTTGAGAATCTAATGGAGGAGGAATCTGGGAGCCATTCACATTATTCTTTTCACCCATCAATTGTGAAATTTGGGTTTTCAATCTTCTGATCGTGTTACAATGAGCTCGAATCTGTTCATTACGTTTGCTTAATTCAAAAGCGCATCAAACTCAGGAGCATCCAAGGATGTCTTGACATTTGAGGTTTTAACATTTTCTTTGAGATGTTGATATTTTAATTGCAAAGAAAAATGTTCAACTTCGAGCTTAGAAAAATGTTTTACCAAGTTATCATGATCATCCAGTTCTATTTTCTCATTCAGTTTTGAAGTTGTATTTTCAAGCTCAATGACACGATCATGGGAAACGTTCAAAGCAACAGATAATTCATGAAATTGAGAAGCAGTAATAGAATAATTTGTAACAGTATAAAACACATCTTGAGCAACACAACTATAAATCAAGTTCTCATTTAAGATATGCAGATTCTTCCTTTCAATTTCATTATATTTGAGTCCACGTTCATAATCATTGACCTCAATTTCCATTTCATTAAACACTCTCTTCATGTCTTTAACCTCAGTGTCAATTGCTTTTTGAAGAGACTCAAATTGATCTTTTAATTGTTTAAAGAAATGCATCACCTCAGTTAAATAACACTCCTTTGTTTGTTCAAAACCCCTTTCCCCTTCTGTAATCCCATTTGGTGTGATTCTCTTCTTACATGTTTTTTCAAGGTCAACAAATAGTTGGTAAACTACATATAAGCTGACTAAGGTTTTACTTGTGTGGGAAGAGTTCTAGGCAATAAATGCATAGGTGTATTTGGGGATACAAAGTGGCTGGAGGCAAATTCCTACAGGGGGAATTCTTTTCAATAAAATCATCAGCTTTTTGCTTGTCCATATCCTTTTTCCAGAACATTTGTTCAGGGGTCAGTTAGGTCTGAGGTCTAAACTTATTAAAGGCAATCCAGTTTTCCTTAGAATAATTTGGTGTTTTATATGTGATGTTATGTTTTATGCACAAAGGATCTTTAAGTTTATCATTTATTTTTTCTCTAGTGACATCTTCTAATTTTCTATCTTCCTCGGTGCACTCAACACAAGTAGGTTTTTGTCTAGGCTTAAGAATCTCATTTCCATCATAGATTACCTGTTTAAGCACATGTCGTGTATTCATAAAAAATATAGTCATCATTGACTGCAGAAAATGCATCACTTGGTACAATTTCACTTTCATTTTGTTTCACATATTGATCATATGAGACAACATTGTTATTACTCATATTTTCTAGCTTGAAGTTCTTGTTTTTGTATAACAGTTTTGTTAAGCTTTTCTTGTAAGGAATCTAACTCTTGTTTTAACATTTATTCCCTAAAATTACTTTTTCTGATAATTGTACGCATTTGGTTATCCATTTCCTGCTTACGGGTAGTCAATTCAAACTTAGCACGTTGTTCATATATAGCAACTTGTTCCTTATAGGCATTGATTCGAGGTTATAGAATCATCATGCACATGCCGTGTATTCATCAAAATATAGTCATCATTATTTGACCGAAGATGCATCACTTGGTACAATTTCACTTTCATTTTGTTTCACATATTGATCATATGGGACAACATTGCTATTACCCATATTTTCAATATCCGATTCAATAATTTCAGTTGATTGTACCTTGTCGTGTATCTTTTGCACATCAACTTCATCGTATAGTTTCAATACCTCTGATATGATTGATTCCTTGGAGGGACCGGTCTGTTGTGGTGAAGGAGCCTTTGGAGAGACCATTGGTGAGATACTAGACATGAAGATGGTTTGGGCAGTAGGTTCATCATCGACATCAGAGTCAAATGCATCACAATCTGCAACTTGAAATGCATTTGGATTGTTGTGTCCCATACCCTGCACTGGCTGTTCATCCACATCTGCATCGTAAGTTTTGGCATTTCCCTCAGCAAGAAATAGCAATTCTTCCTCATCCAATGCCGCCCCATTATCTTGAGCTTGTACCAGCAACATTTTGTCCCTTAAGTACTCTGCATTTTGTGGACGTTTTGGAGAGGTGTAGTTCCTTGCAATGTGTCCTTCTCCACCACAGTTGTAACACTTGATTGGCTTCCCTTGACCCTGAGCCATGTTCCTTCCTCTATTCTGATTACCCACATATCCTCCACCTACACCAGCATTTCCATAACCCGCTCCTGCCATTCCTTGTTCATTCTGTCTTCCTTGCACATTTTGCACCACTACCTTTCCTTCTTTGACTGTAGCATGATTGTGGAGATTGGAAGCTGTTCTGAGATGATTGTTGGTGTGTGGAGTGAAGTTCAAGTTTTGCTTAACCATTAGAGCCAATTGATTGACAAGTTGTTCCATGAATGTTTCTGAATTTGGAGGCTTATACCCTGGATCTGGAATGAGTTTGTGATTACCATTACCAGTTGGTATGACTTGTGATGCTTTGGTGGTTATTCCTACATTAGTGTAGAATGCAGTTGAATCATTTGACGAGCTTGCATCTCCAGAATTGGTTTTGAACTTTTCCAAGATCATTCGTTCAAACACAGCATGTTTCTCATCCTGGAGCAAATAAGCATACAATTTCTCGTAATTTGTGTTCCTCAATCCTTTGTTTAGCTTAACTACAGTGACAAATTTGTGCCATTCGGGATTCATGTTGTTCACAAACTTTGAATTGAGCTGGATATTCGGCATAGTCATTTTGATATTCCTCATGTCATTCACAAGCTTGTGGAATCTCACGTAATATTCTGTAACAGTTTCCCCTGGATTCATCTTAAAGTTCTCAAAGTCATAATACAACTGAGACTCCCTGTCTTCTTTAGTCAATTCAGAACCCGAGAGAAGCATCTTAACATTGTCCCATACTGCCGTTGCTTTAATGTTGTGATTGATCAACTTGTAAATGTCCTTAGGTAAACCCTGGAGTATAATGTTTGAAGCCCTGATGTCTGTATCGTATCTCTTCTTCTCCTTATCATTGAGCTCATCATACATCTTTGGTCTATCCAATCCTAATATAACTGAACCATCAGCAGTTGTTTCAAGGATGTCTCTGGTAGTCTCAACTTGATATGGTCCTTCATCAATTGATTTGAGGATATTAACACCATTTTCCTTTCCTAAGCAGTACAGTCTGATTCTTTGAGCCCAAGAGTCATAATCAATTCTATCCAGCATGGGAGAACGAGTATCAGATCATGTAGCTTGAACGTCATCAGCAACGGAAGAAGTGATTGTAGACATGACTACAAGTTCCACCGGATTTTACAACTCAATGATTAAACCGGGAAATAGATTCCTTCACGGGATTTTACTAAATCAAGAGAAAACCGTAACACGTAACACGAAGAAACGATAAGCCTAAAACAAAACAATAAGTCTCAAAAGACAAAACACACACTTGACAAGTCGCACCCTTGACAAATCGCTCTTCAGACAAATCGCTCTAACAGACAAATCTCTCCTTCAGACAAATCGCTTATATGACAAAACGCACCCTAATTACCAAATCGCTTAAACGAAAAATCGCTTAAGTTGACAAAACGCTAAACAGACAAGTTGCTTAGTTAACAAATCGCATGATACTCAAATCGCATAAGCAAACAAATCGCATAGTACACAAGTACACCCACTACTTCCACTACTTTGTCCTTTCTTGTCATTTTGTCTCAATCGACAAATCGCATAGTAGACAAATCGTTTCACGGAAATTGACAAATCGCTTCAATAAGCAGCCACAAGAGAGACAAATCGCATAAAATATAGGACAAATCGCATCCAAGAAAAGCAATCCGTGAGACAAATCGCATCCAAGAAAGTTTTAAAAACACCATTTTTCAATCCAAAAATAACCCAACCATGATGATTCAAGCCTTCCAATTCAAAACCTAAACACTTATAATGATTCTAAACACAAAAGTACTATCAAAATCCAAACTTTAAAACTAGAAATGATTTAAGCACTTCTCATTATCTGATAATTTAAATCATCGCTTATGTTGAGTCAACCGAAGACATTTTACCTTTTGCCCAACTACCATAACCAGCCGATTTCGCCACTTCTAAAGTTACTTAAACAAGTTCCCTCTTATTATACTGTGCATTTGCTTTAATGAAAAGTGTGATCAAACAATGCATTAATCATATTCTATGTTCTCACTTTATTCCAGCCTTATGGCTTTGATGTTGGTGAATCAGAGAGAGGAAATGTCCTAAAAGGGTTAGACCTTGGTGTCCAAGGCATGCGAATAGGAGGCCAGTTATGATTACTCTTTGAATAACAATGTAACAAGATTCAGATAATAATTTGTTACCCCTACTACAAATGAATAGCCTTTAGCACCTCGGCTTTGCATGAATGATAGAAAACTGATTAAATATCCATCAAATAGGCCAAATTAAAGGAGAACAATGGACTTTCTTGTGATGTCTGATTAGTAACTAAACTCACATGAATCCCATTTATCTTTCAAACATTGTGCTGATACTTTTTTAACTATCCAGGAATATGAAGACAGTGGCGGACCTATGCTTTGCATAGGTGGTGCCCGAGAACCACCTTGAACGATAAAATCTTTTAGAAGCGACGAAGAAATTTTTTTAGGAACCACCTTAGAAATTTTGTGGGAACTACCTTAGAAAAAAATTGGACAAAAAACTTACTTTTAGTATAAAATATTGTTAGCCCAAACCCAATTAGCCCAACAAAATTAACCCATTTAAAAACGCTAAACAGACAAGTCGCTTAGTTAACAAATCGCATGATACTCAAATCGCATAAGCAGACAAATCGCATAGTACACAAGTACACCCACTACTTCCACTACTTTGTCCTTTCTTGTCATTTTGTCTCAATCGACAAATCGCATAGTAGACAAATCGTTTCAAGGAAATTGACAAATCGCTTCAATAAGCAGCCACAAGAGAGACAAATCGCATAAAATATAGTACAAATCGCATCCAAGAAAAGCAATCCGTGAGACAAATCGCATCCAAGAAAGTTTTAAAAACACCATTTTTCAATCCAAAAACAACCCAACCACGATGATTCAAGCCTTCCAATTCAAAACCTAAACACTTATAATGATTCTAAACACAAAAGTACTATCAAAATCCAAACTTTAAAACTAGAAATGATTTAAGCACTTCTCATTATCTGATAATTTAAATCATCGCTTATGTTGAGTCAACCGAAGACATTTTACCTTTTGCCCAACTACCATAACCAGCCGATTTTGCCACTTCTAAAGTTACTTAAACAAGTTCCCTCTTATTATACTGTGCATTTGCTTTAATGAAAAGTGTGATCAAACAATGCATTAATCATATTCTATGTTCTCACTTTATTCCAGCCTTATGGCTTTGATGTTGGTGAATCAGAGAGAGGAAATGTCCTAAAAGGGTTAGACCTTGGTGTCCAAGGCATGCGAATAGGAGGCCAGTTATGATTACTCTTTGAATAACAATGTAACAAGATTCAGATAATAATTTGTTACCCCTACTACAAATGAATAGCCTTTAGCACCTCGGCTTTGCATGAATTATAGAAAACTGATTAAATATCCATCAAATAGGCCAAATTAAAGGAGAACAATGGACTTTCTTGTGATGTCTGATTAGTAACTAAACTCACATGAATCCCATTTATCTTTCAAACATTGTGCTGATACTTTTTTAACTATCCAGGAATATGAAGACAGTGGCGGACCTATGCTTTGCATAGGTGGTGCCCGAGAACCACCTTGAACGATAAAATCTTTTAGAAGCGATGAAGAAAATTTTTTAGGAACCACCTTAGAAATTTTGTGGGAACTACCTTAGAAAAAAATTGGACAAAAAACTTACTTTTAGTATAAAATATTGTTAGCCCAAACCCAATTAGCCCAACAAAATTAACCCATTTAATAATAATAACGAGATGGGCGACGGTCCGACGCGTTGCGGTGGGGCAGCGATCAATCGTTTGCACGTGCATTGCCTAACAACATGTTTTTTTCAGAGAAACCTGACTGGATGAAAATTAGTAGATTAATTCGTTGGTCCGTAGCATTTGCGTGTATTGGACAATGTATTTAATATCCTTAGATTGATGACTTTTTCTTCAACCAAAAAAGTGTTCGAACGATATTTTATATTAAAGATATAGTCATGTACTGAAAAATTGTATGTAAATGTTTTTAATTTATTTACATACAAATATTTGGGCTGCCATGTAATATTATCATTTGGGCTGCCAAATATTTGGGCTGCCAAAGAATGAGTCCTGGGCCATGTTGGGCGGCAAAAAAGGCGGGAAAATGTGAGTCGAAACGGCAGCGTTTTGGCCGTTAATTTATATATTATATAATTTATAATACACTATAAAAAAGGATAAGCAATTGGCTGGCAGTCGCAATTCAATTGCACGTGGAAAAGTGGTAAACGAAACAACGAATAGGCATCATCTGAGTGTTGGATGAATAAAACGAGCATGAAACCCGCCGCGATGCGTCGGGGGCGTTTTACCGACATTTTGAATTCGTAGTCGTGTTTAGGCTGTGTTGCAACTGATTCATTTACTTTGTTGGTTTTGTTTGTTCCGTGTTTCGTTGTCGCCTCCGATACTCGTCGCAAAGTAAATAACATTTAGGATAAGAATAGCATATAATATTGAAAGAACATAAACAATGAAACACCTGATAGAATAAATAACAGGAAAAATGGCAACACTTATGACTGGATGACAACGACCAACCTAATAGCGTAACACACCATAACTTCTAAAATACAAAGGCAAGACTATATTAGTCGTGGATACATGGGTTATTACAATTGCAACACAAAAGAAATCGCATAACAAAGATGCATTGAATCCAAAAAAAGCACCCAACGTTTGGGGTACGTAGAACATTGAACCGTACGTGTGTGTAAAGATACACCACCCAACAACAATAAAACGTTATTTAAGAAAACATGGTGCCACGAATACCTTGTTGGCGTGGGCGTCTAAAATTAGGAGCTATGGACGGGCCCGCTGCTGCTAAATGAGTAGCATTTGTTTCTAAAGTGACATATGTAAATTGTTACAAGTAAAGGAGAAATTGTAATATGTAATAAAGACGCAGCAAATTTTAAAGAAGCAATCGCTCACGCATATAAATAAGCTGTAACACCTGTTGTTGTCGCCTCAGGCCTCCTGACTGGATCATCAGCTTCCGGAGCTGGCATGGCAGGAACACCTGCGCATCACAACGCGACAGTAAATACATAAGCAACAGGAAAATGTATAAGTATAGGAGAACCGTAATAACCAAAAATCAGGTGTAAACATAGACTGCACAACAGCGATGAAACAGTATAAAAAGAGAGTTGATGTAATGAATACCTTCGTGGTGCGGTAATGAGTACATGTTCCTGCAACCACACACATACCTTATTAGACCTGCAACAAAAAAGAAAGCGCATAACAAAGATGTACCTAATCTCAAAAAACCGAATGCCCAACTGTACATGCATATTAATCCGTTATGATACATGTCGCAGGTGCGTGTGTGGCCCCTACGTGAGCATCAGGTACTGGACTCGCCGCAGGTAAAACATGTATGCATCAGAAAGCCGCAATAAATATACAAACAACAAATGGGTCTATGAATGTACAGTAAACGGAAAAACCAAAAACATAAGGGCGAGTGTAACCTGAAAATGCAGCACGTGTCAGCGCAACTGTTGGTCGAGCACGACCTCTTGCCCTAGGCCTATGTGAACGAACCCGGGTTGTTCCACTTAGAGAGAAGAAAACAAACATGAGCGTATGACAACATGCTCATGAAACCAATGAAGTCAATAATTGGAAATAAAAGAGGTATACCATGTTGCAATTTGCGCGACAATTCTGTTAAAGAAAAGTGGTGCAGCTGGTCTTTGACAGGAACGGTCTTAGAAACACCCTCAGGAAAATCCAAAATGTGTGCACCACCAGCAATAGCGTGCGTCATTTCAGGCTCGTGGTGGCCGTCATAAAATGGACTGTACATACTATCTGAACCTGTGTAGATGATTACAATAACATATCAAAAACGGAAATTGGAAAGAGAAGATTGGCAAAAAGTAAAGGTGATTGAAACAATACCATGTTTAGTAGACGGACCGTTCAACCTGGGGAGATATGCACCTTGATTCTGTGTTGGAATCACTACCAAATACAATGGGAAGAAGACCAGACCAGGTTGGAGCAACAACAACAATGACGGTTGGTTTGACTGAACTTTGTTTAGCAGCACAAAGATAAGTACCCCCATAGCGAATTTGTTCTGCATAGTAGCAATTTGTATATAGCAACTTAAAAATCTTGTTTGTCTTATACTGATGGAATCATATTTTTGGATCAGAATGTCAAACCTATCATGATATTTGGGATGTAACAAAGAAAGCAAATTAGAATTATACCTTGTCCTTGTGTCATAGACATGGGCTTCCACCACATGCTTCTTGACCTTGTTCTCTCCCATAGCACGATTCTGTAGCACCATTGTCGAACTTGTTCTCTGCTGGTTGTTGCAGATCTGTAGGTAGCATTGTCCCATAAACCACCTGTAACACATGTATCGCCTTTGTTGCAATTATTATAATTTCATTCTAATAAGTTGTTTGATATGGTTTTTACCTGCTTGTGGTCAGCCCGGCAAGGTACAGCTGGCAAAAAATTACTGCAGTTCACAGAACTGTGCCGACACCGATAATCGTAAGGCCTGCAGATACAGAAGCAAAACCAAGCACCATTTTTGGGCGCAACTTTTATATTTACTGAACATTTCAATTATTGCACTCCATTGGTAATATTATTTTTTAACGTATAAGTTATGTAGATATGAAAGAATAAATGTGAGCAACTTCATTATCAGTGTCGTAAATATAAAGCTGCAAAAACCTGGGTGTTTGGCCTGGTTCGGGGCACATTCTACCAATCCTATGGTATATATGTCCCGAGACCTTGAAAATGTAAGGGCCTCTCCCGGTGTTCACTGACTCGTCTATGTTGGCGCCAAGCGATGTCACAGCGAACATTTGATTATATGCCCTGATGTTGTTGAGAAAGTGCTGGTCTGAAAAGAGTTGCCGTATGTAGTCGGGATAATCGCGCAGTATGAATAGCCTGACTCTCCCACCCATGCAACAACGATGGTACAAAGGCCCTGAACGGCGCGTGGAGGTGCTTAACCTTTCTTCAAACCGAAAGCGTGCATGGCAAGCTGTGCACACACACAGACACGGACGGAACTCGTTGCACTCTATTGGAGGCCCTGCGCAATGGAGGTGATTTGGATCAATAAAATTATATGTAAGAGCATAGAATGAAGACATTAGAGTTTGTAACGCAATGCATTGTAGCGTATGACTAACCTGTGCGTAAGGGTGGCATCCTACGTGGACGTGGAATATTTGTTTGTTCAGGTTCCTGATGTTGTGGCCTTCTAGGTTGGCTGATTGTTGGCCCAGGCGTTGCAGCTCTCTGTGATGAACCTACATTTACATTGCAGTAATTGGATTAGCAGATGTGCATTGACTATCGAGCTCGTGATTCATATTGTCGATACAGTAACGAATGTCAAAACTCAATGATACAAAAGGAGACCAACCCGCTTCATCAGTCGCCGTTGGACGTTTGCAAAAAAACTCAGGCCGTACAGGGATTTCATGCCGGTCGATCATGGGGACGGTGCCGGCTAGTATTGAGCTTTCGGGATTACACGGTGTGCAACCTGTAGCAACAACACGATAAGAGATTTGATAGGTATTCGATGCGCAAGGGCGATGCTTTTTAATGGTAAGTGACATATATGCGAGGACACTTACGATGGTGCTTAAAAGCTGGGTCAGCCAAGGTTCTGACATCAGAGGTTGCATCCGAGTATCCAGGAATGTACGAACCTGTAACGAAAGAGAAATGACATGTTAGAGAAAGTCACGGCCTATTTTGCACAGAAATCGTCGACATGTATTCTATAAGAGTGTGAATGTGAACCGTAAACGTACTCGGACGCGTTTGGTCGTATCCCCTTTTACGTTGCTGCACATCACAGGTGACGCTATTGATACGTCGTATGTTATCAGTATATTGTATGGGACCCTGATCTCCACCACGGCGCACAACTCCAGCATTAAAATCCAACACAACCGCTAGTAAAGACATGCACTATTAGCAAGCGATTTATGTACATTTACAAACTATGTGATAATAGGTTCCAACAATGGCATTACCTTGAAATGGGATGATTGGGTGACTCGTTTGACCTGAGGAGCTGCGAGCGAGCAGTATATCCTTTAGTTGCCAAACAATGAGAAACAAACGGTCATACAAAAGTATGAAAACTGAATAAAAAACGACCAAGTCAAATACCCACTTCCAAAAACTACTGGCAATCAACTTTTATGAATACCGGCCTGACAAAAATGCAAGCAAGCCACTTTTCAAAAAACCTGAATTTGTTCCAAAACCACTTGAAGCACTACAAGATCAAATACGCAGTTCACCAAAGTGCTGGAAATCAAAAGTTTATGAATACCTAGTTTACAAAAAAGCAAAAAAAAAACAGTTTCTAAAATGTTAAAGTTCTTTGATGCATTTTATCAAACATTTGGCAGGCTGTATAAAAAACTGGTAATAGGGTTGTTTAAAAAGAGAAAATAAAAGGTACCCACATAAAAAAGATGATCAAAAGTGATGAATAATGGATCAACGTATCATAAAAATGTGATGTCGAAGATGTTGTATTAATAAAGTATCAAGATCTGACCAAGTGTATGAAACTTGGTTCCATTGATTGTTTATAGAAGAAAAATCATTTCTTTAAAGATTGGCTAGTTAAATATTTGTAACAATTTAAAATATGATTCCATTGACCAAGTTACTGATTTTTTTTTTGAATGAGATATTGTAAACAGTAAAATATCTTTTTGTCCTAAAGAAGTCACATTAAGATGTACCTCTTTTTGTTGGGAAGCAATGAGAAACCCAAAGTTAAAAAAAAGTAATGGAATCCAGTGACATAAGTGACGTAATGGGATACGATACCTGCTTCCTTTGGCCACCATTTTCGCGCCGTCGGGCAACTTGATGTTTTTGATGGACGATTCCTACATGCAACATCAAACTAAACGTTAATAAGAATACGTATATAAAAAAATTTGGAACAACGGTTCACAACTGACCTGAGTCGCAGCTGACGTCACTTCTCAGCCTTTTGTGTGGTCACTCCAGAAACATCGGCATCATCAACAATCTCCTCCAAAGCATTCAAATGGGCGTCAGCCATAGGGCCAAAAGACTTGCCGCCAACGTGTTTCACTTTCCTTTTTTTTTGGGATTCCATTTCCATCACTTCAACTTCATTTTTAAACCCTCAAGACATACAAAAAAGCAACTCAGACAAAAAGAAACAAAGCACCTTAGACAAATCTATATTGTCGATAACCTCAAACTAAATCCGTAAACGATCAAACACTACTTAGAAACGGCTTTTTTCCTCAAAAACAAAATATTCCTGGAAACTATTGCTCCAAGTCGACTAACTCGCTCTAATTTTCGTAGACTAACTCAACTATTTCCATTCATACCGATATCATAACTCTAAACCCTAACATCACTATTCTCAATCAATTACAACATACACAACACAAAACCTCCGAAAATAGCCCTAATTTTGATCAAAGCCTAAACTCGTAAAACTGAAGTTGAAGTTTTAATATAATCAAATCCATTTAATATAACCGTAAACTCAAACTAAATCCGTAAACTTACCATAAAAAAACCCAAATCCATTTAATATAACCAAAACCGCAAAAAACAAAAACAAAAAAAACCAATTGAATACTCGGAATACTAAAAACTTACATAGCAGTTGTACGAATCAAGAGTTGTACTCATAAAAAACCCAAATCCATTTAGCGAAGGTGTACGAATCAAGAGTTGAAGCGAAGGTCGAAGCAATCGGTCGGTGAAGATGAATCTCGAAAAGTAAATGCCGGTGTTATGAGCTTATCTGATGTGTGTAGATTTATGTGTACCGACAATGGATGGGCCAAAATGAAAAGATAGGCGCAGGAAATACGGGCCAAAAACCCAGGAAAAAAACCCGCCCGCCACCAAATATTTTATGAACCCGGCACAGTTCCATAAGTTGGGAGGGCACGAATTCATAAGTCCCTCGCCAAATGTATTCTTATATAAAAGGTACCCACATAAAAAAGATGATCAAAAGTGATGAATAATGGATCAACGTATCATAAAAATGTGATGTCGAAGATGTTGTATTAATAAAGTATCAAGATCTGACCAAGTGTATGAAACTTGGTTCCATTGATTGTTTATAGAAGAAAAATCATTTCTTTAAAGATTGGCTAGTTAAATATTTGTAACAATTTAAAATATGATTCCATTGACCAAGTTACTGATTTTTTTTTTGAATGAGATATTGTAAACAGTAAAATATCTTTTTGTCCTAAAGAAGTCACATTAAGATGTACCTCTTTTTGTTGGGAAGCAATGAGAAACCCAAAGTTAAAAAAAAGTAATGGAATCCAGTGACATAAGTGACGTAATGGGATACGATACCTGCTTCCTTTGGCCACCATTTTCGCGCCGTCGGGCAACTTGATGTTTTTGATGGACGATTCCTACATGCAACATCAAACTAAACGTTAATAAGAATACGTATATAAAAAAATTTGGAACAACGGTTCACAACTGACCTGAGTCGCAGCTGACGTCACTTCTCAGCCTTTTGTGTGGTCACTCCAGAAACATCGGCATCATCAACAATCTCCTCCAAAGCATTCAAATGGGCGTCAGCCATAGGGCCAAAAGACTTGCCGCCAACGTGTTTCACTTTCCTTTTTTTTTGGGATTCCATTTCCATCACTTCAACTTCATTTTTAAACCCTCAAGACATACAAAAAAGCAACTCAGACAAAAAGAAACAAAGCACCTTAGACAAATCTATATTGTCGATAACCTCAAACTAAATCCGTAAACGATCAAACACTACTTAGAAACGGCTTTTTTCCTCAAAAACAAAATATTCCTGGAAACTATTGCTCCAAGTCGACTAACTCGCTCTAATTTTCGTAGACTAACTCAACTATTTCCATTCATACCGATATCATAACTCTAAACCCTAACATCACTATTCTCAATCAATTACAACATACACAACACAAAACCTCCGAAAATAGCCCTAATTTTGATCAAAGCCTAAACTCGTAAAACTGAAGTTGAAGTTTTAATATAATCAAATCCATTTAATATAACCGTAAACTCAAACTAAATCCGTAAACTTACCATAAAAAAACCCAAATCCATTTAATATAACCAAAACCGCAAAAAACAAAAACAAAAAAAACCAATTGAATACTCGGAATACTAAAAACTTACATAGCAGTTGTACGAATCAAGAGTTGTACTCATAAAAAACCCAAATCCATTTAGCGAAGGTGTACGAATCAAGAGTTGAAGCGAAGGTCGAAGCAATCGGTCGGTGAAGATGAATCTCGAAAAGTAAATGCCGGTGTTATGAGCTTATCTGATGTGTGTAGATTAATGTGTACCGACAATGGATGGGCCAAAATGAAAAGATAAGTGCAGGAAATACGGGCCAAAAAACCCAGGAAAAAAAACCCGGCCCGCCACCAAATATTTTATGAACCCGGCACAGTTCCATAAGTTGGGAGGGCACGAATTCATAAGTCCCTCGCCAAATGTATTCTTATATAAAAGGTACCCACATAAAAAAGATGATCAAAAGTGATGAATAATGGATCAACGTATCATAAAAATGTGATGTCGAAGATGTTGTATTAATAAAGTATCAAGATCTGACCAAGTGTATGAAACTTGGTTCCATTGATTGTTTATAGAAGAAAAATCATTTCTTTAAAGATTGGCTAGTTAAATATTTGTAACAATTTAAAATATGATTCCATTGACCAAGTTACTGATTTTTTTTTTTGAATGAGATATTGTAAACAGTAAAATATCTTTTTGTCCTAAAGAAGTCACATTAAGATGTACCTCTTTTTGTTGGGAAGCAATGAGAAACCCAAAGTTAAAAAAAAGTAATGGAATCCAGTGACATAAGTGACGTAATGGGATACGATACCTGCTTCCTTTGGCCACCATTTTCGCGCCGTCGGGCAACTTGATGTTTTTGATGGACGATTCCTACATGCAACATCAAACTAAACGTTAATAAGAATACGTTATATAAAAATTTGGAACAACGGTTCACAACTGACCGAGTCGCGGTGACGTCACTTCGCTTTTGTGTGGTCACTCCAGAAACATCGGCATCATCAACAATCTCCTCCAAAGCATTCAAATGGGCGTCAGCCATAGGGCCAAAAGACTTGCCGCCAACGTGTTTCACTTTTCCTTTTTGGGATTCCATTTCCATCACTTCAACTTCATTTTTAAACCCTCAAGACATACAAAAAAGCAACTCAGACAAAAAGAAACAAAGCACCTTAGACAAATCTATATTGTCGATAACCTCAAACTAAATCCGTAAACGATCAAACACTACTTAGAAACGGCTTTTTCCTCAAAACAAAATATTCCTGGAAACTATTGCTCCAAGTCGACTAACTCGCTCTAATTTTCGTAGACTAACTCAACTATTTCCATTCATACCGATATCATAACTCTAAACCCTAACATCACTATTCTCAATCAATTACAACATACACAACACAAAACCTCCGAAAATAGCCCTAATTTTGATCAAAGCCTAAACTCGTAAAACTGAAGTTGAAGTTTTAATATAATCAAATCCATTTAATATAACCGTAAACTCAAACTAAATCCGTAAACTTACCATAAATAAACCCAAATCCATTTAATATAACCAAAACGCAAAAAACAAAACAAAAAAACCAATTGAATACTCGGAATACTAAAAACTTACATAGCAGTTGTACGAATCAAGAGTTGTACTCATAAAAAACCCAAATCCATTTAGCGAAGGTGTACGAATCAAGAGTTGAAGCGAAGGTCGAAGCAATCGGTCGGTGAAGATGAATCTCGAAAAGTAAATGCCGGTGTTATGAGCTTATCTGATGTGTGTAGATTAATGTGTACCGACAATGGATGGGCCAAAATGAAAAGATAAGTGCAGGAAATACGGGCCAAAAAACCCAGGAAAAAAAACCCGGCCCGCCACCAAATATTTTATGAACCCGGCACAGTTCCATAAGTTGGGAGGGCACGAATTCATAAGTCCCTCGCCAAATGTATTCTTATATAATTAAAGTGAGTCTCTCATATAAATTAAATATATTTAATTGTATCATATTAATTTACCTGTAGTAATAGTTGTGTTGTTGATTTTGTCATATTAATTTACCTATTGAGTATTAATTATTGACTAGTTGTATCGTTGATTTGCTTATATCTTGTATGTACTTGTAATTTTGTAATTTTTATATAATTGTATTGTTGTATTACTAATTTACTATAATTGTTAGATTGTTTATTTAGATTTTAGGGTTTAGTGTCTAAGTTAAGATGTTATGTATCATTGTATCATGTATGCGATTAAATGATTATTGATTAAATGTTTGAATTTTGGTATTTGCTCTAGTTAAAATGTTGAAATTCTTAACCAAAAAAGGAGCATCTAGTTCAACCTCAAAAGATGGAGATAAGGAGCAAAGAAAGTATATGAAAATTGATTTAAAAGATCTATCTGTTGATCCGAAAGATCGAAAAAGTATAGACGAGTACCATGTAAATCAACGAGATGAGATTAGACGAGCATATTTGATAGATGGGCCTTTCCAACCTCAAAATCATAATTTCAAAGTTAGAGATATTGGAGGTAAACCTCGTCGATTTGTTAGTTCATGGTTTGCTGATTATAAATATTGGTTATGGAAGTAAAGGTGTGCAGGAAGTTCCTCCTGAACTTGCTTATGGAAGTAAAGGTGTGCAGGAAATTCCTCCAAATGCAACCATTGAGGTAGCTTTTCCTTTTCAATGGATTTTAAACTTTTCAATATATTGTTTTTATGGCTCTTTCCCAATTATAATAACTTTTATTGGGAAAAGTTTTATTACTGTTTTTAAGAGCTTTTACCGATGCAATTTAAACTTTTTTTATATGAATACTGTAGAGGAATGGTAATAGAAGCTGCATTAAACAAGTTAAGTACTACATTGTGGTTCAAGCATTAGTGTCTTGGTGTTGTGGTACTATTTCTAATTTATGGTAACCTTTGTTTTTGGCAATTTTATAAAAAAGCCATGTTACTATTTCTAATGTGATTATATAAGGTGAATTTCAGTAGCACTACCTCTAGTTCGGATGGGTCTGATGGGTGGATCTTGAGATGAACTTTACTGAAACACTTTGGTTCAAAAAAATTTGTAGTAAATAATTAGAGTCCTAATTATTTGTGCAGAGCTCTTAATTGTTTGAGTAGTAATCGAATTATTTAAACACGTTTTCTTAAAGATACTATTTTGGAGTTCTTGGGCAGCATCAAAGGACAAAATGTTTGCTTTTATGGAATGAAAGCTAGTGTTTGATATAGTAAGTTTCTGTAAACATTCAATAGTGAAAGGAATACCTTTGTTCCATGATGATTGTTTACACATATGATTTCCAGGATATTTCGAATTATGATGATGCCCGATATTGCCTGCTGAGGAGCAGATGTTTGGAGCTGATGACCATTGCCATCAAAGTGGTTGATACTTCTCTAACAGGTAAAATGTTTAGCTCATGGCAACCTGATTGTAACTATATTAATATTCATAATAATTTAAACGACTTACGCATTTCCATGTATCATTGTTTATTGTTGACTCACTGACCATGAAATTGCAACCCCAACTAAAAGTTAATATACCAACGCTATATAGTTTTGGTTTCCCCTGTTCAAGTTGTGTTATGGTTATGGCGACTATTTACATTGCGCGAACTCGAACATTTAAGCACAAAAATATTCATCTTCATCATCACTTTACATTGCACGAACTTGAACATTTAAGCACAAAAATGAGCACAAGAAAATATGAAGATGTTGACATAATGTGTTTTTTTAGAGTTTGTGTGTGTATTAGTGTATAGCTACTTCCGGTATTGGTTAAGCAGCAAATTACATCAGTTATGTAAATAATAATGAATCTGTACACTTTGACACTTTCAAGTTTGACAATTTGTCATTTCCTTTTTAGCGCATAGGACGATGTGTTTGAAGTGCCAGAGTTTCATCAAACCTTGCCAACGTCTTTGTGGGGCTCGTCAATCTATTTAGTAATAAGCTCTCTTTCTCTCTGACATACACACACACTTTGACACCTTTGTTATCAACCATTATTAAACTATTTCTGACTTTAAAACTAATACCCATTCAGGATTGTTCATTGCATTTCTACTGATGGATAAACTCGGGAGGAAGGTTCTCCTTCAATGGAGCTTCTTTGACATGGTAATTTTTACACACCTAGTTATTTTATGCTTAGTTGTTTTCGTTCGGGATGTAAAGGCCATATCTATGGTCTTTTAAGTAATCGCAGCAGGCTTGTTTGCATCAACCTCATGAGCTATTTACCTCTCTGTCGGTGACATTTTAATGTAAGGCCCTTCTATGTTGGGAGGTGATACTCGCACCATATTTTTTTATGCATGCACCATAATTTGTGCATTACAGTATTGTACGGTACAAACTGTAATGCACAAATTACAGTGCATGCATCAAAAGATGTGGTGTGAGTATCAATTCCCTTCTATGTTTTCCATGTTGGAATTATATAACATGACAATCAATAAATAATCACAAAACATCAAAGTATACATGCGGAAACGTATAGAATTTATTAACAAATAATTAATTAACATAAAAGAATATGCGTACCTTTTCTTGATTCTAGCCGAACAAGAATCAAATCCACAATACTAGCAATTGAGATGAACCCTAATTAGGGTTTATAGGATTATGTGAATTACCCCATACCGTTTTGTAATTCAATCCAAGAATAATAACAAAAGTATGTTATTACTACGTTCTTGTACATACGTACTAAACCGAATTAAAGTAATGCTAGTTTTATTAAACCAAATAACTTGGTATGTGGAAAAGAGATGATCGATCCCCTAGAGGATTTGGTCGATCGGTTTGTAGCTTAAAAAACACACACACAAAATTGTTTTAGGGTTTAGCTAATGAATGCAAGAGATGCAAAAACAAGACCCCTAGCCTTGTATATATACCCAAGCAAACTTGGTGAACATGTTGGGTTTGTTTCCTTTCATCCTTGGCGTCGGATGAGAGTATCCCCAAGGGATTAGGAAACTTCCAAACTTTGCATTCTAGTCCTTTCCCAAATACCTTTAGCGCCGTTAGTCCATTACATTAATTACTTAACGTTCGTTAGTTATTTCGTTTAATAAATAAATAAATACAACGTTTATATTTAATTATTTAACTTTAAATTCTCATACGTAAAGTGTGCAATCCCGTAGTCTCGAGTTCGATCCTAACACACGTCTATTAATTTATTGTCCATAAAACCAACAGCTCCCACTTGGACATATCTTAATAGAGTGATCACATCGGTTAGCGTCTAGAAACACTTCGATGCCTCTAGTACAACTCGAGCAAGGCTTCTGGAAAACCTTTTAATGATTTCTCATTATTATTATCCTTTTGTTTCTAATACCATGTTAAATAAAGATTTGGAATTAAGTCATTCTTTATTCAACTATTCGTTTCGTTATTAGTGATTGAACAAAATTACCAAATCTTCTAAACATATTCAGGGGAGATTTTGGGTGTGGCCACACAAACATCTTGTCAACCCTACGAGTGGCCCAGTATTAAACTCCAAATAAATTTGAAGGAACAAATTCTATCTTGACTATGAGAATAACCCACGAACTTTGCAACACTTCAGGAAACAACCCTTATGACTACCAGATTCGTTATAGCGTTAAGTTGTTCCAGAAGTGCACTACATTCATGACACTTATCTCGGTATCTCAAGTGCGAGGATAACTATTCACAATTTACTTATAACAATATCCACAAAGTAAATTATGTAATTAGGATAAGTCCTATATTCAATTCATTGAATATCATCTGAAATTGGTATGCATTCTCATCAATATACTTTCAAGTATATTCTACCATATCTCTCAGATTTGTCTTAGTTTAATGATACTCCCATATTATTAATTGACAACAGACGATTTAGAATAAATAAATTTATTCACGGATTAAACATGCAAATATAGGATACAATATATTATAAAATCAAACATACCAAGTATTTGATTTATCATAATAATTGTTTAACATCCTTTATCCAAATACCAAATAGATCAATGCATGAAAATTCCAGTTGATGAATTATGCCTCAAGTAATGACAATCATACTTGTTGACAAGGCATAAATCAACCAACTTGATCTATCGTAATTTTGAGAATACTTATTTCAAGAATTCGTGTGCGTTCACCAATCCACATAATAATTCATAAAGTGTGTGACATCCTCTATCACCAATTTATGACAATTTAAACTTTCAAATATTTTAAAGTTTAAAGTATTCTTATTCTTTTAATGTATAATGCAACTGTGCTCTTAGTAGCACAACTAGTTCACATGGCCATTAACAAGGATGAAATCCTACCATGACTAGTATTGAGTGTCATCTCAATTAAACCAGGATCATTGTATACAAACAACAATATGCATTAAAACTCCGTAAAAATTTAATATCGTATTGTGTAATGTTTGATGTCTTCCAAACCTTCAAGTTTGAAGCTGATGACAATTTGCACAACTTTTGACATATTGTTCATCCATAGAATCTAGGAGCAATTCCAGGCTGAGGATGTAATTCTTTTAGAATATTCATTACACAAGTTATCTAATAACTTTTAGTTAGATATCAATGTTGTCAAATCACTTCTTATTCAAGAATGATATAACAATTTTAATGTACAACATGATATACATGATGAATCTAAAGGTCAAACTTAGACTTCATTCATGTTCTATCTTGTCAAAAGATATTTATCCATTTCCCAAATGATATATCATGTTTTATTAGAATCATTTATTTTACTGCACATGTTTATTAATAATAAACATATATTTCAAGGTTGTATGTTTTAATTCTTAAATCTTACAAGTGAAGTTTCATTCCAATCTAAGACTTAACATTTAGCTTACAAGGAATGTTACTTCCTATATGTTATACAATATATAAGATTTAAAACCTTAACATAATACTCCCATTAGCTTTCAGGAATACTTAAAATTTATCTTATTTCAATTATAAATCAAAACTAGGATTTAATAATTAAACATAAGAATAATTTTATAGATGCATGCATTTATCCATTCATGAATAATTGCACTTCGTACACTTTCAAAGATTATATGAATTCAAAAAACCTTTCAATTACTTACCGTCCTCGCTCAAGTAATTTCTCAAAAAAGAGTTTTGATATTCCATTGTCATATTTCATATTAATGAAAACAAGTATGACCATTATCATCTTTATATATTTAATGTTTCTAGAAAAGAATATTCAATCATAATTAATTGCTTAAGTGTGATCAATAATCTTGTCATGCATTAAATATGTGTACAATATTGTCCATATGATTTCTACATAGAAATTCAAACCACTAGGGTTTTTCATCTCTTTGAAGAAACTTATTTCCATTCTCTAATCTAACTATTAAGATAAACCAAATTTCCAAAATTGAATATCTTTATGGACAGCATCTTTAACATTCATAGTATGAGTATTTTACCCAATTCAATATTTGGTAATCCATCATAATGATTATCAGGTTTACTATAATCCTGTAACTCATATTTCTCAGCATATAAATCAAATATCTGAAATATCTTGCATAGAATGAAAAATCCATCATCATGAGGTCTATCATTTACATCTCTAATCTCATCATGATATTTACTAGTGTGTTTTAGAAGATTATGTATCTTGTAATTTTATCTTTCAAGATAAAAAAAACTCCCACTTGTCTTTTGTCATATATAGACTATCTATATATACTTAGCAATTAGAGCAAAACTACATTGTTCTCTTTTTGGGACATTACAAATACACATTGATAATTTCTGACTTTACGTTGTTAATAACCTATTCATAAGTAGTTTAACAAATTCAGAATTTTCAATTTTAAAACTTAATGTGATTCATCACATTCCATAATGAAATTGTGTTTTATCAATCTTCTAGGTTGGAGTCATATTGAGTATATTTAATCCATACTCAATTTTTTAACCTTGTTACTTTTTAAGAAAGAAGTTATGGTTATCTTGAATCAAATAAATCAAATAGAGTTTGATTCTCCTAACTGAACATACCATCAACTTGTGGTATTCATTAGAATTTAATATTGTAAGACAATCTAACAATATATAAGATAAACATATTCCTTTTGGCTTACCTATTTACCAACTAAGTCAACTTAATGGTATAATAGACTTTTCAAGCAAATTGCATGATTTATAACACAAGTACTTTTCAACCAAGTCACTTCATATCCATGTCTCATCAAGAAAGCATAAACTGTTATAATCCCATTATACGTTATAAATCATTGATCAATTCAACGACTTCTTGTATATGTCTTAATTAAAACACATATCAAGTTAACGTCTTACTTTATTATAAGTCTTAAAAGACTTTATGTTTATGTCTTTACAATGAATTATAAACATGTTTAACTAAAGTAATTATGAACACAACTCTTGGTTTCAATAGTAATTTCAAGTTAATTTATTTTACTTCACAATAATGTTGGACTACATTATTTATTCATTTATTTATGTCATTCCAAAAATTCGTAAATATACAAATTAAAGTAGTATTAGATTACTTCATTTATTTATTTCATTCTAATAATACATAAATATTTAATTTGAAGTAGTCTTATATATCATTTTGACACATGTTCTAAATACTTGTCTAATTTAGAAACTGCAAATATGTCCATGCAAGGTCTGACTTCACATAAAGATTTACTTTGTTGTTGCAATCTCGCCAAGTTCTCACATGACGTAAATTGCAACACCAAGTGTTTCTTGAATTAGATATGTTCAAGTTATATTAGAATGTTAGTCTCTTACCTTGCAGTCAAGAGAATCCGTTAAGTCATATACATATATGTTGTACCTTGCACACACTATAGACTTCTCCCACTTGTGCATGGAACAACATCATGTAGCAGATAAACAACACGACATATGTTTGTTTATGTGACTAATATGATTATGTCATTGATATTAGCATAACTAGTAGATGTAGAACCACTTCATTGTCTAATAAGGAAACGTACATGACTATCTTTGAAAACATAAGTGTCTACAAGTGGAAAGTAATTATCTTAAGACATTCTAGAGATAACATGGGTTACTACCAAGATGACAAAGCTTGTAACTCCCACTGAATTAGAGATCATTACATTAATTCCTTATTCAATAATAAGAACAAAATACTCCCACTGGATTTGACAACATTGTAAGTGTTGCATTAACCAATGAAAGAAAATAGCGCTCTATTTACTTCCCTACACCTTTGAGAAAGTCCATACATAACAATTACTTATGTACTTAAAAAAAATGTATTCTACTATGTAGGTGATGTATTATCCATCAATGTTATTAACTTGAAAAATTGGGCATGCAATTTCTTTCTGAATAGTTCTACTATTCCAACAATTGTAAGTAGTACTTTTAAATGGTCAAAACAAAACAACTAGATAAAATATGCTAGTTTGTCTTTTACCAATTATGCACTAATTAGTCTAGCTTCTAATTTAATAACTCAGAACATATGCAATTTTCTTAACTATTAAAATTTGCTTACGAGTTATGTATTTAGAATTTAGACAATTCTATATGTCCTATTATACCTTTCTTCATTCATGAAAAGGAATATGATTGAATCTCACTCTTTCTTACGAAAGGAGGATTAGGTATATTCTTTTAGTAAAGTTGACTCTACCAAAAACCCTTACAGGTGTAGATCAATTCAACAATACATGAATAACCTTTCACGTTTAGTTTATGTTGCATTAATACATTTAAAGAATTTTCAAAATTCAATTTTAGTATTTTCGATAATTAAACTTTTCAAGAAAATAAAATACCCAAGGTAATATTCATATAACCATAGAATTTTCTCTAAAACTAGGATCCAAATTTATCGTAGTTCCATTGCAT
>OU343219.1:112286917-112433585 GCA_910596185.1 Chrysanthemum makinoi
GACGCTCTGGGCGCTGTCATCGCGACTCATCACTCTCGTGCGGCCCCCACAAATGTCGCATATAAGGTATGGGTTAAATAACCTTTTGGTTCTGGGTGATTTTGTGAGGTATGCAAGCTTCTCTTGTGCTTTAATCCGATCATCGAGATGATAGATTTTCATTCGAGAAAGTAAGGCTTTATTATGCGTTTCATGGCTCATTCCAATGGTTGTCTTGGTATTGAACGTATTCCTCAATGCGGGTCCACCCTTCTTCCCCAGTGAGATTAGAAATCCTTTGGCCAGTTGAGAAGTCAATCCCTTTTTGGTCCTTTCGGGAGACATTGTCGTAAAAGATTTGAACAAGCAACCAAAGGTTGATGCCATGGTGTGGGGCTTGTTGAATAAGATCTTTGTAACGATGTCAGGAGTTAACGATAGATTCTCCATCTGGTTGATGGAAGTGAAGAATTTTGCTCCTAATTGATGCAGTTCTTCCAGGGGGAAAGAACTTCTTGGTGAACTTAGTTGTGAGTTGTTCCCACGTGAAAATAGACCTTGGAGGAAGCTTATCGAGCCACTCCTTGGCCTGTCCTTGAAGAGAGAATGGGAAAAACCGAAGTCTAGATGTCTCCTTTGATGCCCCGTCGGCATAGATGGCATCAACAATTTTTAAAAATTGTTTGATGTGGTGGATTGCTTCGTTGGGGGATCCATGGAATTGACATGCATTTTGATAAGCCAAATGTCGCAGGCATGCAATACCTCATTGATTTGTTCTGAGGGTAGACAATGGCACTGGTAAATCCGGGAGGGGGAAGAGTATTCTCCGAGGGATTTTGCTTCGGAGGATTGATGGGTCCATTGACCGAGTGGCGGGAATTTCCTCGCCATGTTGGCTGATCGCAATGATTATGGTTTTTAGGGATTGTGGGGAATAAGAGGACTCCTCGTCAGTTGTGACTTCATCAAAGTTGATGGAAGTGCCTTGAGGTTCCAATTATGGAGAGTTTTCTTCGCCTATTGAGCTCTCTTCGGGTTCCGCAAAAGGTTCAAGAAGGGTTTTGGTGGAACCGGGTTCTAAGTTGTCAAGGGGTTGGTAGGGGAAATGGCGTTGGTTATCGCCTTCCATGATGAAAAGTGATGGGGTTTACGAACAAAGGTCACGAAGAAGGGGATAGACTACGAGGAAGCTAAAATTGAGAAAAAATTTACTTGATAGGAATCAAGCAAAGAAACCTAAACGAGGTGGACTACTAACTAGCTATTATATTCCCCGGCATCTACGCCAAAACTTGATAACGCTACACGTGTCGTTCGGGTCAAAGGAACTTCCTTTTCTTCGAGCAAGTTTTATAACACCCTAGGCAATGAACCTAATCGTTGTAGTGTAGTATTAGGGTAAGCCACGGGTATTGATATCGCTCTCTAGGGGAATATGAATGCTAGTGAGAAGTTACTACGCTAAGGTTGGGGTTGAGGAAGATTATTTTTATCTTTTTATGTTTTTTTAGAAAATGGAAAGGTACGAATCTCGGGGTTTGGATTTGGGGTTGGTATTTCTACCGATTACTCTACTTATCTAATTATCTAATCTAGGTGTATGTAGTCTATGTCTAATTATTGTGTGCTCGTATGATAGTTTAAAGATGTGTTCACTTAGGTTTTATTACTCCTTAATTATCTCCTATTGATGGTTGAATTGTCACGTCCTTATTCTTAATCGCGTTGTGTGTCTAAAGTTGTAGGTAGCGGTGTTATCGGGTCGGGTTGTCGAGTTGTCGGGTTATCGGGTTGTTTCGGGTTTGGGTGTTCCAAATATTGACCCTAACCTGACCCTATAAGAAATCGGGTTATCGGGTTTCGGGTCAAAACGGGTCGGGTTGAATTGGGTTGGGTTGTCGGGTTGTTATCGAGTTGGGGCGTGTTAACTGTCTTACTAATTGACAAAACACAATCTTGGATTGGTGAAATTAATATCACAAGATTTACATTAATATATCATCTTTAAAACTAATCAATCTTGCTTTTTTCCTTAGAATAACCCACTCTAGTAGTTGGTCACTTATGTGCATGAGCAGTAGGCTTAATAAGAAAAACAAAATATTAACATATTGCCATTAAAGCAAAGTAGAGAACAGTAGGTTTAGAAACAAAATATTGCCATTAAATTAAAGTAGAGACCAGTAGGCTTAGAAACAAAATATTATCATTAAATTGCAGACTTGCATTGCAGTAGACTTTGATCAGTGAGTGATAGCGTGATAGTTGAGTTGAATTACGTAGCGTCAATTAGGGGTTTCAATTAAAAGTAGTGGAAATTTATTTTTTTAACTAGTATACATCTCATATACATAGGGCTAACAGTGAATCAGTGATTATATATCAAGTAGGGGCTTAAATGAAAATAAAAACAAGGAAGGCTTATACATTTATCGGGTTATCGGGTTGAACCCGAACCCGATAAAGTATAAAAAATATAACCCTAACCCGACCTGATAGGTTATGGGGTTGGTCGGGTTGACCGATAGACGATAAGCCGAGTTGAACCCGAATAAACCCGACCCTATAAGGCTTTATCGGGTTCGGGTCGGGTCGGGTCAACCCATTTGACACCCCTAATCGTAGGGTATGCGTTTATCCCTAACTCTTTGAACTTACCAAAGGGTCTCGTCTACAAAGCCCTCTAGGGATTATAAACTCTAACTCTAAGGCACTCTTTGAGTGGTTTAGCCTACAACTACTCTAAGTGCTATAGTCTAAGGTTCACAAAGATTGATCAAGCATTAATTACACAACGAATGACCTATCGCATTACTAGATCATTAACAATTAAGATAAGAGACAACCAATCAATATTCAATAATTAAGTTTCATATTCCCTAAGCAAACACAACAGTAAATTAGCCGGACATGGAGAACATGCAAGCATACACACAAATAATTGAAGACATAATTGAATTAATGAAGTAAAACACTTATCTTGATGTAAGATAGGGTTTGGAACCCTAAAATACTGTACAAGACAGCCTTGGTTCGGTTTAGGTTTTACTCCAAAAGACTACACACTAAAACTGAAAAATTCGGATTCTATATATAATATTACAAGTGCAACGGCGTCACCTTATGATTTGTGACGCCGCCGTCGGTCATTAGGTTTCGTCTTTGCCACGTTAGTCTTGCGACGACGTCACCTTGTGCCAGACGCCGTCCTCTTCCTTCGACGCCCTGGATCAAATCTAGGCCGTCTGAGTTAACGAACCTACTCTTTTAAAGCCTGACACCGTCACTTGAAAATAAGCAATTTGGCTACTTGTCCCATCGACGTAAGTGCTCTCGATGGCGTCGCAATTAAGCAGGACGCCGTCACCTTGTGTTTTAGAAGGCTTGAGTGTCTCGATTCTTGACTTTGGCCATTTTCTTCGTATATTCGACCTTTTCGGTCCAAATAAGTGCCATTATAGCAATTTTCCTTCAAGAGACCTAAAAAGTGAAAAGGAACGATATTAAGTAATAACGGATACAAAAGTGATTAAATAAGGGCTTAAACGACCCCTCAAAAAGGTACATTTTAAAACCTTATCAGGCGTATGGCCAGAGTTACATACGTCATATGCTCTTTTACAACTTGCATACATAATTATAAAAAATTGCTCCAAATCATGTCTTTTTTCCTTGTATTTTGTAATATTGCTCCAAAATCACTGAAAATAGAAAACTTAAATAATTAAGTATCAATTCAGATGTAAACATGCAATATTTGAGCGATAGTCATGTGATAAATATAGTACTAATTTGGGCTTATCACACCTCTTATAGTTTTGATTTGTTTAAAAAAATCAGAAAAACAGAAAAAAAAAAAAGAATTGTGAAATAATCAGTTCGTCTAAACTTAACCGATTTTATATTTTAAGCTAATCGATTATTCGTTGGTATGTACTATAAACCAACGATATAAAGTTTTGTGTATATTATTAGAAGTTGGTCGTAACTTAACCAACTTAGTATTTTTGTATTAGTGGAGATATCGCCACTATTGTTATACTATATTATGGACCAACTAAGGTTTATTTTTATGGATCGTTGAGAATGATGATTAAGACATCACTGAGTCTAATTCATGTTTACCAAACAAAGCGTGTGTTTTCCGTGTTAAAGCGTGAGTTAGTCGATCATTTGTGCCTTTTTCAAGGTTGTGGTCAGAAAAGTAGCTAGCAACATTATTGTTTATTGGTTAGATTTAATCTATTTGTTTCGTTATTTTTATTTTACACCAATTATAAATGTTTCCCATGCTTAATCCCTACCCTTTATCGTTCTTCATCCTAACCTTTAGGCTAAGCATAGTAAGGACTACCAACGACCTTCATTTTACCCGCCACATCAGCTTTTTCTTCCGGCGACCTACAAGCGATTTTTGCCACAGTAAGGGCGACCTTCATTTTTTTTTTCAAAAAAACCCCATTTTTTCCCTATATATATATCCACTACATTTTCAACCAAAAAAACACATTTCACACATAAAACTTCTCTCAACTTCACCATTTTATACAAAAACATCTCAAGAAAATACTCCAGGAAACAATCTCCCGACACCCAAAGAAACGTTTAATCTTGGAAATACTCCCCCCTCAAACCCCGACTACGGTTCATCATCACAACAACATACGCACCAATCCATGTCAATTGATTCTTCATTTCCAACGGTAGAGGAATCAGTTGATGAACCCGAGATAGGTGATGAATATGAAACTGAAAGTTATAAAAATGCAGATGGATCTCTTACTAAGGAACAAGAAGAGCAACTTCTTCTGGATGAAGAGGCATTAATAGAAATATTGGAAGAACAAGCAAGGGCTGAAAAAGAGTGGGATGAGAGAATTAAGGCTGACCAAGCTCAGGATAAGTTATTCAGGTTGGAATTTTGGGAGTATCCTGATTATGATTTGGAATCCGAGGAGTATTCAGATTAATCTATGGCTGAAGAACTTATGTGATTTATTTTCTGTATCATAGTTTTTATTTTCATTCCAATGTCATATTCTGCTTTATTGGTGTAATGAATAAAAGTTCGTATTCTACTTTGGTTCTTCGTACTTGAAAATAAATTTCCCTTCATTTAAATATTAATAAACATTACAATACGAAATTTAAAAAACAAAAAAAAACACACACAATACTCCTATTTATTTTTTAGATGCATCAAGTCAAATTTAGAATTCATTTGTTGTTCCAATTTTCCCGCCTTTCGAAACAAAGCATTATACACCTCGTAATTGAAATCAGATGCTTGATTCAAATAAACGTTGATCAAAGCACGTTTCTCTTGTGGAATGTCACTACATTCCTCATACGCTTTCCTCAAGTCATCTTTAGCTACAGATGCATTTTCAAATTCTACAGCTAAGTTCATAAGGACTAGCTGACGAGCTTTATCCTCGTCAATTTGTTTCTAAACCATAGCTTTGATTTCATCGACGGTGTGTGGAACCGAACAAGCCATTTAAAAAGTTGATGAAAGTGTATATAATTTGTGAATAAAATGATGAGATAAATGAGGTTTGAATTGTGGTTTGTGTGAGGTATTTATAATTTAAAATAAAGTGTTCAAATTTATTAATTTTTTTATTTTTATTTTATTTTATTTTATTTATTTATTTTATTTATTTATTTTTACAAATGCGGCCTAACGGTAAACAAAATGGGCCATTTTGTTCTTATTCAATTCTTTTTATCAGTCGACTAAAAGATCTAAACAAAAAAAGGCAATCGATCGATTGCTGATCGACACTCACAGTAAGGGCGATCGACCGGCTAGTCGATCGACCAATTGATCGCAGCTCTTACTGCGCATAGCCTTAGTTTACTCGAATGTGAGAATCGAGCAATCATATATGTTGTGTTCATGGATTTGAACATGTATGTATGGTTTTGTCGCCTTCGTAGGTTTAAAAAGTATTCGCGAAGATTATTAATCCCACTATTTAGCTTATTCGAGTCAAGGAATTGAGCAATCACGAATGTCGTGGTCATGGATTTGGGTGTGCATTTGTGGTTTTGTCGCCTTTTCTGGAATATTGGTATCGATAGAGATTAAAAAGAGTGATAAACCCTTAAGCCTTATCATATTCACCCAATTTACCTTTTTAGACTTGTTACTCCTTAGCCTTAGTGGTGGAGATGTGTATCCTTGCTAAGCTTATGATATAATACTCGTCAAGACCGAACAATTGAGCGATCTACTAAATATTACCACATAGATTAGTTGAGTGATTTAAGTGATTTCATTTCCTATTTCGTGAGGTGTTTGGTTGTGCACTAGTGATTGAACATAAACGCTTAATAGATATATTATAGATAAATGTTTAGGATACGTTTTCAGAAATTAAATCGAAAGTTTACTTTTCAATGGGCATTTTGTTATTCTTTTTATGCTGTGAGGTGTTTGGCTTTATGATGAGGCATTCATCCTCTTATATATAATGTAGAGATTGACCTAACTCAACAACCTTGAATATATAGGGTACATTTGGCGCGAAGCGGTGTAGAGTTTTTGGGGCAGTGAGTGGTGAACATTTTGAATTTTATTAGTCGTTTGACAAAAGAGCAATGAGCTTTAGCTAATTTTTAGGAAGGCTACTTTTCGATAATTCTTTAAAAAGCGATGAGCGGTGACCTTTGCTCACAGCTCACAAATCCTGGTTACTGTTACTTTTAACAACCACCCTGATAGTGTAAAAATCTTTATTTATTGGTTTTTGATTTTAACATGCACTCAGCCCAGTTTTGAAATTGCCCTCAGCGGCTAAGCCCGAAGTTTAGCCCAACACATACTTAGACCAAATTCCATAAGCCCTAACCTTCATATCTTGACACAAGTACACAACTACAAAACCATGGGCAAAAAACATACAGTACTATACAACATGACACATTTCTAACAGAACCAGACATGGAACCACAACCACAATCCTCATAACACAAAAAAACCCACAAACCAATCAATGTAAAAATCCAAACCTTAAACCCTACACCCGACAATCACTCCCAATAATAGGATACTTTTCATCCGGGCATGACCCAGATAATCATAATAAAAAAAGGAAAACTACTGAGGAACAACATAGTGTTAAGGTTATGAAACATGTCAAACGTAGTAATAGGATGCAAGTTGTTGTCAGATGTAACACTAATGATAAGGTGGTTAAGTTTGTTGTGACTAATTATTTGGGTGAGGCTGCTGCTCAACAAGTCTGTAGTTATAGCCTTGGTGTGCTTGATAAGGACACTGGTGTTCTTAAGATTCTTCCTATCGAGTCTGATAAGGTATTGTTTTATTTTCTTTAGGGTTTATAGTTTAGGTTATGCTTTAGGCGTTAGAGGGTTTTTTTGGATTGTGTTATGTTTGTGGAACGCCAATAGTTAGAAAATAGTGTTTGAGAAACTTTTTGGAAAATATTAGTGACAAAAAGTAGTCTTGAAAAAATGTATGTAGAAACTTCCACCTAAAGCCCAATCCGAAATATTTTCTGAGATATTTACTTATTTGATTTAAATTAGTCTTAACGTGTTATCGGATAATTGTTTGATTGCTTGGCAAATTAAAATGAAGTTGTGTTGTTCTTTATGGTTTGTGTTTTGTATTAGATGGTGTTTTGGGTGAGATTGTCAGCTTATTGTGTTTGCAGAATGCTTATTGTCTAAAAGCATTGTTAACAAAAGTTTTTGGTAAATGTGATTACCGAAGCATGTTTGGGCCTGCTTTTTGAAAAGTAGTCACGCTATCTGATTTTAAAATAACTAAATAAGTCTTTAACAATGTCTCTTTTTATATTGGTTTTCTGCAAATGCAATTAGATGTTCCTCTCACCCAAAGAACAGACTCTAAGATATTTAATTGTTTGATCTAAATTAGTCTAATGTGGTATCGGATAAATGCTTGATTGCTTGTCAAAGAGTCTAATATATGAAGTATGGGATATTTGTTAGTTATATTTTGTATATCGAAAATGGTTACTTAATACGGAGTGGCTAGTTATATATGTAGTTAGTTTGTAACAGGGTAGTGACTGAAATTGTTTTAGCTATTAGAAATTGTGATAGTTAGGAGGGGCGGGGGTGTTTGGATTAGCTTATTATATTGGCTTATCTGCTTATTGAGATTTGGAAAAGCATATGTTCTTAAATAAGCAAGAATTTCAAGTTCGCCCAAAAATGTGAGCTTATTGGCTTTTCAAAATTTTTAACTATCTTAAGCCCAATAAAATGAGATATATTAACAGGGATGTTTGGCAATTGGATTTTGATGATATATGGAAGTTTTTAAGTGTTTTGATAAGCTTATTTAAGTGTATATATATATATGTATATATGAGTTGAAAAGGCCTTTTTGCAAAGCCCTTTGAAAGTGGTGTTTTTGCAAAAAGCCTAAACTTATATGGTAAGTTAAGCCAAACGCCATTTTGACTATGTGATAGGGAATAATGAAACTAAGTAAATGGTTTGCTGGGATAGTGATTGTTTGTGTTTTTGTTTGAAGTTGTAATGAATAGATAATCTACTTTTGTCAAATATGAATATGTGGATAAACATTCTGGTTATAATGGGATAATTAGAATATGTACTGAAAGATTACTCGATACATGAAAATAATCGTATTATACATGCGTCCCAAACACCCTTAGTAATAATGTTGTACATGATTAATGTCATTTTTTGTCTTGTGTGTAGATCTTTAGATTGGAACCAAGGTTCGATGATCAAGTTAATCCTGCAGATGAAAATTCTAAAGTTGAGGAAGCTGAAGAGAAAAAAGAAAAAACGTTTTAGTTCTCGACTAAAAAGTCTGATCAAATGGTATGCAACTGTTGTATTAAGCATGCTATCATTAGGTAGTAGTTTTGGCTTGATTATTGATTGTTAAGGTGATCTAAAAGACTTCCTTCTATACAAAAAAGTACCATGTTCAAAAGTTAGCTAACAAAACTATACCTTTATCACAACCTTTATATGATTAGGGCCATAAAAGCACACCTTCACGAATTTGGTGCATTTTGGCCGATAGTCTATCAATCTCGAAGTGGAACTCGCTTGATGCACTATCACTATTTTAGCCCATTAACCATTATGATAATTTTGACCAAGGTGCAATTTGGCTTGAAGCTGTACTTATTTATATATATAAAAAAAAAAAAAAAAAAAACTGGACTCATATGGCTTTTGTAAATGTATGACTTCATCCTAGGGCTGATCGAAACCGAAAAATACCGACAAACCGACTGAACCGATTTATCCCGATACCGAACCGACAGATTTCGGGTCGGTACTCGGTTATACAATTGAGTATATATCGGCATCGAGTCGGGTCGGTATAAAAACCGAACAAACCCGAAATAAACCCGACAGCTCGATTTAGTTGTAGGTTTAGTAAAAAAAAAGGCCTCTCTCGCTCATTTGAAGTAAATAGTTTACAATCACACCGAACAACCAATCAACAAAACCCTAATTAAATGGATTAATCTCATCTCAAAAACACGAGGGGTGAATCAATCTCATCTTATGTGCCTACACTTGAATCATTCTCATCTCAACAAAACAATCCAATGAATTTTATGGAAGTAAGTGTTGTACATGTTTTAATTGTAGTTGTATTTTTTACTTAGTGTTGTACATGTTTTAATTGAATTGCTTATATAAAAAAGTAAAAAAAATAATGAGCCTAATTAAATGGGTTAGTTACTCAGTTGGGTGTTTGGGATTGTTAATTAGAGGGTGTTTGGGAGTTGCTTATTTAGTTGTCAATTTACTTAAGTTAATTACTTGTTTGCAGTTGCATATTTGGGAGTTCTTTATTTAGCTTTTATTTATAGTTGTACATCTTTTAGTTGTTAAGTTGTACATCTTTTAATTATAGCTTGGAATTTACTTGTTTTAATGTGTTTGTTTAGGATGAGACGATACACGTTGAAACTCTTGACCGTGATGATAATAAACGCGAAAGGAAAGCCCCGGCCAAACCAAGGAAAACGTTTTCTCAGTGTTGGAAATACTTTGATCAAAAGTTTGAACCAGATGAAGATGGGGTAGTCATTAAGATGGCCTACTGCAAATGGCTTCACGCGGTTTTCAAAGCCGACTCCGCCAAACATGGTATGCGAAAGTTGAATAATCATTATGTAAATTGTTATGCAAACCCCGATGTTTAGAAAATTAGGAAACAAAGCATTTAAAAAAAAGATTTGTGAGAATGATGAGGGTGGTAGTATCATTTGGACTTTAGAAACCTAAAAGTATGATGAAAAAGTGATTAAAAAGTCATTGCTTAAGTTAATTATTCTTGCCAAGCTTCCGTTTAAGTTTGTAGAGCACCCGACGTTCATTGAATTTTCCACGAACATGCAATCTAGATTTAATATGCCCTCTCGTTTTACTGTTGCTAGGGATATTTCTAAGTTTTATCTCGATGAGAGGAAGAGCTTTGTTAATTTCATAAGCAACAATGCCACCATAGTCCATTTAACCACCGATACGTGGACTTCTAGTTGTAAAAGAATGAACTTTATGGTATTAACCGCCCACTTTATAGATGATGATTGGGTAATGCACAAAAGAATTATTAACTTTAGACCAATTCATAGCCATAGAGGGGTGGATATTGGTAGGGCACTTTTGGAATGTATAACCGGATGGGGTATAAAGAATGTTATGCCCATGACGGTTGATAACATTGCTTCAAATGACAAAGCTCTTGAATACTAGATAGAAAATTTACCAACTAAGTATCATGGTGGTAAACATTTTTGTTATAACATGTATTGCTCATATTTTAAACCTAGTTGTCAAAGGTGGTCTTAAAACATACAAAAAGGAAGTAGATACCATAGCTTTGGTCGTGAAATACATAAAACATTCGAGCCAAAGAGTTACTAAGTTTAAAGAAAGCGTTGAAAATGCTTGTACTTCAAATAAGTTTTTGATTGCCGAATGCCCTACAAGATGGAATTCCACACATGATATGTTGAAAACCGCTATTGAGTTAAAAGAAGCTTTTTTTATTATGATTTTAGTAACTCTTTTTTTGCTCGAGACCTGATTTTGAGGTTTGTAAGAAGGTAGTTGCATTTTTGAAGAAATTTAAGGAAACAACAAAACTTGTGTCAAACGTATCAAGTCCCGTAGCTCATTTGTGGTTCGGAGAGGTACTTGATATAAATAAGCATCTTCGTGAGTGGGAAGAAAATGCTTATTTTAAGGTAATGGTTGAAGGAATGAGAAAAAAGTATGACAAATATTGGGGTGATTACAAAAAAATCAACCATTATATGTACTTTGCCGTTATCTTAGATCCCACAATGAAGTCGGAAATAATTGGCTATGGGTTTAGACATTTGATAGAAAATGGTTGTATACCAATGGAAGTCGATGAAGAAAGTGATGAGACGCCATTTCCATTTTTAACCAATGAAGAATTATGTGCCAAATTGGTTTAAGAAGGTTGAGAATGACATGGGATTATTGTTTGCTGTGTACAAAGAAAAATATGGCACAAACGCATCAAGCGACATACCGAAATCAATGTCAAGTAAAAGTACTAGTGCAAGTCGTCGTCGTGGCAATGCTTTCTTAAATTCGTTTAAAGATACCGTTGGAAATAAGTTGCGCGGGGGTGAAGACGCGTTGATCAAATATCTTAAAGAAACCTCGTCTAGAGCAAGAGGATGACGGAGACTTCGAGATACTAAATTGGTGGAAGTTAAACAGTCCAAGATTTCCAATCGTATCTAGGATCGCGAAAGGTAATAACTTATCTTTTTTGTTGCTTAATTTAATCTGCTATGAATCTGTTTAAGGAATCTGTTATAGCATGATTTTATTTTATTATTTTATTTTTTTAAGGAATTTGTGATCTATCTGATCCGTTTAAGGAATCTGTGATGTGTGATCTATCTAATATGATCTGATGTATCTATCTGATCTGTCTGCTGATCTGTTTATCTTATGTGATCTGATATGTCTGTGCTATATCAGTCATGTGACTCCATCTTGCCTCTTGACAATTTGATATTGATATTCATATCGAGTACCATGTAACGTTTAAGAATAAAGATACATAGATTTCATTGAATTGAAATTCCAAATTGCTAAATGTGTATTAAAGCATAAGCTAATCCATTGACAAATAATATATCAGTCATGTGATCTATCTGATCTGTCTGTGCTATATCAGTCATGTGACTCCATCTTGCCTCTTGACAATTTGATATTGATATTCATATCGAGTACCACGTAACATTTAAGAATAAAGATACATATATGAATTTTAGATCTTAGCTATACCCTTTAGATATGCAATTTTAGATCTTAGCTATACCCTTTATATATGAAATGATGAGTACAGTCTATCTTTCCCATCTCTCTATTTTTACATACATGAGGTCTTATAACATCCTGTTGCTTTTCAACTTCTCATGATATGTTGCCAATTGATGCTATGTAGATCATATATATCGTATTAAGAGCAGGGGTCTTCTAATCAACTTTTACATGGCTGCATTGGGTTGGCCTTATACTGACTTCACTTGCCTAATATTTATCCTAATATTTCAATACGATTATGAAATATTACAAGTTGTGTCCATCATTAGTATAGGACAGACATATCAGATCAGATAGATAGACAGATCGGATCATGATAGATCACATGACTGATATATTATTTTTCAATGGATTAGCTTATGCTTTAGTACACATTTAGCAATTTGGAATTTCAATTCAATGAAATATATGTATCTTTATTCTTAAACATTACATGGTACTCGATATGAATATCAATATCAAATTGTCAAGAGGCAAGATGGAGTCACATGACTAATATTGCAAAGACAGATGAGATCAAATAGACAAATCATATCAGCAGATAGATCAGATAGATACATTAGATCAGATTAGATAGATCACACATCACAGATTCCTTAAACAGATTAGATAGATTACAGATTCCATAGCAGATTCCTTAAAAAAATAAAATCATGCTATAACAGATTCATAGTAGATTAAACTAAGCAACAAAAAACATAAGTTAATCTATATCAAGTACCTCTCCGAACCACAAATGAGCTACAGGTCTTGATACGTTTGACACAAGTTTCGTTGTTTCCTTAAATTTCTCCAAAAATGCAACTACCTTCTTACAAACCTCAAAATCAGCCCGCTTAGGTATTTCCTCAAGGTCTCGAGCAAAACAAGAGTTACTAAAATCATAATCAAAAAAAAGATTCTTTTAACTCAATAGCGGTTTTCAACATATCACGTGTGGAATTCCATCTTGTAGGGCATTCGGAAATCAAAAACTTATTTGAAGTACAAGCCTTTTCAACACTTTCTTTAAACTTAGTAACTCTTTGGCTCGAATGTTTTATGTATTTCACGGCCAATGTTATGGTATCTACTTCCTTTTTGTATGTTTTAAGACCATCTTTGACAACTAGGTTTAAAATATGAGCCATACATCTTATGTGAAAATGTTTACCACCATCATACTTAGTTGGTAAATTTTCTATCAAGTATTCAAGAGCTTTGTCATTTGAAGCAATGTTATCAACTGTTATGGTCATAACATTCTTTATACCCCCTTCGGCTATACATTCCAAAAGTGCCCTACCAATATCCACCCCTCTATGGCTATGAATTGGTCTAAAATTAATAATTCTTTTGTGCATTACCCAATCATCATCTATAAAGTGGGCGGTTAAAACCATAAAGTTCATTCTTTTACAACTAGAAGTCCACGTATCGGTGGTTAAATGGATTGTGGTGGCATTGTTGATTAAGAAATTAATAAGGCTCTTCCACTCATCAAGATAAAACTTAGAAATATCCCTAGCAACAATAAAACGAGAGGGCGTATTAAATCTAGGTTGCATGTTCGTGGAAAATTCAATGAACGCCAGGTGCTCTACAAACTTAAACGGAAGCTCAGCAAGAATAATGAACTTAAGCAATGACCTTTTAATCACTTTTTCATCATATTTTCAGGTTTCTGAAGTCCAATGGTACTACCACCCTCATCAGTCTCACCAATTTTTTTTTTTTTAAATTGCTAGTTTTTTTTTGTTTCCAAATTTTCTCAACATCGGGGTTTGCATCACAATTTACATAATGATTATTCAAGTGTCGCATACCATGTTTGGCGGAGTCGGCTTTGAAAACCGCGTTACACCATTTGAAGTAGGCCATCTTAATGACTACCTCATCTTCATTTGGTTCAAACTTTTGATCAAAGTATTTCCAACACTGAGAAAACGTTTTCCTTGGTTTGGCCGGGGTTTCCTTTTGCGTTTATTATCATCACAATCAAGAGTCTCAACGTCTATCGTCTTCATCCTAAACAAACACATTAAAACAAGTAAATTCCAAGCTATAATTAAAAGCTAAATAAGCAAATGCCAAAACAAGTAATTAACTTAAGTAAATAAGCAACTCCCAAACACCCCCTAATTAACAATCCCAAACACCTAATGAAAGTAATCAATTCTATTTAGTTAGGCTCATTATTTTTTACTTTTTACATATACCATTAATGATTACAACACTGAGATGAGAATGATTGAGATGAGATTGATCATTTGATTGATTGTTGAGATAAGAGTGTTTCCAGTTAGTAAACTGTTTACTTCAAATGAGGGAAATGGGTGTTTTTTTTACTAAACCTAAAACTAAATTGGGCTGGCGGGTTTATTTTGGGTTTTATGCCGACCTGACCCGATACCGATATATACTCAATTGTATAACCAATTACCGACCCAAAACCTGTCGGTTCGGTATCGGGATAAATCGGTTCAGTCGGTTCGTCGATATTTTTCGGTTTCGGTCGGTTTTGCTCAGCCCTACTATAAAACCTTGATGTTATTCTAAGTGGCTATTTGGAATTGCTTATGTCAAAGTGTTAATCTTCTTAGATATAAAAAATGGTAATATTTGTTTGTGTTGTGACGAAAACCCTTTCGTGTTGATCTTTTGGACAAATCTCTATAATAGAATTGTTAAAAGCCAGCGTGCTATATTATGCTTTATATGAACACTCTCTACAAGTGTTTATACGTTTTGCAACTCTTCCCATTTGACCCTTCAAATAAACGAGCATGTTACCCGCGCTTTGCTGCGAGGATGTTTTATCGATGCATGCAACAATTGTGATAATGTATATGTAGGGGCAATTGTTAATATAGAAGTGTGTTAGATACTAAAATAATAAGAAGAGTTAATTACAAAAATCGTCCTTGTGGTTTGGCAAAAATTACGGATCTTGTCCATGTGGTTTTTTGAAGGGGGTCATGTCCTTGTAGTTTTTGATTTTTACAAGTTCAATACAAATTTTGACCCGAGTCCAAACGGGCATTAAAAAAGGACCTAACTTGACTTAGATGGAATAACGTGAGGGCTAACATTGTAATTTGGGGTTTCCTCTCGAAATACAAACCACAAAGACGATTTATCTAATTTACTCTTAAAAAAAATAATAACTTTTTTTAAATTTCATTATACGAAAATTTTTTAATTTTATTATAGGGTTTGTATTTCGAGTAAATTAGAAATTTCATTATACGATTTATCTAATTTACTCTTAAAAATAAATTTCATTATACGATTTATCTAATTTTTTAATAAATTTCATTATACGAAATTTTATTTATATTTTTTTTTTTAAATAAAAGTTTTTTAATTTTAAATTTCATTATACGATTTATCTAAAATTTCATTTTTAAATTTTATTAAAAAATTGTAATTTTTTTTTGAAATGTTAATTTAATTTTATTATAATATATATATATTTTTTTAAATTTTAAGTTTTATTTTAAAAAATATAAATAAACTAAAAGAAAATAATTTAAATTTTATTAACATAATTGTTTTTTAAACCTTTTTTTGAATTTTATTACAAAATTTGTTTGTACGTTCTTATACGTTTTTCTACAAATTTTTGTTTTTGGACGTCATTACGTTTTTGTACGTTTTTATCCTTTTTAATACGTTGTTTTCATACATTTTCTTATGGTTTTATCCGTTTTTACGTGTTTTGTAAGTTTTATAAGTTTTGTTCTTTTTTATACTTTTTTGTACAAAAACGCATAAAACATACAAAAACGTACTACAAATGAATAAAAACGTACAAAAACAGGTAAAAACGTATACAAACAGATGAAAATGTACAAAAAATCGTATAAGAACATATAAAAATGGATGAAAACCTATAAAAATAGATGAACACATATTAAAACGCGTAAAAATGTACAAAATTAAGAAAAAATTTATAAAAAGCATTTAAAACGTAAAATTATAAAAAAAAAAAAACACAAAATTAAGAAAAAAAATTATAAAAACGGACGAAAAAGTTTTTTTTTAATAATAAAATTAAAAAAAATTTGTATAATAAAATTAAAAAATTACATAAATCGTCCATGTGGTTTGTTTTTAGAGTGAAAACCAAAATTAAAAAGTCAGCCCTTTAGTTATGGAGAAAAAAAAATCAAAAACTACAAGTTAGGTCATTTTCTAACTACAGGGACATGACTGGATTCGTAAAAATCACAAACTACAGGGACATGACTCGCTTAAATGCCAAACCACAAGGACAATTTATGTAATTAACCCCAATAAGAATAATACCTATAATTTTTCTAGAGTTCGTTTTGTTGCATTTTTTCAGTAGTGTAGTGTGAGAACTTTTTACAAAAATACGTGTCAAGTAACACAGAAATATATGTGACACTACTCTTGAAGGAAAAACTATGTGACCATTGCCTTTTAATTTTAAAGTAAATGGTATATGGCCCGTTAACTGGTATTATCTATAAAAACCTTGCTAGTTTTCTAATACAAACTACAATTTGGTATGTGCTATATTCTTTAGAAATACCGTTAAACTGTAAAACAAAAATGAAACAAATTGCTAATTTTGGATGACAATTCCAGAAATGAAAATATATTATTTACAAAGAGAATATATGAAAGAGATCCAAACCGAACTATTATACATGCACCACACTAACTAATTGTTTTTTCCTCTACCGGCAACCAAACTAATGTATGTGGTCTCTGTAGTCATGTATGTATCTGATCTTCCATTCTCACTGGTAGCCCGCGAGCACTAGTTACCTTAATAACATCAGACTTCCAGATTGCCAAAGTAAATGTGGCAACCTAACTTTAACATTCCTACAACAACAAAAAGTATGGTAAAAGTTAAAATAAAATTGACAGAGTTGTGTCATTATCTTTTTCTTCTAATTCATAATCTGGAGTTTGTGGTGTTAGGAGATTCAGTTTTGGCCTTTTTCTTAACTATAGGTGAATGCTAGTAAGTTTGATAGATTCAGTTTTAGCACGAATGCTCCAGCAAGGGAACCAACAATCTCGGCCCTTTTCATTTTTTTAAACTGAAGCATCAAAACATCAGGCAAGTAAGTTTGATAGATAACTTTGCAGAAGCATTAAAGAAGACGACATGCAATTGTTATCCTCGTTACTTAGCATTCAGCTTCAAGTATTTTCGCCTAAACAACATTAGCTTCCATCACACACGGTGCTCACCATTGTAATATAACACAAATACAATTAGCCTATATTGGGGGCTTATAGCTGATAACTTAGGGGTTGTTTGGATTGACATCCAATTAGCCTATATTGGGGGGATTATAGCTTATTTCTAAAAAGTCTAAATTATATTAAGAATGGGATTATCATACCCAATTTTGATATGGCTTATTCTAGATCGCAAGGTGATTAACTAAACACTTAGGATGCATCAGAACGTGGGAAACAGTTGACGCTAAATACAAATCGGTGGCAAAATGAATGGGTCGAACAGAGTGGGTAGCGTGCGAAGTTGGGCCAACTCACAAACACTACTAATGGATCTATTTTATTTGACTTATATTTGAAGTTTGAAATATAATTATTGATGGCATTTCGCCTCTTATAAATTAACAGAACCTGAATCGACCCATTTAAAAATGAATTAAACAAAACCCTGTCAATACATCTGAAATGATAAAATTAACATACATAAATTAGCATACATTAAAAGTTTCAACTTAGATGCATTTTTATGGGTTGTTCTAAACCTACACAACTAAGCCAAATTAATAAACTTTATTAATAATTCGTTGATTCCGTTATAAATGCAAATTTTTGGTGAGTTTCGTACTCTGACCCCTTTTCTTAAAGCAAATATTTGTTGAATTTACCCGTTTAGCCTCTAAGAGATAGAACGAAACCTGAATCGACCCATAATAAGTAGCAGGGTAAAATATTGTACCTGTGACTGACCCAACGATGATGATTCTTTTTGACGGATTATCTGACTACTTTAAGTCATCAAGTTGCAAGCAAGTGATCACCAAGATAACCAGTCCCAACAGTAAGTTCAAACCCATTAGCTGTGTAAGTAGGCTCTTTAGAAGATGGTAAATAAACCGTGGCGTTGCAAATCAACACACCAAGTTATTGACTCGATTGCTTGAAGTTTCCAACAAACTGTGTGACACTAACAAATGATGAGAGGTCTAAATGCATCAATTACACTCTTTGAAATGGATTATTATTCAAGTGATAACAAATTAAAAATCAAAACTTTTAAGAACATACATAGCCTTTATTGCGAAAATGCAGCTCCCAAGTCCTGATCTAGAAGATAGCCGTAAAACTCGGGTGCGATGAATACAAATGCGCCACCTAATCTCGTTAGCCCAACATGCCTGAATTTGTAATCATAAAGCGAGACTTCAAAAATGTCACGAAGCTTTCATTTGGTTATTTGAAAAAAACACAAAACAGTTTAGCAAGCTACAAACAAAAGAAAATTATGTCTAAATACTTAATGAAGGACGATTGAAGTGGACAAAGGAAGTGTTTGGGTTTAGCTAACTTGTATAACATATGGCTTTATTGTTTGGAAAAGCTGGGAAGTTCCATTTTTAACAGCTTACTAACTTATCAAGGTGAGCTTATGGAGTTAAATAAACCATAAGTCAAAGTAGATAAAGCGATAAGCACATTAGTCGTTACATATGAACTTCACGCCTTTTCCAAATTTCAATGTACCCATGAACTCTACAAACACTTCAAACCAAAAAATTCAACACCTGATCGAACTCGACTAATGATAATCAACACCCATTAATTAGTTATATATCAAACAATAGAGACAAACTTTTACTTTGATAAAATGCAGCACTTTCCTATCATATTCTTTCTTTGAGATAATATCGGGTGTAATGTTAGCTGGTGTTGAAATCGCTCCCTTTGGTTGAGAATGCAAAATCGTTGACTGAATTGCATAAAAAATGACAACGTGGTAAAAAAAAATTACCTTTGAGGTCTAACGTGTTTTCAACCGTAAGATCTGTGTGACAAATTTCCTGCAATATAAACAATCCATCAATAATAATTTCCAAACACTCTAAGGGGTTGTTAGATTAGCTTATTGGTTGGCTAAACGGTGTACTGAAATTTTAAAAAGCCACATAGACACATCAACTTATAAGCTTATGAACTCTAGTTTATGGCTTAACAAAATCAATAAACCTACACTAATAAGCTCATAAGCTGTAAAAAGTAACTTTATTGATTTTCCGAATCTCAATAAGCCTATAAACCCAACCCCTAAAGTAGTACGCCACTGAATGATTTTGCACACATCATTGTGCATCACACTAATTCCAATAAACTTCATCTAAATGCATATACGGGTATTTAAAGGATATAAACTTTACCTCTGTGTGTATGAACAATTTGATGACCATGCTTCCAAATGCATTCTCTGTGGACATTTCTCATCATTATGTCCGCTTCCTACCGATCCAGTCACAATCTCACTTTCTTCAGCCGCTACTGAACACTTCTTATATGATGAACATTTAGTTTCACAGTCGCTAATCCCATCCTCAGGAACCATTCCTCCATACTTATGTCACCTCTATAGACCAACAACAACAACAACATACCCAATCCCGCCTAAGCGAGGTATGGGGGAGGTAAAATGTAGACAGATCCTACCCCCGCCACAGGGAAAAACCATGAAGTAGGGAGACTGCTTCCAACGAGACCTCCGGCAAAGTGTAGGTGTGTGAGTGAGAAAGAGCAGGGAAGAGAGAAGACGTGAGACAGCAAGCACATGAAAGAAAACAGTAAAACAAGGCAAGGCAAAGTAGATAAGCGCAAATAAAGTAAAGGCACCTAAGAGAGCAGAAGACACTAAGCATCAAGCACATGCAGAAAAGAAAACAGGCAAAAACAAGGCAAGGCAAGATAGATAATCGCAAGGAAAGCAAGCGCACCTAAGGAGCCAAAAAATCGCCCACAAAGAAAAGAAGAGCAAAACAAAGCACCATAAGCCAAGCAGGGCCAGAAAAGCAAGAAAAACAGGCAAGATCAAACAACACAAGCAAAGCAGTGCAACGCACGGGGCCTAACACTACGGCAAAGGCAAGCAGAAACAAGCGAAACGCCTAAAAGCCTAACCCACCCAAACTACCAAAACCCAGAAAGCCCCAAGCCAAAACTAGCCGCAGATCCTGATCCTATCTCTCCACCCTTTCCTATCTGAGGTCATGTCCCCAAGTGAAGCTCACATATCCATCTTAAGTCTTTCCTCCCACCCGAGTTTGGGTTCCGCCTTCTTCTCACTCCATCTACCAAGCGCCTCTACCCTTCACGGCGCTGATTGGGGCTTCCTCTTGACATGACCGAACCACCTCAACCTACCTTCTCTCATCTTCGAAATAATATTTCCGACTTCAAGTTTAGTTCTGAAAACTCCGTTCGGGATCATGTCGAGCAAAGATTTTCCACAAGTCCATCTTAGCATCCTCAGTTCTGCCACTTCCACCCTGTTAGCCTGGGCCTTGGAGATGGGCCAACACTCGGACCCGTACAAGATAGCCGGTCTAATCGCCATCCTATAAAATTTCCCCTTTAACTTTAAGGGGACGTTCTTGTCACATAGGACACCCGAAGCCGCCCTCCATTTTGCCCAACCAGCTCTGATCCGGTGGGTTACATCCTCATCTATCCTCCCTGATTTGTCACCTCTATAGACCAAAAAACCATAATCATAATTAAAGAACTGGTCAAACCTATCAGTAAAATCCAAAGCTAATACTTTGGAACCGATGGTTGTCCACCATTATCATTCACCACGTTTTGCAATGGATTTTCTCTTAAGAAGGGTTTACGTAGTTAACAATAACTATTTTCTGGCGATGCAAATAGTTTAATGCTACTACCACGTAAGGTTTCTGGTTTATTTGAAATCTTATCCATGCTATACTAACATGCATCAGTAAAAAAAAAAATTCTAGGCAGAGTGGTATACGAGGATGTGCGAGGTATGCTAGCGCAAAAGGCCTCAAATTTTTGGGGGCCTCAAAATATATACCCCGCTATATATTTGAGGCTTCAAATTTACTTCTAATGAAAATTGTGAAAGCTGCACAATTTTATGTTGTAAATATATGTTAAAACTTAAGATAAATCTTCAAAATACTATCGTTTTTGTTTAGTAGTTAATATAATATATTTTTTTCTGATCTTATTTAATTATCGTATAAGATTTTGCACAGAGCCTCCGTTGATACTAATTCTAGGCAAATTGTATGTACATAAGTGGTGCACAATCACATAGTAAATAACTATTTTTTGGAAAATGATGGTTAAGTAAGTGCAAAAAAAACACCAAATTAGAGTAAGTAACTGACCATATAAATAATTTTAACTAAACTAACGATATAAGCAAAGAAAACAATGAATTGCAAATAGTTATCTACCAATATATTCAAATAGTTTTGTGGACTCATCACAATTGTTTGACGGAAGATTACAAATATTCATATAGTGGCTCACTAATTCAAGACGAGTTATCTACCAATATATTGAAATAAAAATGAGTCTAAGACATGCTTGATAGTTGGACTGTAACGAGCATGAAACCCGCCGCGATGCGGCGGGGCATTTTACCAACATTTTGAATTCGTAGTCGTGTTTAGGCTGTGTTGCAACTGATTCATTTACTTTGTGGGTTTTGTTTGTTCCATGTTTCGTTGTCGCCTCCGATACTCATCCAAAGGAAATAATATATAGGATAAGAATAGCATATAATATTGAAAGAACATAAACAATGAAACACCTAATAGAATAAATAACAGGAAAATGGCAATACTTATGACTGGATGACAACGACCAACCTAATAGCGTAACAAACCATAACATCTAAAATACAAAGGCAAGACTATATTAGTCGTGGATACATGGGTTATTACAATTGCAACAGAAAAGAAATCGCATAACAAAGATGCATTGAATCCAAAAAAATCACCCAACGTGTGGGGTACGTAGAACATGGATCCGTATGTGTGTGTAAAGATACACCACCCAACAACAATGAAACGTTATTTAAGAGAACATTGTGTAACGAATACCTTGTTGCCGTGGTCGTCTAAAATTAGGAGCTATGGACGGGCCCTCTGCTGCTAAATGAGTAGCGCTTGTTCCTAAAGTGACATATGTAAATTGTTACAAGTAAAGGAGAAATTGTAATATGTAATAAAGACGCAGCAAATTTTAAAGAAGCAATCGCACACGCATATAAATAAGTTGTAACACCTGTTGTTGTTGCCTCAGGCCTCCCGACTGGAGCATCAGCTTCTGGAGCTGGCGTGGCAGACACAGTTGCGCATCACAAAGCGATAGTGAATACATAAGCAACAGAAAAATGTATAAGTATAGGAGAAGCGTAATAACCAAAAATCAGGTGTAAACATAGACTACACAAAAGTGGTGAAACAGTATAAAAAGAGAGTTGATATAATGAATACCTTCGTGGTGCGGTAATGAGTACTTGTTCCTACAACCACACACATACCTTATTAAACTTGCAACAAAAAAGAAAGCGTATAACAAAGATGCACCTAATTTCAAAAAACCGAATGGCCAACTGTACATGCATATTAATCCGTTATGATACCTGTCGTAGGTGCGTGTGCGGCCCCTCCCTGAGCATCAGGTACTGGACTCGCCGCAGGCAAAACATGTATGCATCAGAAAGCCGCAATAAATATACAAATAACAAATGGGTCTATGAATGTACAGTAAACGGATAAACCAAAAAAATAAGGGCGAGTGTAACCTGAAAATGCAGCACGTGTCAGCGCAACTGTTGGTCGAGCACGACCTCTTGCCCTAGGCCTATGTGAACTAACCCGGGTTGTTCCACCTAGAGAGAAGAAAACAAACATGTGCGTATGACAACATGCTAATGAAACCAATGAAGTCAATAATTGGAAATAAAAGAGGTCTACCATGTTGGAATTTGCGCGACAATTCTGTTAAGAAAAGTGGTGCAGCTGGTCTTTGACAGGAACGGTGTTTGCAACACCCTCAGGAAAATCCAAAATGTGTGCACCACCAGCATAAGCGTGCGTCATTTCAGGCTGCTGGCGGCCGTCATAAAACGGACTGCACATACTATCTGAACCTGTGTAGACGATTACAATAACATATCAAAAACCGAAACTGGAAAGAGAAGATTGGCAAAAAGTAAAGGTGATTGAAACAATACCATGTTTAGTAGACGGGCCGTCCAACCTGGGGAGATATGCACCTTGATTCTGTGTTGGAATCACTACCAAATACAATGGGGAGAAGACCAGACCAGGTTGGAGCAACAACAACAATGACTGGTTGGTTTGACTGAACTTTTTTTAGCATCACAAAGATAAGTACCCCCGTATCGAATTCGTTTTGCATAGTAGCAATTTGTATATAACAACTTAAAAATCTTGTTTATGTCTTATACTTATGGAATCATATTTTTGGATCAGAATGTCAAACCTGTCATGATATTTGGGATGTAACAAAGAAAGCAAATTAGAATTATACCTTGTCCTTGTGTCATAGACATGGGCTTTCACCACATGCTCCTTGACCTTCTTCTCTTCCATAGCACGATTCTGCAGCACCATTGTCGAACTTGTTCCCCGCTGCTTGTTGCAGATCTGTAGGTAGTATTGTCCCATAAACCACCTGTAACACATTTATCGCCTTTGTTGCAATTATTATAATTTCATTCTAATAAGTTGTTTGATATGGTTTTTACCTGCTTGTGGTCAGCCCGCCTACGTGCAGCTGGCAAAAAATTACTGCAGTTCACAGAACTGTGTCGACACCGATAATCGTAAGGCCTGCAGATACAGAAGCAAAACCAAGCACCATTTTTGGGCGCAACTTTTATATTTACTGAACATTTTAATTATTGCAAAAAGGTAACATCCAACCGAAGGCTGTTGCAAAAAAAAAGCACACAAAAGTAGTAATTAATCTACTTTAACCCCAGCATTTGTTCGCCTACAGACCAAATGCTATACCAGCTTAATAAAAATATGACATGGAAAAAACTATGATTTGGAATAGTTTACACTTATTATGTTTACCAGATTCTTGCACATATACCAGATTTGTGAAATAGATTACAAAACAAAATTTGCTTCACAGAGTCTCTGTAACGCGGTGGTAAGTCTGAAATCATATTGAAGAAAATAATTACGAAATCTATGACATAATCGTTGCATCTTATATAGCAAGTGGTTTTCATTTGGTAATATTATTTTTTAGCGTATAAGTTATGTAGATATGAAAGAATAAATGTGAGCAACTTCATTATCAGTGTCGTAAATATAAAGCTGCAAAAACCTGGGTGTTTGGCCTGGTTTGGGGCACATTCTACCAATCCGATGATATATACGTCCCAAGACCTTGAAAATGTAAGGGCCTCTCCCGGTGTTCACTGACTCGTCTATGTTGGCGCCAAGCAATGTCATAGCGAACATTTGATTATATGCCCTGATGTTGTTGAGAAAGTGCTGGTCTGAAAAGAGTTGCCGTATGTAGTCGGGATAATTGCTCGATATGAATAGCCTGACTCTCCCACCCATGCAACAGCAATGGTACAAAGGCCCTGAACGGCGCGTGGAGGTGTTTAACCTTTCTTCAAACCAAAAGCGTGCATGGCAAGCTGTGCACACACACCGACACAGACGGAACGTGTTGTACTTTATTGGAGGCCCTGCGCAATGGAGGTGATTTGGATCAATAAAATTATATGTAAAGAGCATAGAATGACGACATTAGAGTTTGTAATGCAATGAATTGTAGCATATGACTAACCTGTGCGTAAGGGTACATTCCTACGTGGACATGGAATATTTGTTTGTTCAGGTTCCTGATGTTGTGGCCTTCTAGGTTGGCTGATTGTTGGCCCAGGCGTTGCAGCTCTCTGCGATGAACCTACAGTCACATTGGAGTAATTGGATTAGCAGATGTGCATTGACTATCAAGCTCGTGATTCATATTGTCGATACAGTAACGAATGTCAAAACTCAATGATACAAAAGGAGACCAACCCGCTTCATCAGTCGCCGTTGGACGTTTGCAAAAAAACTTGGGCCGTACAGGGATTTCATGCCGGTCGATCATCGGGATGGCGCCGGCCGGTATTGAGCTTTCGGGATTACACGGTGTGCAACCTGTAGCAACAACACGATAAGAGATTTGATAGGTATTCGATGCGCAAGGGCGATGCTTTTTAATGGCAAGTGACGTATATGTGAGGACACTTACGATGGTGCCTAAATGCTGGGCCAACCAAGGTTCTGACATCAGAGGTTGCATCGGAGTATCCAGGAATGTACGAACCTGTAACGAAAGAGAAATGACATATTAGAGAAAGTCATGACCTATTTTGCACAGAAATCATCGACGTGTATTCTATAAGTGTGTGAATGTGAACCGTAAACGTACTCGGACGCGTTGGGTCGTATCCCCTTTTACGTGTAGCATACATGTTTGTGTGCGTGCCTGCAATCTGGAAACCATGTTGTGAGTAAGAGGCACGCGCCTATAGCGCATACCCAAAATACCGGCCACAGGTCACGAAATGATCATAAAAGCAATACAGGAAGTTCTAGAAAAGCGTGTTGCATTAATCGGCTGATAATAGTGTCTTACTGATCGATAACCAATTTCAACTGCATGTCCAAAAATTCCTTTACTCACATTTATAAATGTTGATAAAGGCACTTACTGATCAAGAATCACCCATCTTGCACGCATTTCTGTTGCTGCCATAGCAATTGACCTGAGTGGAGAACACCTTACGACTTTTACTTCAGCGTGAACCTGCATTCATTAAAAGCATTAGATTAGCATATATTGTAACGTGTCACATAATACGGGGTGTTTGAATATGGGTTAGTTTAGAGCATTTTACAAAAACTGAATAACGATTATAATTGTTTGACTATTTAGGCCGCAAAATCAGACATTGAGTATTGTACGTGTAAGTAATTACCGAGCAATTCCTAATTCTAATTTCTAACACACTTGATTATGGAGCTAACTGATTAGGTTAGTTGTTTATAATGTTTCAAGTCACAATAATTAATTTTAACTACACGTCCAAACATCCCTTAGTCACATTTATAGACGTAGATAAAGGTACTTACTGATTAAGAAGTACCCATGTTGCACGCATATTCGCTGCTATAGCAACTGATCCAACTGGAGAATACGTTACACCTTAACCTGGATTCATTATAAGCATCATATTAATACATTTGAACAACTAACAACAACATCTGCATCAGAAAATGCATATATACCTACAACACCCTACGCTCATCGTGAAACCTAAAGATGATATGAATCAAAAGGAAAATATTAAGGAAAGGGAAAAAATCCCATATCAAAGATGCAATGGTATATAAATGTTGAAAACATCATACTGTGATACGAACAGTGTGGGAGGGAACAGTGTTTGGCGCAACTGTTTCTCTTGCGTAGTAGTACTTGACGCATAACTGATTAAAAGACACATAAATATTTATATGAATATGCGCTATAAATATTAAATTTTGTAGGGAAATAAGCATCTGCCCGTCATATTACCTTCACGGACGCGGCCTGGTTGTTTATTCTTTTGAGCTGAGGTAAGAACAGACACGCCAATTGCTTGAGCTACAGTGTGGAAAAAAAAAGGGCGTGCGTTAGTTATATGCAAATGCTAACAGGTAAAAACATTACACATTACACTCTAAAGTTTACCATTCTATTTCCTTTAGCTACCTGTTTGATCTACCGCATCAGAAGTTTCACGTGTCCAAGACAAATCCATTTCATGGCAAAAGACATTGGTTTCACGAACGCCACCCACCGCAAAAATCAAGCACCACCGGTCCCGAAACGTCATTTGAATTGATCATTGCCACAATGTTATTCTAAACTGAGAGTAAAACGTTAATAGTTATTTTTTTTTTGCCTGCAAACATGTTTGTTAGTGCCATAAATATATACACCTAGGTCATACCAGGCTATGGGCAAAAAGTTGTACGATCACAAACAACGGCTGCAGTAAAATCAAACACTTTGGATCGACACTCCCCGCCTATAATCTTTGATTGGGAATTGTCAATATACACGTACAGAATTGGTTCACCCTGAGTCCTGCATTCCAGAAACAAACTTTGCATCATGTAACTTATATGAGTATCTAAAGTGACAACATTGAAAGAATAAATAGAATAAAGCTAAGGCAAACACACGTAGTTATTTGTAATTCCATTTACTTTTTTAGCGCCTTCACGCATAATCTACTCCTAGTAGTCTACTTTCTCTAAATCACAAACTAAGGCCACAAACAATATTACATCAATCTATACTTATTATTAACTTAAGTAAATTGGTATGCAAAAAATATTAACGCCAAACGTACCATTATTAATACCTCCTTATTAGGCCGTATCCACCAAACCTACAGACAAAAAAAAAGACCGGTATTTAGATGACCTGGCCTGAGATAGTGCAAAAGACGGGCTCGAAGATAAAGTCCGATATTTATATAAATCAAGTGTCACTTAAAAAAAATAAAGAAAGCCATATAAAAGTGATAAATGATCAAGATTAATAGTGCCAGAAGTTGCTTGACCCAAGTACTTATACATCAAACACAACCTCAATGTCAATCTTAAAAAAAAAAAAAAAAAAAAATCTTTACCTTTATCAAATCCCAAAAAAAACGCGGTCCTATAAAGCGAATCCACATGACTGTAACCGCTATGAAGGCCTTTCGGGTCACACAAACGTTCCATACTCTGTCATTAGAACATTTTATCAAACACGTCATATGTAACATCAACACATTAACAAATATCTTACGTTAATTCATAACAGGTTGTGATTTTAAAATAACTTAAAACAAAGTCACGTATTGACGATTGATATTTAATTATTTATCACCTCATAAATCTTAGAAAAAGTTCATGTTCATCTTCATCTTCATCATTATCAACACCTAATGATTTTCATCAACAAACCATAGAAACTAAAGCCCATATTTTTTCTTATATAAATCTAATGTTTAACTTCGTACCTGGGTTTAAAAACATCGTTTAGAACCGAAACCCCTATTCTCTATTCCATACCTCATCGTCCACCTCCGATTCCGCTGCCGTATGAATGTCCGTTTTCTTTCATAGTCAGTTTGCAAGAATATCTTTCATTAGATCTGGATGTCGACGAAAAGGAAACCGCGAAGTTTATCCGGAAATTTTGCGAAACCCAAAGCCTGGGTTTAGAGGCGGTGATCTTTATCTGTAAACAAAGTGGATCGACACTGGGCCAAAATAACCGGACACTGAGGAAAAGAAAATACGGCCCACAAAGGAATTAGCCCAAACTTGCGTCTATTATTTGGAAATATACCGGGCACGCATCCATAAGGTCATCACCAAATGTATTATATATCAATGATGATGGTTACTGCTGTGGAACATCAAAGTAATCGGGTTAGAAGGTTGCAGAAAAGGGCCATTAGGCTGGTCACAATGGACCAGTTGCCCCAACCGGTTGATGGAGGGTTACCACCAGTTGCCCCATTGTGGTGGCTTCGGTTGTGTTCGGTTGAGGTACAAAAAGAGACGAACTAGGTTGTTTATTCGACCGAGTTTAAAGCATCAAATGTGGACAAAAAATCCAACCGTTTGGGTTAAAAAAAAAAAAAAAAAAAAACTTTACCACTTTTACAACATTATAAGTACCAACCTCAAACACATTTTTAAACACACAATTCAAAAAACTTCTCATAAACACTTTCAAACACATTTTGATAATTATGTCTTACGAGATATTTTTTAATTCTTCGTCTTCCGACGAGGAAAAAGTTATGAACGAGTTTACGGAGTTTATGGAATTTACGCAGTATGCTTGGGACGCTTACCAAGCGTCACTGCCAAAGGCTCAACGAAACTACATGCCTAGGGATCATGAAGGTGCTCATAATCATTTAGTTGCTGCTTACTTCTCCGAAGAACCGTTGTATGACAAAAAAACATTCTGTTGGCGGTTCCAGATGCGCCGAGACCTATTCACTCTAATTGTTCAAGAGGTAACAAATTATTCTCCTTATTTTCAACAAACTCCTAATTGTAGGGGCGTACTTGGTATTTCCCCATTGGTCAAGTGTACTGCGGCAATTCGTCAATTGAGATACGCGGCCGTTCCTGATTCTCTTGACGAGTATCTGTAATTGGGTGCAACAACAGTATGTGATTGTCTCCGTAACTTTTGTAGGGTTATTATAGAGTTATATGGTGCTGAGTATTTGCGAAAGCCCATGTATTCTGACCTTGAAAGAATATATGATCATCACGAGCAAAAGCATGGGTTTCCTGGGATGATGGGAAGCATTGATTGCACAAGTTGGGAGTGGGAGAATTGCCTAAATAGTTTTAGAGGTCAATATGCTAGGGGTGATCACGGGCCACATCCATTCATTTTATTGGAAGCGGTCGCCTCCCAAGATTTATGGATTTGGCATGCGTTCTTTGGTGTCTCCGGGATGAATAACGATATAAACGTTTTACATCGTTCCCCCGTTTTCAATGATATCAAATATGGGAGAGCACCGGAACTTGAATTCGAGGCTAACGATGTTGCTTACCAAAGGGGATAGTATCTTACTGACGGGATATATCCGGAATGGTCTGTTCTTACTAAGTCCATTTCAAATCCTCCTACGGGTGATGAAAAAAGAATATTGTACAAGAGGAAGCACGAAGCAGCAAGGAAAGATGTGGAACGAGCTTTCGGTGTGTTGAAAAAGAAGTGGAAAATGAAAGTTCCGGCTCGAGGGCTATATAAAGAGGATCTCCAAGATATTGTGTATACGTGTATCATATTACATTATATGATCATCCGACACAAGCAGCGGGCGATATGTCCTACATGGTTTCCACAAGAGGGCCACCGTGATCATGATCCGGTAAGATCCCATGCAGAATCCTTAGTAGTTACTCAGGAGATAATGGACCGATCAACTCTTCTAAACTTAAAATCTGATTTGGTCGAACACGTTTGGAGAAACTGTGGAAATGCAGGAAATCAAGAGATTGAAGGCGAAGACGAAAGTGACGAAGACGTAACTGACGGTGAAGATTTTTTGTGATGTTTTCAGTTTTCAATAAGTACTGTAATGTTTACGTTTTATTAGTTTAAGTTTTTAATTATTGTTGTAATGTTTAAGTATTTTTATTAATGAAGTTTAATTTTGTTTTTAAAAATATTTGAATTAAAAAAAAAAGAAAAAAAAATCCCAGGTTACCACTGTGGCAACTAGGTCGTCGTCAGGTTGTCGGAGAGAGAAAACTGATGTGGCAAGGTCGACCCAGGTTACCACTGTGACTAGCCTTAGTGTTATTGTTCATATTGTGATGTAGTGGTGGATGGGTCTTCAAAAGATGCGACGGGAAGATGGATTAAAGACCAAGTCTCCTCAATTTTAACTTGATACTTGAGGACAAGTATCTTTTGAAGGGGAATGGATTGATACGAACCAATTAGGACAAGCCGTTTGGCACGTGAGGTGCATGTGTCTATTTGTTATCGTGTTTGTTCATTTCTTTGAATAAGCTTTTGTAAACTGCTTTTCCCGCGCCCCTTTGAATATCGTGTTTGTTCATTTCTTTGAATAAGCTTTTGTAAATCAATTTATCTCCTCTTCTATTCTCTGACATTTCTGTAACCAACTTCTTGTTTAGTTACTTTGTAATTCAATTTCGAATACATTCTTCCTTCATTGTGTTCCTAGTTGTTTTACTAATTTGATCTTCAAGTCACATCCTTGATTAAACATATCTTTTACTTTAGCATGTATCAAATGAACGGCGCAATACAATAATCTCACAGCTGAACACTATGAAGAGAAGCTAGGTTTAGGTTAGAGAAATTATGTTTGTCGTATCAATTTAGTAATAATATTTTATATAAAAATATTATTTAAAAATAAAAGGAAAAGACAAGAGTGCGATATTGTAATATATATGGCTATGGTTGACAAAAATAGCACTAGTAGTTTATTTATAAAAATGTTTGGTAAATTAGTTGTAGTTGTAATAATAATGTGTAAAATGACGTAAAAGAACATACATCTTAAATAGAAAACTCTTAACATACACTAGCAGGGCACTCGCGCGTTGCGACGGCGGATACTCTGTAACTAAAATTTTCGATGAACAATTTTTTTGTTTTACGTTTCTCGTAAAATAACATTATGGATGATGAAAATTTAAGGCTAAAATAAAATTAAGTAATACCAAACTTTTATTAAGATTATTAATTATCTAAAAACAAAACTGCATTTTCTTCTGTTCATGGTATTTTACTCAACTTTTACTGTACTATTTATTGCTTTTGCTTTTGCTTTTGGGTTTTTTCTTACTTTTTATTTTAGTTTTAGTTTGTATTGTTGAAAAGAATGACATTTTGATAATATCATGGTTTATACTAACTGAATGATATCGAACCGGGCTTTCAGTTCTCTCTCCTTTTTTTTTCCTTTTATCTAGTTCAACACAATATTCAACCGGTCTATTAAGACCAATCAGTTTTTGGTCGAACCAACCGTTTTAGTTCGATTTTCAAAACAGTGGTTAATATGTAAGATGTGAATTTTACTAAACATTATTTATATGTTAAAACCGTTATTAATAAAAAAATTCATTACGCCGTAAGAATTTTGTTCCCAACCTATCCGCCTCAATGTACGAGGTATATATTCCTTGTTATTACAAATTTAGGCATACACTAAATAGGCAAATACCTATACCAATGTTAAATTTTTATTCGCTTGATGGGATTTCACAAAAAGAAAAGATATTTAATTATACTCGGCTTAAAATGAGAGTGTAGTAAAAGAGTCATGTATGTGCATAAAAGCAAGCCACCATCAACATTTTCTTCTATATCCTACTCCTAGTAGGCAACAAATATCCATAAGATAAAAATGGATGATAAAAGCAACAAACAAAATAAATCGGAATCCAATAAGAAGAAAATCAAAATCGATTTGCAAGCAGTAACCCACCACATGCTTCTTCATGTCCGCATTTTGGAGCCAACAAAGCACGAATAATTGACCATCAGGCTATCTCATCCAAACACTATCAAATTATTGCATTTTTGAAACGAGATAATAAAAAAAAATTTCACAATACCAGCCCCAAACACCCGCTTAGTTTGCGGTAGTTGCAAGTATTCATAAGGTGCTTCCTTCCTAATTAATTATCATAGTGTCAAGGTTGCGTTGAGAATTTTGAATCTAACTTTTATATGTTTATAGCAGTTCTTGAATAAGTAATTTGTATGTTATGGTTTTATTTTCTTATACTATTAGTAGGTATATGTGAAGCATGGTCTTACAATTAGTAGAAATGAATTGTCTATTTTGTTTGATGTAAAAATAACTTACAAAAATACATAGATTATATCATTCAACAAATCATGAATATTTATAATAACTACTTAGTAAAGAAAGAAAAACGTTAAATGGAATGTATTATAATAGTGAGATTAAACAAAAAATCATTGCATATGCGTTAGTCATCTTGTAAGACCTTTTAATATATACTACTTATAATGCACGAAGACACCTCATTCTTAATTTTAAGACGTACAAGAAATTAAGCATGGTTTACAACACTTTAAGGCACCCAATTTTTAGTATTACAACAAAGTAAGCATATTGTACAACAAAATAAAGCTTGGTGTCATTTTAAGACTAAAATTCTAGCAAACAACATTAATGCTATTAAAAACACCCCTTCACCAAAAATTACAACCATTTAAGCACAATGTACAATAGCTGCAATCAATTTTCAGATTTACAACAAAATAAGCATATTGTACAACAAAATAAACATGATGTAATTTTCAGACTTATTTTCAGACTTACAACATTAATGCTATTAAAGTGGTCAATGTTATTAATGACTATAATGACTACTACTTACAAAAAAAGAAACATAGTGTACAACACTTTAATGCACATAATTTTCAGACTTACAAGACAAGAAACATAGTGTACAACAAAACACCACATTAATGCATTTTAATGTAGTCAATTATTTAACTGGTCAATAAATACAATTAATACAGTTATTAAAACACCCCTTACATAAGAAATACAAATTATCAAGCATATTGTACAACCAAATAAAACACAATTCCTGCATTAAATTTCACTACTACAAATAATAAAGCACATTATACAAATATTCAAGCCCGAACGGGCAACGGGCCAAATGGGCTTGAGCCCGAACGGGCGCGGACCAAACGGGCTCGAGCCCGAGCAGTCACGGGCCAACGGGTTCGAGCCCGAACAAGCACGGGCTATACGAAATTCTTGATATCCGTAAATTTATTGTTAAAAAGAACATAATAAACTAAAATACATTATACATCAAAAATTTTATTTCAGGGTACCCGCCGCTGCAACGCGCGGGTTCCTGCTAGTATCAATTAAACACAAATAGAAAATCATTCAATATGCAATTCACACTCCTTGTTGAGGAATCTCCGTGCATGGTTTTACCTCATTATATAGAACCCAAAAAAAACAATACAAAGAGAAGGCATCCCACCCCACTTAAACAAGAAAATTAAGTGGAGGACCTAAGAAAACAACACATAAAAATACAAAAGGCCACAACTGACCCGAGACGAATCCTAGAAACCTACACTAAAGAGACACCTGATGTATACCAGAAGCATGATACAATACAAAAACAATATAGACCTAACACAAACTCATGCATACATACCACATGAAAGGATAAACTGATAAATCCTAAAAAGAATCCTTAAATTCCTAAGTCTTTCACTTGCAGTATATTAAATATCTTGTAGCTGAACACTTGCAGACAATATTTTAGACGCAATTATTGATCCCTGAATGTGTAGACGAAACAAAAACTCCACTGGTCCACTTAGATATTTGAGAATTAGTAACAAACAGCAAAGGACAAAAAGAAGACCAGAAGATACTGGATAAAAATCACAGACACCTCACTGATCGAGCACTTAAAATCCTTACTGTTATTTCAGAGCCAAACATTGTATCGAGAAAACCTTTGTTGTTGCAATTCAAACGTAGTAAACAACGTGTCATCTTTGTCATTATTAAGAATGTAGTTATGCAAGGCAAATGAGGCAATATTACGGATGTAGCTAAAAAAAGCACATGGCATTGCATAAGTAGTAGTTGTTTACCTTATCTACTACTGTAATAAATAAGCTCGTCATCGTCACAAAGTATAAGCATAACTTCATTCTTAAAACTCAAAAGACTAATGAAACCCATCACTATCACAGATGATCTATGCAAAAAGTTTACCTTTAGTCTTAGATTGTTAAAATGATGTCACTATCAGTTTGTTAATAAATTGTTCTTTTTTGGGACATTACAAATTACATTGGCAGTTCTAGACTCTAGTTTGTTAATAATCTGCTTCATAAGATGTTTAACAAATTTAGAACATAAATTTTAAGACTTAATGCGATTCATCACAATTCATAACATGATGGAGTCTTATTAACCTTCTAGGATGGAGTCTTATTGAGTATATTCAAGGCATGCTCAATTATCTAACATTGATAGCTTTTGGAGGAAAAGGAGTTAAAGATATCTAGAATCAAACGATACTACTACGTAATAGAGTTTGATTTTCCTAATCGAATATACCATAAAATAGTGGTATTTCATAAGGATTGATATTGTGAGACAATCTAACAATATGTAGGATGAACTTATACTCTTTTTCTTATCTATTTGCCACCTAAGTCAAACTGGATGGTATAATAGAATTTACAAGCCGAGTGCATGCTTTATAACATAAGTCTTTGACCAAGTCAACGACAACATGTCCATGTCTCGACAAGAAGACATAAACATTTATGTTGAAGTAGTCTTTACTATTATCTTGACACATGTTCTAAATAGGACAACAAAAATTTTATGTGTATAAGTCCTAGTAGAACATTAGTCTCTTACCTTGCGGTCAAGAGAATCCTTTAATCAAATTGCTGTGTGTTGTACCTTGCACACACACAAAAAATTCTTCCACTTTTGCATGGAACAACGTCATGTAGCAGACAAACAATACGACACGCGTTTGTTTATGTGAACAATATGATAGTGTCATAGATATTGGCATTACAAGTAGATGTAGAACCACATTGTTTAGTAAGGAATCGCACACGACTATCCTTGAAAACATAAGTGTCTAGAGTTGTAAAGTATGTATTATCTCGAGACAATCTAGAAATAATATGGGTTATGTTAATACAAATAAACCATAAAAATGTTTATTTATATTTTACGATCTTCTAATGTTTTGTCGATAACAATCGTAAAATCATTTTAACGAAATAAATAAAATACTTAAAAGCTTTGAGCCAATAGTTTACTAACACACTTTTACTAAACATATAAAATCATCAAAACATGTTTAGTTGAATAAGTTATATAAAACAAAAACTATTTTTAAAAAACACTTACAAAGTAATTTTGGTTACTTATATTTTATAAAAATGTATATGTACTTAATATAACTTGTAATGGGTAAATAATGGGTAAAAAGCAAAGTCCATAACTCATACCCGTGGAGCATGATCCATAATCCATGATTCATTGCATGACATCATGCATGAAATCATGTTTGATATAATTCGTGATCCATGACCCATTGACTATGTACAATGTATCTTGTTGAGTATCCATGATCCAAAGTCCATGACCCATGGTCCATAACCCATAACCCGGTTTGCAACCTAAAATCCAGACTAACCTAACCCAGCTGTCGGATCCCTTAGATTGCACTGGCCGGATCCCTTGGGTAAAGGGATCCGTCGGATCCGTGGGAACTGTAGGAAGTTTGCCTATAAATAGTGAGTCATTTCTCTCTTTCTCACAACCCCTTTTAGATATATCTTCTCTCTATGATCTAACCTCTCTAACCCCAGATATAAAGGATCATTCTATGTAGTTTTCTCTTTGTGTGATTCTCTAGGTTCCTCTTAAAGGCGAGATCACAACCTCTTGAAGACGTGCAAACTCAAGGTCATGAGTTGCTAAGCTTCGTCATCATCAAGACCACTGAAGTGTATCTTGTTGATAGTTCTTCTCTCCCTCTATTAGTGTATCAAGTTAAGGGCATTGGTGTATAGTGTCGAAGGTGTACATTCGATATGGGGCGTCGATGTATATTTGTGTAGTTTGGGTTAAAGGGTATTAATATCCTTTTAAGTGTTGTAAAAAAGGAGTTTGTCTTCTTTGGGTTGTAGTGTTGGATAGTAGTTCCTCCTTTGTAATGGAACTCGGTATCTAGCCTTGTATTGGATAAAGTGTAGGCGACGTTGTGATAGGTTTGGTTCTACCTAGTGGAAGACCGGTAAAACTCTGCCTTGTACCGAATAAAGTGTAGGCGACGTTGTGAAGGCTTCTCCTCCATATTAAGGAGCTTGTGTTGTGTAGTGCTTAGAAACTCTCGAGTTGAGTACTCGGGGAGTGGAGTAGGGCAAGGAAGGAGTCCTTGTAGCCAAACCACTATAAATACTTGTGTCATAGTTTTGTGTTCCGTTAGTCTTTATCTCTTTGCATTATTTATGTATATGTCTATCTATCAATATCCAACACACAATCTAAATGGATTGACATAAGTCGATTTAAATACTTTAAACAAAGTTTTAATCGGAAAAACTATTCAACTCCCCTTCTAGTTTTCCACAGGTTACTAACAAGAAAAAAAACTTGTAGCTCCACTGAATTAGACAACATTACACGAATGTCTTTTTCAACAATAAAACACAATGCTTTCACTGGATTTGACAGCATTGTAAGTGTTACATAACCAGTGAAAATAAATAGCGATCTATTTAATTTTCGACTAACTTTGAATGCCTATAAGTAACAATTACTTAGGTATTGAAACGAATATATGAAATTCTACTATGTAGATGAGGGACTATCCATCAATGCTCTTTATTAACCTGAAAATTGGACATGCAATTTCCTCCTTAAAAGGCCTACTATTCCACAAGGTCATGTTGCACATTTATTGGGTTAAAAGCAAAACAACTAGATAAATCATGCTAGTTTGCCTTTACCACTTTTCTGGTAATTAATTCAGTTTCTAATTTAATAACTCATAAAATGTCATACATCAAGATGTGGTTATTTATTAGCTATAGGAACATATTCTCTAGTTAACCAAATATATTATATGTTTCAAAATAATTCAACACCGAATAAGGGTGATGAAATCTATATGAAAACTAAGATGTGCAATCTACTTAACTATGTATGTTTGCTATGAGTTATATTAGAATTAGGACAATTCTAGCAATGGTGTCATTCAAGAAGGTAAGTGTCGAACAATAATTGCAAATCTTGTGCAATTCCTAGATCATTATAGGACTTACTAATGGCATTAGGGACAATCAAGTAGTGTCATGTAAGCATGTTTTATCTCATCTTATGCCTCGGGCTTAAGGATTTCACCACCGTCTCACGATGAGTGGAATACCATTAACTCGATTAAGTCGTCCAATAAAGAATCAAATATTCCACCACCATCTCATGATGAGTGCTAATTTACCTTGAGTTGCAATTTACCTACGTCTCAGGCAAAGTTAAAGGCAATTACAAGTGTTCTTACAATTGGATGGCATAAACTTACGTTTGATTTATTTGACAAATAACATTTATATCAAATATATACGAAGAAGCATGCATACATTTTTGTATCATAGGTTTTAATAAAAAAATTTACACAATCAAGTTATTTATTATAGTCTATGACTATGTCTCTTAAATTTATATATTTGTATACTAAATAGTCTTATGGATTCCATATATGACAAAATAGTTTATTATTGAAGTAATCATGCTTATAACGGTCAAACTATATCGAAAAAATCATCTACCATTATAATTAAGTGTTTTCTAAGATTACTTATGTCAAGCTTTCGGGTTTCATTTCCGCCCCGATTTATCCTATGCAGTACAACATATGTGTTTATATATGCATGTTTCGCGAGAATCACATTTAGCAACCCTTAAACATATCTTGCGTTATCTTAAGGGTGCTTTGGAGTTGGTTTACAACATTACGCCTCGCTTACTACTTTTCTCTTAGCTTACTATGATGTGAATTGGGCCGATTGTCCTGTCACGCATCATTTGGCATGTGGTTATTGTGTTTTTTGGGAGATAACTCGCATTACTGGTCATCTAAACGATAATACATGCTTTCACGTTTTAATAATGAAGTTGAATTCCACGGTGTTGTTAATGTCACAGCTAATACTACGTGATTAATAATCTACCATGTATACTGTGATAATGTCAGTGCCATATATTTTTTTATTGTCAATCTCATGTAACATCACCGCACGAAAACATATTTAAATTGATATTTATTTTGTTTGTGACATGGTTGCTATGCGCCAGGTTTGCGTTTTCATGTGCCTCCACGTTAATAGTATACTGACATTTTTACTAAGGTTTCGTTTTTCGTTATTTGAAGAATTGCAATTTTGTTTGAGTGTTCATTTTCTCCTGCTCAAACTATGAGAAAGTCTTAATTAATATTGTTGTTGGCCTACATGGCCATCCATGTTTTCTTACGGGCTTAATCCAAGTAGTTTATTTCTAAAATAACTCAATGCAATTCATATTAATATGTTTGGTAAATCAATAATAAAGATGGTAAATTTACGTTCCGATAATAGTAACATCCGTACCAATATCAACCAACTAAAAGCGAATGTCTAGCCCATGACGGGTTATTGATGTGAAGACCCTTTCATATAATGGGCTTTTGATAGAGGATAGGCCCAACTAGTTACTAATGTGTGTCTTGACATGATGTACTTATTAATTTTTGATTAGTTTTGTGGTCGTGTTTAGGTTCAGGTTGTTACTTCTTGGTTATTATTAGGTATCAATGCGTTTCAAAATTTAAGTTTAGTCACTTGTTTCGGATAAATAGTTTTACAGAATGAATAAAGAGAACCTTAATAAGTTACTATCCTAGTTCAAAAGTCTAGTTATTTTTTTAGATAAAATACACTACTCATCAAAATCTTTGTGTGGGCTGCTGACCTTCAAGTTGAACTCGAACAGCTGCCCCGACCTAAGCTAATTTCACTCCCACTACAAAAGGATTTAACTTTGGGTAATGATATGTACACATTGAATTTTACTTTGCACACATACAATTAGTGAATAAAACAAACAATATCAATTCCGTTTAACTTTTGTTTTTAAATTAATTTTCTCCTCATGATTGGATCCGGAATCCAAGGCGAAAATGACAAATATTGAGTGAAATGTGCATGGAGACGAATAAAAAGGGGTGGGGTTATTGGGACGGTGGCTATTATTTTAGATTGACCCCCCTATGTTTTTATTATTTTTTTATTTTTATAATTTTGTTTATATAAAAAAAAACTATAAACCTGAAAATGCGGAATAGTAAATATAAAGTTTAATAAGTCAAACGCTTAAAACTGTCAGAAATACAAAACAGAAACTGACAAAAAACTGTTTACTGAAAAATGTGAGGGACAAAAGGAATATTCCTCTATGATGTGACATCATAAGGGGGTTCCAATAGTACAACCCATAAAAAGACCTTATTGGCAGCTAAAGTTAGTGTGGGGTAAAACATAATGACAGTTGTGGTCATCATAATACTCCCTCCGTCTCAAAATTATTGTCACTAGACAAGATTCACACAATTTAATAAAAGTGGGACCACTTTAATTTTCAACCATTCAAAAGGAATATTCCTCCACTAAATTCTTTTTCTTTTACTATAAAAGGAAAGTGGACAATAATTTTGAGACATCGAAAAAAAGAAATGTGGACAATTATATTGAATTTATGAGTATCATATTAGCTTTTAAGTTTGTTTTCTTGTTATAGGCACAAGATAGAAATGGGTAAAAGACAAAGTACTCACGACCCACAAAAAGGACCAAGATATCTATAAAAATATATTTTTGTGGGTCCCGTGAGTACTTTTTTGTACTTTTACCCCTTCTTATCTTGTGCCCCTATGGCACAAGATAGAAAAACCCTTAAAGTTTTAAGGCCGCAAAATAAATATTATGACCATACACTTGTAAATATTATGACCATACATACATCCACCATGTATATCCTTTTTTACAAACCAAGTCCTTGTTGTCTGCTCCCTCGGTCATCATATTTCTAGTTTTCTTTGTTTTATAATAAATGTCCGCTTAAATTTCAACCAACCAGAAAGAACTTAGTGAATGGGAGATGATTTGTACACTCTCAATAATGATTGAAACACTCAAATTGTAAGTGTTTGGACATTTATACCCTTTCAGGATAAACATAACTAAAAATAATGTGAGGGTATAATTGTCCAAACACTCACAATTTGAGTGTGTCAATCATTTTTGGGAGTGTACAAATCAACTCCCTTAGTGAATATATATGATATTTGATTGGTAATAGTGTGGTTAGTGTGAAATCTTAAAACTTTGTGCAAAATTAAAGTAAATACTTATTTTGAAATATATAGAAGTATTTTGTGTCTGTTCAATTCTCAAAATGAGATATTTTCAGTTGCTATGATAGTCATCCTAATTACTTTTAGTCTCTGATCGGACCGGACCGATTAAGACCGAGATCGAATTAGCTCAAAAGCAGAGACCGAGGACCGGAGGTCTCAGTCGGTCCGGTCCAACAAAGCAAAATAGTCAGTTTGTGATACGGACCAGACCGGACCGAACCGACCAAGACCGAAACCGAATTTTCCCAAAAGCCGAGACCGGAGACCGGACCAAATATGGTCGGTCCAGTCCATTCAAGTGGTTTACTTGGCCCTAATTGGAACTTAGAAGATCCAAATTATGTTCAAGGTTTATTTGTATATTATAAACATGTTGAATCTTAAGACAATAAGGGCATCTATAATAGTAAAGTTTATAATTAAGTCAAGTTATATTATATAGTATCACTAAACTATAAATTTTTAGTGTTATAGATTTTTGTTCATTATGAATTATTAGAAAGGTATACGCGTAATGCGGCGGCGGGTATCCGGCGACTATTTTTGTGGCAAACAAATGTTTTTCATTTTAAACTTCTCTATTTAGCATGTCCTAAAGAGATATATTTTTCAAAAGTAGATCGTCTAAATTATTAATAGTGTAAATGGTTAACACTTTTATTTTTCATAATTTTAACATTAAATTGGTGGTTATAAGTTTAATGAGTCTTTTTTATAAACAATTTCATTAATATGTATCATTATTGGAGGGCGGTTACATATGGTTTAAATGAGACTTAAATTTTCAGATTTTTCATTAATTTTCTACTTTTCCTTTTACAGTAATGTAATTAATTTTAAAATTATCTCAAATATTTTATAACGTAGTATAAATATTTTAAAACTTTATAATTTTCTCACATTATTTAAATACATTTAATTACGAAAATTTCAAGACCATGAAATTTTTCATGACACATAAGCATAATACATGGCACACACCATAATTAAATTGGAGCATAAAGTTCTTAATGATTTTTAATCATTTTCATAAAACTCTCACCATCGTGGATGCATAGGGTAAATCTGTAACGCATATCATTAGTCATCCTGTGTCCCATTATATCTACTCCGATGTCCCATTATATCCACCAAGTCTATCATATTAGTACAAAATATTAAAATATTGCATAACAAAACAAATAATAATACCTAACATTTTATGATTGAGTTTATCAAATGGGTCCATTTTGGAAAAGAGCTTAGATTAGATGACATAACAATTCACATTCTTATTTTCTAACATTTGTTGTTTTTGAAAAGTTTTAGGTACTGTCTTTATTATTCTTTGACTTGATACATGAAATGAATGGAATACGTAGAATTAAATTGTCTTGATTTAGTCGTTAAGATTTTTTTAAAATAAGATAATGTATATGATAGCATTGATTTGGGATTCCACCTATAAGTATTATATTATGATTTACCTAATATACATGAATTCAAACACAATGAAACTTCGACCCATAATTGTTCCTTCATTTTTCATTCAATATCACTGCAACAATCTATATACACATTTTGAATTTAATCACATAAATATGAATCAAAGTTAAAAATCTATCGTTTTTGAAAACCTTCTCAATCTTCTCAAAATAAAAACCTTCTCAATCGATCCGGATTATATATATAACTCGATTTTAACAATGATTTGTGAATCAAATTTGTGATTAATAGATTCGATTCACCATAAATTGATGTTTAGTTGTGAAGCAAATCAAAAACATGAATCAGTTTGTTCAAACGAAGATTTCTCAATCTTCTCAAAATAAAAACATTCTCAATGGAACCGGAGCCTATATATATATATATATATATATATATATATATATATATATATATATATATATATATATATATAGTGAGGATCACGTGCGGATATTTTTTTAGTGCGGATGTGCGGAAGTACCTCATCCGTTGATCTTTTTTCATTTAGCGGCTGAGATTTGACCAAATTCATCCCTTTTTTCTCTCCGTATCTTTTTATTTTTATTAGAATATTCTATTTCCTTATTTTTCTCAGCTTTTTTTATTTAAATTTTTATCGAATAGAATTACCTGACAAGATTCTCGTGATCGGTCCCGATCTATCGGTACTTTTTTCATTAAAAACGCCGTTGAAGGTATATTTTTATGATAGTTATTATGATATTAAGGTTTTTATTATGATTTTGAGGATAGTTACTCTGATATTACTATTGTTATTCTGAGTATTAGTACATTTACACTTTGATGTTTCTGTCGTTAGTATGATAGTTATTCTGATATTAAGTTTGTTATTCTGATATTAGGATAGTTATTCTGATATTAAGTTTGTTATTCTGATATGAGGATAGTTATTCTGATATTAATGTTATTTTTGTATCTTTTATCAATATCCTTAATATGACTGTTATTCTGATATTAATTCTTTATTCTGATATGTGTATAGTTATTCTGATATTAATAACGTTAATATGATAGTTATTGTGATATTAAAACTGGTAATTTAATATGTTGATAGTTATTCTGATATTAAGCTTTTTTTTCTTATTATGCGTTTTAAAACCGTTTTATATATGGATAGTTATTCTGATATCAATAACCTTTATATGATAGTTATTCTGATATTAAATCTGGTAATATCATATAATGATAGTTATTGTGATATTAAATCTGGTAATATCATATAAGGATAGTTATTCTGATATTTAACATTTTTTTCTTATTATCTGTTTTTAAAACAGGTCTTATTGATATAAGGATAGTTATTCTGATACTTGAATTTGTAATATCATATAAGGGTACTTATTGTGATATTAATCTTTTTTGTTATTGTCATATAAGGATTTTTTATTCTGATTTTATTAATGATAATATGATAGTTATTCTGATATTAAAACTGGTAATATCATATAAGGATAGTTGTTCAACTGTAATTATTCTGATAGTTTGTCTTCAAATCAATCAGGCTCAATCACATTTTACTTCTAAACATACAATTTCAAATGTAATTTAACCTCCAACTACTTCTAAACACACAATTTCAAACACAAAATTATTATGGCTTGTTGTCTCCCCCATTCCGTTGAAGATATGCAAATGTACGTTAAAAACAATGCGAAGAAGATGATGTGGCTCGAAAAAACGCTGTTATAGACGTTATCAATTTGTTTGAGCGGTAAGGGTAGAGAAGCAACGTATGAGGAAGACTACACGATTTGCAATGATATTACACTTGAAACGAAAAGTCGTGATCGAAAAGTTTTGATGGATGAAGACAGCAAAGATGACAATATTTTCTGATATTTTGTGGGTGTGTGTTCGACAAATACATAACAACATCAATACCAAAATCAGCCAGTAGCTATCGGGAGAACAAAACTGATGGTGTAGCTGCATCAAGTTCGTCTGCTAGACTAGAAAGATTTGGCTCGCATTGAGGATTATGCCGGTTATCGGTCTCCTTTTGTATGATTTTGCATGCGGTGATCATTCAGATTAGGATTTATCATTTATGTATTTCGTATTGTTAATATTGTTTAATTAGTATTAACAGCAGTAGTAACATTTGTTGCAGTAGGAGTAATGTTTTTTTTTTTTGGAGTAACACTTGTTTTCTAAGATAGTTATTCTGATATTTAAAACTGGAATATTATTTTAATAAAACATTTTGTTCAAGTTCATTTTATTTGTGATGTTTAATGATTTTAATATGATAGTTATTGTGATATTAAAGCTTTGCGAAAAAGATATTCTGATATTAAAGTTGTGTATATCATTCAAATATAGTTATTGTGATAGGTAAGAAAATAGTTGTTCAATGATAGTTATTTTGATATTAAAACTGTTAATATCATTGAATGATAGTTATTGTGATATTTATCTAAATAGTTGTTCAAGGTAGTTGACGCAGCAGTAGAAATAATTTCTGCAGCAGTAGTAAGTTGTTGCAGCAGTAGTAGCACTTTCTGAGATGCTATTAATATATCTTTCAAGGATAGTCATATTGAGATGCTATTAATAAAATTTGTTGTTGCAGTATCACTTTCAAGTATAGTTATTGTGATATTTTAAGTAAAGTTGAGTTTTCTATGTTTTGTTTTTTTTTAGGTGATTCAATGAGACAAAATTGTGCAAGCAATGAGTTTGTTGAAGATGAAAATTTGTCAGCTGATGTTAATGTTGAAGAGAATGAAGAAGTAAATTCACCGCATTTTTTACATCAACTTCAATGCTTATTAAACATGTTGTTGTTAAAACTCTTGTACGAGTGGAAGGTACTTTGTTTGATAGTGTTGAAGAAGCTTATAAAACATACAAAGATTATGTGCTGAAGCTCGGTTTTATTGTTCGTAGAGGGCATCAAACTAACGATGGAGGTATTGTTATAAATAAGGAATTTCTTTTGCAGAAAGAAGGTACCAAGAAAGTTAAAGTTAAAGAATTTGATAGTTTAAAAGATAATTGTGATGCTAAGTCTGTAAAGAGAATAAGATCGAGTTTAGGACAAATTGCAAAGCTAGAATTTATGTTGTCGATCCGTGAAAAGTATAGGGTTAAAAATTTTGTTGAAGACCACAATCATGGTTTTTATCTGCCGAGGATAGACATTTGAAAAAGTCTCATAGGTCTATGAGTTTGGCGCATCAGTATTTTGCTATTAAGGCTTCGAACTTAAACATCGGTCCTTGTATGTCATTCAATTTTGTTGCAGAGCTTTTGGGAGGATATGAAAATGTTGGTGCCACTAAGATTGATTTTAAGAATATGAGTCGTGACATTTATAGCTATATTGGTAAATATGATGCTCAAATGATTATTGACAAGTTTAGTATTTTGAAAGAAAGAGATGAAAATTTTACGTTCGAGTTTAAGACTAACACTGATGGCCAGTTAAGTTGTTTGTTTTGGTCGGATGATACAAGTAAAAGGAATTATGAAGCTTTTGGTGATGTTCTTTCTTTTGATGCTACATACAAAACCAATATGTAAGTTTTATTTTTCTTTCTTTTATTCTTATTTATTTATTTTTTGTATTTTTATATATAATATAAATTTATATGTATATATATATGTATATATATATATGTATATATATATATATGTATATATATATATATATATATATTAGGTATAATATGGTTTTGTGCCTTTACTTACGGGTGTTGATAATCATAAAAAATGTGTAATTTTTGCTTGTGGTTTACTTTTGAAAGAAGATGTTGTTTCATATAAGTGGCTACTGCAAGCTTTTCTTAACACTCATATTAAGGAGTCGTACCTTGTTTTAACAGATCAAGATCCTTCAATGTTAATAGCTATACCAGATATGTTTAAAACTGCTAAACACCGGCTTTGTATGTGGCATATAATGAATAAACTTAATATCACACTAAAATAAAAATAGTGTAATTCTTTCGAAATTCCTAGCATCATTTTTTCAAACTGATATATGAGCTACCAATGTGAGATACTATTTAAAATGATTTGACAATACAATATCATTTTATCTGTAATAATAATAATATTAATTATATTATATAAGAAAATAAATTTTATTTCTTAATATCATATTAAATTTTATTTTCCACGTAAAATTTAAACGTTAATTATATTATTTAAAAAAATGTTATATTAATTTTGGAACATTTATTTTAATAAATATGTTTAAGTTAGAAGTTTATTTTCAAATATTTTACTATATAAATAATTTTTATGTACTATGATATTAAATTTAATATCTAAGAAACATAATATCACACTAACTTAATATCACACTAAATTAAAATAGTGTAATTCTTTCGAAATTCCTAGCAGCATTTTTTCAAACTGATATATGAGCTATCTATGTCAGATACTATTTAAAATGATTTGACAATACAATATCACTTTATCTGTAATAAAAATAATATTAATTATACTATATATGAAAATAAATTTTATTTCTTAATATCATATTAAATTTTATTTTCCATGTATAATTTAAAGGTTAATTTTATTATTTAAAAAAATGTTATATTAATTTTGGAACATTTATTTTAATAAATATGTTTAAGTTAGAAATTTATTTTTAAATATTCTACTATATAAATAATTTTTATGTTCTATGATATTAAATTTAATATCTCTGTAACTTAATATCACAGTAAGTTAATATCACACTAAATTAAAATAGTGTAATTCTTTCGAAATTCCTAGCAGCATTTTTTCAAACTGATATATGAGCTATCAATGTCAGATACTATTTTTAATATCTCTGTAACTTAATATCACAGTAACTTAATATCACACTAAATTAAAATAGTGTAATTCTTTCAAATTCCTAGCAAATTTTTTTCAAACCTGATATATGAGCTATCATTGTCAGATACTATTTAAAATGATTTGACAATACAATATTTAAAATGATTTGACAATACAATATCAGAGTTAGTTGTCTAGAGATATATGATATTGTAAAATTTCAATTAATATCAGAGTTAGTAAAATTTCACAGATTAATCAATTCATATACTATGATATTATCATAGTATGTAAATTTTTTATTTTATTGACTAGCATTATTAAAAAGAGTACTCTAAATCATATGAGATTTAGTTGTTTATAAAATGAATTACTTAAAGAAGATATTAATATTGTATTAATATCAAATTTTATTGTTTAATTAATTATATTACATTAATATCAGACTTACTTTTCTTAATTTATGATATTATCTTAATATCAGAGTTAGTTGTTCTATTTAAAACCAAAATCAAAGAAAATTTAATATATTGCATGTTCTATGATGTATACGTATATAATGTCTTAAATATCAGACTTTAGTTGGCTTATGACGTATACATATTTGAATATTTGTTTACATTTATTAAAAGTAATTTCGAAGTGACATATATGTCAGATATTATTTATAGTGGTAAAAGATACCTCCTCGAGACACAAAATATCACTTTATCTGTGATAATCTTTAAAGTTGATTTTGACAATACACAAGACATTAATGATTATAATTATCACATTTCATTCACGTAGTTAATTAATAAAGTATACTCTGACGATAATTTAAATTGAATTAGATAAAAAAATATCATATTAATTTTTGCATTTTAAGAAAAAAATTAATACTAACTAAAAATAGTATCTTTATTCTTAAAATACTATTAAGAATATTATTAATTATGCAGCTATTATTAATTGTTTTCTTTTATTATTAAAAATATTATTCACGAAAAAACAGTCCAAAAAAAAAATACCACTACATCTGAGCACGTGTACTTTAAAAATAACGTACATAGCCTTTAATATGAAAAACATAAAAACATTTTAATATGAGGAAATAAAGTAAGCATTTGTACTTTAAATATTATTTATTTTTTAAGGGCTCTCTATATTCGTTTGTATAAATCACTGTGTTTTTTGCCTATAAATATTCCATCAATCACACATAGAAAAACATAAAAAAAAAAAAAAAAAAAAATCTTCATTTTCATTTCATGTTTTTTTTGCATTTTTAATATAATGATTGTTTTTATATTAAAAATCTATTTTTTTGTATCATCGATAATTTATTATCTTTGGAAGATTTTTTTATTTCTATATTTTTTAAATCGAAATCTAGATATTCTACCGAAAGTATTTGTTCTTGAAGAAAAAAATGTTTATCAATCATTATATTTCAGAACCCTGAAAGTTTTTCTTCAAGTAACTTTTCAACTTTGCTTTTTCTAACAAAGCATTTGTTGATAACATTCATTTCAAATGCAATTTAACAAAGCATTTGTCGATAACATTCATATCCAGTTTGGGGTGCAAGGTGATGAGTTATTTCCAAACGATGTAATGTTTCACTTGTATAAGAAATGGTTTACTCATATTATCTATCATGATCAGATTGAAGACGATATTTTTTGAAGGTGTATATTCTCATAAAAAATGACCAAATTCAGGCATATAAGAAGTCGTTGAAGATTTTATATGAAGATTATTATTATCGGTGTATTAAATGTAAGATATTAATTTGTAATTTCATGTTTGAAGATATTTTACAACATTAGTTGTCTGTTCTTGTTATATTTCTTATTCCTTTTAAGATAAACTTTTAGCAGTACATTACATTATTAATTTTATTATAAGAATAAGTGAAGTAAAATATACATAGAATTAACATTACATTAAATTTTCAAAACAAGAATTAACATTACATAAGAAATAACATTACTGTGATATTAAATAATACTATTGGATATTCAGTCCGATACTTTTACATAATGGACAAATGTTCTTGTGTAGCATCCAACGTCTAATACAATCTGCTGAAACTCATGGTCGCAAATCAATGTGCTTATGCTTTCATTTTCTTTGTATTCTTCTAAACAAATCGCACAAACACCTTCAACCTTGTCAAGCATTATATTGTCATGAAGATTTTTCCTTATAGTTTCTTTAGTCAATCCCGAACCATCAAAAATCATATTTTGTTCTGAAACACCAATTATTTCAACTATATCTTGTTCTTCAAGTTGGAGAACATCTTCGCGGTACCTTCCCATGATAAAATGAACTAAATATGATGGTATACTGGGTATACTTTCTAATGTCTCCTGGAAATGGTTCCTATCACGAGTTGAATTGTGCATAGATTGTAAGATATGAATAATAATTGATGGAGGTACGTCTGTAAATGGCACGAAACCATTACTCATTTTGAAAAAACAGTTTTATTATTTTAACACGACAACTCAAAAAATGAAACATTACTTTCAATATCAATGTTATATATAGACATATTCACGGCATGTAACTTTTAAAATAAACTTTATTTTAAAATAAACTTTATTTTAATATTTATATTTTTAATTTTGCCATTTATTTTTAATTACTTTAATATAATCTTAATATCAAAGTAAGTTATAATAATATTAATCTTTATATTGTGTTTATATCAAAACCTTTTTTAAGTTTGGCGTTTAATTTTGACAATCTTAAATTTCGACGTTAAATATTAAAGTATCTGTTGAAAACATAGATGCATAACACTCTATTATACATGTCAGATTTTATAATGATGAAAAATACCTCCTCGAGACACAAAATATTACTTTTTATGTCCAACTGACATATATGTCAGATAATCTTTAAAGTTGATTTTGACTATACACAAGAAATTAATGAATATAGTTATCATATTTCATAAATATAGTTATTTAAAATATTAAATATAACACATATTATTTTTAAATTATTATTGTCTTAATATCAGAATTACTTTTCTTAATAAAGATATTTTATTAATATCAGATTTTCTGAGAAAAAATATTAATCATCACTTTCTATTAAAAACAAAATCAAATTTTTAATATCAGAGTTAGTTGTCTTAATATATGATATTCTGTTAATATCATAGTTTTGAAACAAAATATTTATAATCAAAATCAAACAAATTTAATATTTTTTGTAAAATCTATGACGTATATATATTAATATTTTATTAATATCAGAGTTAGTTGGCCTATGACGTATACATATTTGCATATCTGTTTCATTAAGTAATTTGACTATCGGTTGGAAACTTAGATGCATAACACGCTATGATACATGTCAGATTTTATAATGATAAAAAATATCTTCTCTTTACTTTTATGTCCAACTGACATATATATGTCATAGAAAGTCAAAGAAATTAAAGTAATTTCCAACTTACATATATGATAGATAATCTTTAAAGTTGATTTTGACTATACACAAAAATTAATGAATATAACTATCATATTTCATAAATATAGTTATTTAAATTATTAAATATAACACATAATATATGATATTCTGTTAATATCATAGTTTTAATATTGTGTTAAATTAATATTTGTCTTAATATTGTATTTAAATTAATATTATGTTAAATTAGTTGTCTTAATATTATGTTAATATTTAAAATCAAAATCAAACAAATTTAATATTTTGGATGTTCTATGATGTATACATATTGATATTCTCTTAATATCAGAGTTAGTTGGCCTATGACGTAGTAAGTTTCAATATTTTTAATGAGTAAGTTTCAATATTTTTTGAAATTCAAGATATTGTATTACTATCAAAGTTAGTTGCATAGATATATGATATTGTATTACTATCGTGAGTGTCTTAATATCAGAGTTAGTAAAATTTCAATTAATATCAGAGTTAGTAAAACTTCAAAGATTAATCAATTCATATATTATGATATTATCATACTATTTTAAATTAATATTGTGTTAATATCAGATTTACTTTTCTTTATAAAGATATTTTTTTAATATCAGATTTAATATCAAAGTTAGTTGTCTCTATATCAGAGTTAGTTGTCTTAATATCATATTTAAATATTTAAAATCAAAATCAAAGAAATTTAATATTTTGGATGTTTTATGACGTATACATATTAATATTCTGTTAATATCAGAGTTAGTTGACCTATGACGTATTAATTAACATATTTGCATATCTGTTTACATTTATTAAGTAATTTGCAACTGACATATATGTGAGATGTTATTTATATTGATTATCATATTTGTTACCATTGATTTTTTTTATTTTTTTTTAATTTCACATTTTTTAATATATGATATTGACTTAATATCAGAGTTAGTTGTCTTAATATATCACACTATTTTAATATCAGAGTGTCTTAAACAAAATATTAATATTCACATCCTATTTTTTAATTTTTTTTTATAATTGCATGTTATAATGAGGTATATCTATTAATATTGTCTTAATATCAGACTTAGTTTTGCCTTTACATACATGTCAAATAGTGATGAAAAATTCTCCTCGAGACTTAAAATATCAATTTAAGTCAAAGTTTTACATTTAATTTTAATATAGTTTTTCAATAATGTTGCTTTTTTTAATTCATGTTGTTTTTAAGTATATTTTTGACATTCAAGATATTTGTATTTCTATCAGAGTTAGTTGTATAGATATATGATATTGTATTACTATCAGAGTGTCTTAATATCAGAGTTAGTAAAATTTCAATTAATATCAGAGTTAGTAAAATTTCAAAGATTAATAAATTCATATATTATGATATTATCATACTATTTAAAATTCAAATTCAATGCAATAATTTAAGATGAAGAAGAACATAAAGTTGAAAATCAATTATTATTACAATATGAATTGTCATAGCCTATTTAACCGACAAATAAACTAAAATCACTCAAAGAAATCTACCATGGCTGTGGGGGAAGCTCGTTGGAGTTTCAACAGCTTCCTAGCCAACTCCCAGTTGTTTTTGATATTTTCTTTCCTATCATGACTCCTATCGCTTTGCCTGATATTGATTGTCTTTAGCGTCCGGGAACACGCAAGTATACACTTTATTAAAGTTAATTCATGCTCTGTTCTAGGAAAAACTCGAAATACCATGGTCTGTAGCTGGCCATGGCTGAATGTGTTTCTATCTACAACATTAGAAAATTTTTCCAAAGGTAAAACACTAAGCGTGTTTGCAGCCTGAAAAATGAAATAGTGTTGAGATACGAAACATGGCAATTTAGGAATGTTTATTTGATACATATGCAATACAACATTACACTTACTCTGGTATCCAGCATTTTCAAATTTGGAGATGCCCGAATCATTACAATGGTGAACGCTACCATAAGACTATTCCCAAAATCGACATCGGACAGCTTAAGGTTAATCAGGGATACAAAAGGAACATTCATCCTAGAATTAGCTTCATGTATCAACTACAACAAGTTTTAAAAATTAAATTTCATTAGTGTGTACACATTTGTTTAACATTGTAATTATAAGTTGTAAAACTCAGATTCTTCTTACCGTGCAATCACCAAAATCCAAAGTACGAGTCTCAAGATTTTGTAGTCTTGTCAGTTGAAAGATATCGGATGTTATGATTGTCGTCACAACATTATAAAGACAGAATCTCAAATCCAACTTCTTCAAATTCCTAAGTTTTGCAATATCCAATAGTCTCATCTCGTTTGTACTAGGACGATTCATTTTAAGAGACTCAAGTGAGGGACAACCAGCAATAAAGTCCCAAACTGTACCGCTTAGGAAATTTACATGAATTAATTCTAAGCTCAGTAGATTTGGGAAGCCATGAAAATATTCCAAAGTAGCCATAGCACAAAGATGAAGTACCATATGTTTCAATTCGATACGAGAGTAAAGTTGGGTTGGGATCGAATCGGGTCACCATACCAGTTTGTAATAATCAACTCCTTAGTTCCATGTTCAGCCAAAAACAAGAGCCAGTCACGAATCTCTTCATAATGAAAGTTGTGTCTTCCAATCATTGATCTTGGCTCTACAGAGAAGACAAACTTTCTTATTGGACCTATAAGCCGTTTTAAGAGTCTAGTAACAAGCCTCCCATCAAACTCATATGTTAAATAATAAAAGAAATCCTCATCAATTATGACATCGGTGAGCAATGTCCACTTAGACCTCCAGTTTCGCGCTAAACTAGAGGTTCTCACCGCTTCTAACAAAGGCAATCGATTCAAAATATTAGTGATTACTATATCTGGCATGTTGCTAATACGATTGATCAACATGGTATTATTGGAAGTTGGATTTGTCTTTTTGAGTTATGGAAATGAGGATTTACGTCCGTTTTTGATATTCAGAGATCGCTTCTCGACCAGGGTTGAATTTGAAACACTATATAAACAAAGTGTTGATGTACGTGATATTAAACCGTCAATAATATCATATCAAAAAATCATATAAAAACTTGAATGAGCACTAGTAAATAACACTTAGATTTTTTTTCTATCTATTAATATCACAATAAATTATATCCTAAAAAGATAGATGCATTACACACCGACTCAAAATATCAATTTATGTAAAAGGTTTACATTTAATTTTAATACATTTTTTTTGAACTATGATTATCACATTTGATACCATTGATTTTTTTTTTTTTTTTTTTTTTTTTTCATTTCACATTTTTTAATATATCATATTGCCTTAATATCAGAGTTAGTTGTCTTAATATATGATATTGTCTTAATATCAGAGTTCTGAAACAAAATATTAATCTTCACATCCTATTTAAAAACAAAATCCAAGAAAATTTTATAATTGCATATTCTAATGTGATAGTTAGTTTGAAAAAATGATTTGACTTTATAGATAATATGCCTGAATATCACACTGTGTTTGAAGATAAACTATCAGAATAATTACCATTGAAATTTTTATTTAAATTTCATATTTTTTAATATATGATATTTGTCTTAATATCAAAGTTAGTTGTCTTAATAGTTTATTTAATATCACACTGACATACTTGTATTTTTATTATAGTTTCTTTAGTCAAACAGATACTCAAATATCAGAGTTAATTGTTCTTTTTTTTTATTTAATATCACAGTGTGTTTAAATTACATAATTTTTAATATATGATATTTGTCTTAATATCAAAGTTAGTTGTCTTTAATATATGATATTGTCTTAATATCAGAGTCTTTGAAACTAAATAATAATAATAATAATAAAAAAAAAAACAGAGAAAATTTTATAATTGAATCTTCTATGACGTATACATAATAAAATTGTCTTAATATCATAGTTTGTTTGACTATGCATATATATTTTAGTATCTTTATACATTTATTAATTAATTTCCAACTGACATATATGTCGGATACTATTTTTATAGTGGTTAAAGATATCTCCTCGAGACACAAAATATCACTCTGTCTGTTCTAATCTTTAAAGTTGATTTTGACAATACACAAGACATTAATGAATATAATTTTAATTTAATTAGATAAAAAAAATTGATATTAATTTTTGTATTTTTATTTTAATAAAGATGTTTTACTTAAATTTCACATTTTTTAATATATGATATTTCCTTAATATCAGAGTTAGTTGTCTTAATATATGACTTTGTTTTAATATCAGAGTTTCTAAAATAAAATATTAATATTCACATCCCTATTTAAAAATAAAATCATTTTTTTTTTTATAATTGCATGTTCTAATGAGCTATGTATATTAATATTGTCTTAATATCAGACTTAATTTTGCCTTTGACGTATATATTTATAATTTTTATACCAAATGTTGTAAGCAGTAGTAACTTTTCTTTTAACAGCAGTATAAATTTTTTATTTAAATTTCATATTTTTAATATATGATATTTGTGTTAATGTCAGAGTATCAAAAGTCCTACTTGTATTTTTCTTATAGTTTCTTTAGTCAAACAGATACTTAAATATCAGAGTTACTTGTTCTATTTTTATTTAATATCACAGTGTGTTTAAATTTGATAATATATGTATTTAATATATGTATTTTTCTTATAGTTTCTTTAGACAAACAGATACTCAAATATGATATTTGTCTTAATATCAAAGTTAGTTGTATTTAATATATGATATTGTCTTAATATCGAGTTTCAAACTAAATATTAAAAAAAAAATCAGAGAAAATTTTATAATTCCATCTTAATATCAGAGTCTTCTGTTTTAATCTTTAAATTGTCTTAATATCATAGTTTGTTTGTCAGATACTATTTTTATAGTGGTTAAAGATATCTCCTCGAGACACAAAATATCACTCTGTCTGTTTTAATCTTTAAAGTTGATTTTGACAATACACAAGACATTAATGATTATAATTAAATAATAAAGTATATATGATGATAATTTTAATTTAATTAAATAAAAAAATTGATATTAATTTTTGTATTTTTTATTTTAATAAAGATGTTTTACTTTAAAACAACTTTGATGTACTGTAATATTAAACTTATTCTGATATTGTTAGAGTATGTAAATTTCATAGTTTAATAAAGAAGTTTTACTTTAAAACAACTTTGATGTAATGTGTTAAATAATTATTTAATATCACAGTAACTTAATATGAAATTAATATCATAGTAATTTGTTAATTAAAAAAAAATAGTATTGTTTATTGTATTAATATACATGTTTGATTTTAATTTTGTTTTTTTATTACCTAAAATATAATGTCAGAAAAAACGTACCTACCAAATGTCAGTTTATATTTATTAGTTTTGAAATAAATTTCAACCACAACCTTATCCTTATTTTGCAATATAAATTTGATCATTCTCATTTCAATAATGTAATATAAAAAAAGTGTAAAAAAAAAAAAAAAAAAAAAAAAAAGGAATATTGCATCTCTTTTTTAACAAAAGGGTTTTTTTTTTTTTTTTGAAGTCTTTATGTAAGAAAGCTCTTTTTTACAAAAAGGTTTGTGTTTTCCTTTAATAACTTATAATTTATGTTTATTAATTCTTTAGACTGATTATATATATATATATATATATATATATATATATATATATATATATATATATATATATATATATATATATATATATATATATTCCGAAAATGGATGTTTTTATGACATTTTATTTTGATTATGCAGGAATTGTTATTTTATTTAAATTTTCAATGAAACCTAAATATTTTACCGAATTTTATCAAATCTAAGTAGCTGGAATGTCAACTGATGTGACAATTTCTCCAGAAGATGATGTACACCAGATTAACATTTCTTCTTTTAATTTCTTACTGTTTAGATTTGATAAACATTCTTTGGCTCATCTACGATTGCCATTGAAAGGAGCATCAGTCTCTCAATTCTCGAATATGCTTGGTTCTTCGAGAAAAAAATGAACGAGCGTTCGAGACGAGGACGTAACGTAGTCAAGATAGGTTATAAAGAATATTTTTGGTTTGTTGGCGTTTCAAATTTTGTAATGTGTTTTGTCATAGAAATGAATGAGCGTATGAGAAGAGTGTGTAATGTACTCAAGATAGGTTATAAAGAATATTATACTTGATTCTTTAATATAATTGTTAATATAATATATTTTTATTTAATTATCTTTTTTTATTCATTTTTTATTTTAAGTAAATTTTATGTGATATATACCAATAAAAAAATTTGGTATCCAATCATTAGTCTATATAGTACAAATAAAATTTATTATTTTTCCTCTATAAATATGACCATTTCCGATCTCACAAAAAAACAGACCAAGCAATCAACTCACAAAAAATTTCAATCTATATTCAAAAAGATTGATGATCATTTTGCTATATAATTTTATTTTTTTGCTTCGTTTATATATGAAAGCTAGATATTTTACCGAATCTTGAAAGTGAAACAAATTACAAGTAAACAATTTTTCTTACAAATCATCAAGTTGTCTCACTAAGTGTTCCCCAAAACCCTAAATCCTAAACCCTTAAGTATTTCATCTTCAAGAATAATCAATGGTGTATGATAATCTGTATAAAGCTGCAAACCGTTTTTTTGTTGCTTTTTAAAACCTTATTCTATCAAAATCATATGTCATTGAACATTTTTGTTTTTCCAGTTTCATCAACAAAGCTTAGAAATGATGGTATATGATCATGCTTTGCAGTAGTCACAGTTGATGAAGTTAGATTGTATGAATTTTATAATCCTATTATTTTTGAAATAAGCTAAACAACTACAATAACCAAAGCTAGTTAAAACTAGTGTAAAAGAATTGTCATAGTGTTACTCTTGTTCAAGCTAATTTTGTACAAGGTACCCCTGGAAAAAGGATTCAAGTTTTAGGGCTTGCAAATATATTGACTTGGGAATTAATCAAGCAGAAGAGCTTTCGGGTGACGGAAGTGGGTTCAAGGAATGAGTTTAAAATTACGGTGAAGATGACAATCAAGTAGTTGCTAATGTTTTTTATTTTTTGATGTCTTTTATGTATGACTTTCAATATGAAAAACAACTGCTATGTAATGTAAGATGCAATTATGCATATATCTATTTCAACAAGTCATAGTAATTCTGATATTAATATCTTTTTTACATTTTATGCTATGAAAATCAATGATAACTTAAATTTATAAAAGACGTATTCATATTTTAATATGATTGTCACATTTAAATTCTATATTTAGTTACACTAAAACTTATTCTGATATTAAAACTGGGAGTACCATACAATTTTTATTAGTAGTAGAAAAATTTGTTGTTGCAGTAGAAAAATTTGTTGCAGCAGCAGTAATATTTAGTTGCACCAAACTTATTCTGATATTAAAACTGGGAGTAACATATAATTTACTATCATCCCACGCTTGCTTTCAATAATAAAATCTATATTGCAAAAATCAGAAATTTCTTAATATCTTTCTAAATCATCAGAAATAATATCAAAATTTCTTAATATCACATAAGAATAAGGACAATTAAAATCTGACTAACAACAATATTTAATATCACAAAACAATACCTTTTCTCTCAAAACATCATTGACCATTTTTTTTCCTATTGCCTCTTCTGCATACTTATCAAATATATCTAAATGATATTAAAGATCCAAATTTTTTTTACATTTGTCTAGACAAATAGAATTACAAATAAAAATATTCTCTGCAGCAGTAGAACAATTTGTTGCAGCAACAGTAATATTTAGTTACACTAAAACTTATTCTGATATTAAAACTGGGAGTACCATACAATTTTTATTAGCACTAGAAAAATTTGTTTGCAGCAGCAGAAAAATTTGTTGCAGCAGCAGTAGTATTTAGTTACACCAAACTTATTCTGATATTAAAACTGGGAGTACTATACAGTTTACTATCATCAGACAGTCTTCCTTTCTGAATAATAAAATCTATATTACAAAAATCAGAAATTTCTTAATATCTTTCTAAATCATCAGAAATAATCTCAAAATTTCTTAATATCACATAAGAATAAAGACAATTAAAATCTGACTAACAACAATATTTAATATCACAAAACAGTACCTTTTCTCTCAAAACATCATTGACCATTTTTTTTTCTGTTGCCTCTTCTGCACACTTATCAAATATTTCTACATCTTCAAATGTAAAAAAATTTGGATCTCTAATATCTTTAATTTCATTGCTTATCTTGCAAAGAGCTTCCCATATAGCTGGATGTATTTCATCTTTCAAAGGTTGCAAACCAAATTCTTTAACAGCATTTACAATCATCAAAGCAACATCATCAACTATTGCTCTTACTTTGTCTAGAAAAGTTTCATGAATCTATACAAGAAATATATAATATATCAAATTTTTTATAAACTGTAATATCATATGCAAAACTTTATTATGATTATCTAAAGCAATAATACCTGATCCTTATTGTACTCTAGCAAATCGAAGTAAATGTGACTGTCACAAATAGAAAAATCTTCAACTACATCCATTCTTTTTTCCAACTTTTTGAGATGGTAGCGTAGCACACATATATTTGTTGTGTCATAAGGATAATTGCCGCATGTCAAATACTTTAATGTTTCAGTTAATAAAGAATTTGCAGCCTTAATATCTTGTTTTACCTGACTCAAGCATTTTCGCATTTGTTGCTTATATTCAGACAAAAAATCATCCACTGCTGAACTTTCTTCTTCATCAACTAATATTTCTTCTCCTTCTGTTGAATATAACAAGCCGATAGTTAAGAATTTTTAATATCAGATTAACTATCAGCTACTAGTACTAAGTTACTATTTGCTACTAGTACTAATTTGAATTAATTATCAGATTATTTGTAATAATAGCAATCATCTGAATTAACTACTTTATCAAATTTATTAAGTAAGTAATATGAACTTGATATCTAACAAAAATTCTTGATATCAGATTTCCTATCATAATAATTTTCAGAGACAATTTATAAACATGAAAGAAATTTCTTAATAATAGATTAACTACAATTATTATCATATACCGTTTTTCAGTTTATAGTTATTAACAGAATAACAATGATAAGAAAATCGAAAGTTCGTTAATATCAGAATAGGTATCATCAGACACCATTAATATTAGAATAAACATTATAATGAAAAAAATTAAAGATCTTAATATGATATAACGAATCTTGAGTTTAAAATGAATATCAGAATAACTACATTAAGAAAAAGAATTTTTTATAGTTATTATCAGAATGACCATGTTAAGTAAAAGGAAATTGCTCATATCGATTAGCTCTCATCGCACACCTTTAATATCGAATAAAAATGATAACGAAAACATAAATTTATTATATCATATAAGCAATATTCAGTTTACAAGTAATATCGAATAAAAATGTTAAGAAATTTTTATCAGTATATTTATACCGAAACTTATTAACTTCAGTTTGACAATAATATCGTAATAAAAATGAAAACGAAAACGAAAATATCTTAATATCATATTGGCAATCTTAAGTTACAATTAATATCATAATAAAAATTTTAACAAAAACGTTAATAGGAATGGAAATATCTTAATATCATATTAGAAAGCTTCAGTTACAATTAATATCAGAATAAGTATCTTAAGAAAAAAATTAATTATGTTAATATCGTAATAGCAATCTTCAGTTTGAATTATATCGAATAGCAATATTCTTAATATCGATTATCTATCATCGATATACCTAATATCAGACTAACTATCATAAAAAAATTCTTAAATTCGAAATTAAGAAACTTACCTTCGTTTAATTCTGCAAATCTTAAACTTGATGAAATCATTGTTTTTAGATTTTTTTTTTATTTGATTTGTTTTAGTTTATGTTTTTTTATGTTTTGTTATTCAGATCTACACTGATATTATAATAATCTAGATTAATTACGAAAATGCCACCGCATTTTTTAACGTAGATCGATGGACGCTTGATCGGCGGCTGATATTCATCCGCACTCATCCGTACTTAAAAGCTGGAACGCACCCGATCCCTTCCCTATATATATATATATATATATATAAAGCAGAGTCTAAAAAATACTATTCTACCCCATTAAAAATTAAATGTTGATTTTTAAGAGTGTCTACTATTGTATTCCCTCCGTCCTATAATTATTATCCAGTATTGACTTTTAAAGTCTTTAGTTATCAAGTTGGACCTTAAATATTTTTATTTGCGTTATATAATACCAGATGCAAAATGTATGAATGTATTGAGTTTTAAGTGTATTTTCGTTGGTATAATTTTCATCAAGTATTATTTATCACAAATAAAAATATATAAGGTCAAACTTGCAAAATAAAGACCTCAAAAGTCAACACTTGATAATATGAGACGGAGGTAGTAATTTTACAAATACATTTAAATCCTTACTTTAATTTCGGAAATCATTTAATACATTTGAATGTGTATATTATTTTCGGAATTAAAAAAAAAACAAAGCTTATACTGTAAGCCACAATTTTTTCGGATACCTTCACCATTTCTAACCAACCCCGCTCCTTTGGGATACCATAATCCTAAGCATGTTGTTCCCTTAATGTATCTAAATATCCTTTTCAATGCTTCTAAGTGTGATACCTTGGGATTTTCTTGAAAGCGAGCACATAGACAAACACTAAACATAACGTCAGGTCTACTAGCCGTGAGATAGAGTAGGCTACCAATCATTCCTCTATATTTAGTGTTATCTACTGATTCACCTTCCTCATCCTTGGTGAGTTTAGTGTCCGAAGAGATGGGTGTCTTAGTTGGTTTTGAATCTTCAAGACCAAATTTCTTAAGCATATATTTTATATATTTAGATTGGTTAAAGAATATGCCATCTTCTAGTTGTTTAATTTGAAGTCTTAGAAAGAAGTTTAATTCACCCATCATACTCATCTCAAACTCATCGTGCATGATTTTAGAGAAATCATCACATAGCTCTTGACGAGTTGATCCGAATATGATGTCATCAACGTATATTTGAACGATGATATTATGTGATTCCTTTTTCTTGGTAAAAAGAGTATTATCTACTAATCCCATGGTGTATTTGTTTTCAACAAGAAAAGTCTTAAGTCTATCGTACCAAGCTTTTGGTGCTTGCTTAAGACCATATAATGCTTTCTTGAGTTGGAAGACATGATGTAGTTTCTCAAAGTCGGTAAAACCGGGAGGTTGAGCAACATATACTTCTTCGTTAATAAACCCATTAAGAAATGCACTCTTAACATCCATTTGAAATAATTTAAAATCATAAGCACATGCATATGCAAGTAAGATTCTAATAGACTCGAGCCTAGCTACCGGTGCATAAGTTTCATCATAATCAATCCCCTCTTGTTGATTATAACCTTGTGCGACAAACCTAGCTTTGTTTCTAGACACTACACCATTTTCATCCATTTTATTTCGAAAAACCCATTTCGTTCCAATTATAGTTTGATCTTTAGGTTTTGGAACTAACTTCCAAACATCATTTCTAACGAATTGGTTTAACTCTTCTTGCATAGCAATTACCAAAGATTCATCTTTTATTGCTTCATTTATGTTTTTCGGTTCAATGGTAGACACAAAACAAAAATGATTACTTTGATTTTGGGCTTGTGATCTTAAGGTTCTTTGATTTAGTTGTCCTATGATCTTTTCTAAAGGATGACTTTTGGATTCTTTGATGTTTATAATTTCATTATTTAATGGTTCATCTTCCTTGTCATTTTCAATTATTTCTTGACTTTCAACAAGTTGACTTTCAACAAGTTGACTTTCAACTAAGTCATCATCTACCAAAGGTGATGTCTTAGAGGGAGGTGGACTTTCGTCGAATGTTATGTTTAACGATTCATCGACTCTCATTGTTTCTTTGTTTAAGACAATGTAGGCTTTACTAGTTTGTGAGTAACCAAGAAATACACCTTCATAAGACTTTGGGTCAAACTTGGTGAGATAATCTTTAGTATTAAGAATGAAACATTTACATCCAAATACTCTAAAATATCCTAAAGTTGGCTTTTTACCTTTATATAGCTCATATGGTGTTTTGTTTAAGAAAGGACGTATTAAGACTCTATTTAAAATATATGTAGAAGTGTGAACGGCGTTGCAACAAAACTTTTGAGGAATGTTTTGTTCATTAAGCATTGTTCTACTCATTTCTTGAATGGTTCTATTTTTACGTTCTACAACTCCATTTGATTGAGGTGTTCGAGGAGCCGAGAAGTTGTGTGTTATACCATTTGCATCACAAAATTTTCTAAATTGTGTTTCATTGCCAAATTCACGACCATGATCCGTTCGGATCGACACAATTTTAACGCCTAGTTGATTTTGAATTTTCTTGCTAAGAATTTCAAATTTATCAAAAGCTTCATTTTTTGTTTTCAAAAACAACGTCCAAGTAAACCTTGAGTAATCATCTACTATGACCAAAGTGTATAAGTTGCCTCCATAGCTTCTTATAGCGGATGGACCAAACAAGTCCATATGTAAAAGTTCTAGATACTTAGATGTGGACACCATGTTTTTAGCCTTATGACTACTATGGGTTTGTTTACCAATCTTGCAAGCGTCGCAAAAATGTTGGTCATATTTAAGTTTTGGTAAATTTCTAACTAGCTCTTTTGAAGATAGGTTTTGTATAAGTATCATATTAGCGTGACCTAAGCGTCTATGACAAAGAGTTGAGCTATCATCTAATGTTTTTAGACAAAGTTTGTCATTAGATGTTTTATCTATTCTATTTTCATGACGTATATATTATTTTTCCTAACTCCTTCAGCTATGGTCATACCATCTTTTAGTATTTTACTATCATTTTCTTCAAATAGTACTTTATACTTTTTATCACATAGTTGGCTAATACTAAGTAGATTAAATCCTAACCTATCGACATAAGCAACATTTTCAATAGTTAGGGAGTTATGAGTGATCGTACCTTTGCCAATGATTTTGCTTTTGAGATTGCTACCAAAAGTGACATTACCTCCGTCATATTCTTGGTATGTTGAGAAGAGGCTTTTGTTGCCCGTCATGTGTCGTGAGCATCCACTATCTTTTATCCACTCATCAGGTTCCAATCCAACTTTCAAGCATATCTCGTTTGACTCATGTGCCATTAGAGCGATCTCATCCTTGCTCGACTCTTCATCATCCTCAATATCACTCCAAGCACCACTTACAAAAGCTCGTTGAGTTTTGCTTTTAGGTGGCTTGGGACAATCTCCTATTAGATGACTTGCATCACCGCATCTAAAGCACTTTCTTTCACCTTTACCCTTTTTGTCATCCCGATCTTTTCGGAATGGCTTCTATTCTTCTCGAGGTTGTTTTACAAACTTTCTTCTAAAGAACTTTTTGAAATCTCTAACGGCCATGGCATATTCCTCATTTTCACTACCGGAGCAAGATTCGTCATCATCATTTGAATCCGTTCTTGCTTTTAGAGCAACAAATTTGATTTTCTCTCTTTTTCCTTTGATGATTTCCGAATCTTTCTCCATCACCAAATCGTGTACTTTGAGGTTTTCGATTAGCTCGTCTAGTGTAACTTTTGAGAGATCTTTTGATTACTCAATAGTCGTCACTTTAGCTCTCCACTTTGGATGGAGTGCTCTAAGAAATTTCCTGACAAAGTTCTTACTACGAAAAGATTCATCAAGTGCTTTAAGAGATGTAATAATAGTATTAAAGCGAGCAAAGCCACAATCAATGGTTTCATCTTCAGGGATAACAAATAGTTCATATTGTTGAACAAGAAGATCAATTTTGTTATCCTTGACTTGTGAATTTCCTTGATGTGTAATAATCAAAGATTCCCAAATGTCTTTAGCGGTTTCACACATAAAAATTCTTTCATATTCTTTTCTAGGCAAAGCATTATAACACATCATTTTAGCTTCATTATTTTTAACTGTTAATTTCTTTTGATCATCAACAGAAATATCTTTTGTTGTAGAACTAAAATCCCCTTTAACAATAACAAACCAAATATCTATATCTTTTGATTTTACATATGTTTCAAAACTGTTTTTCCAATAGATAAATCCATTGGTTTCAAAGAGTGGTGGTCTTTGCATAGATTGACCTTCTTTAAAGTTTTCAGAATCCATGGATCGTTTCAAGTTTATAAAATACAATATATTTTAGAAATTCTTGAGTAACGAGGCTCTGGTACCAATTGTGGAAAACTAGAAGGGGGGTTGAATAGTTTACCGATTAAAAACTTTGTTTTGAAACTTATTGAAAGATCAATTGATATTTATCTTAGATATGTTAGTGAATAGTAATTAACAATATATAAAGAGTAGATAAGTAAAGAAACAATCAAACCACAACAAGTTGTTTATAGTGGTTCGATCTACAAGGACTCTTTTTCCTTGCCCTACTCCACTCCCCGAGTCTCACACTCGAGAGTTTAACTTCACTAGTCAACAAGCTCCTTTCACCGGCGGAGAAACCTTTACACTTCGCTTACACACTATTTCCGACACTAAGCTAGGTGTCGGGTTCTTTTCAAGGGTACAACCACTCCCACACACAATGTATTTTAAGGACTAAAATACTAACCACTCACACTCACAAGATTATGATGGTTTGGTACAACAATGATGTATGAATCAACACAAGATCATACAACAACAAACAAACAAGACTTCCAACTTCTTGTTGAAGCTTCAATGTATCTTGATCTTCTTTGCTACAAAAGAGATCACTAATATGATATGAAACTGATTTAGAAATGTTAGAGAGAAGGAATGTATAAGAATATGATAGAAAGGGATGAAAAACAACTTGGTTTGGCTTTGCTATTTATAGCCAAAATGTTCAGCAAGTACCACGGACCACGAAACCCTCAAAAGGGTTCTGCCCGTGTTAATTTTTGGTGCCGCCGAGGTCTGACAGCAAGATCACAAAATCTTACCAAAGTCAACCATATCTATCCAAGATTGTGTAAGATATGTAGAGTCTAAATCTACATAAAGTATCTAGTGAAATCTTCTAAGGATTTCAATGATGCACCACATGATATCATGTATTTGTTTTTCTATTTTTAGAAATATGTTAAAATGTAAATACATATGTAATGTTTTGTTTTAAGAAGCCAAAACATTCTTGAACTAAAACTACTATCATACATTATGGTTTAGAGTCATATCAAGATATGATTAATCACAATGTAAATGCTTGAGTCATGAAGATATTATTTGAAAAAACTTGTTTTAGTATCTATTAAATTTGACAAGCTTTAAGCTTTATAAAAATTAAATTTACTTTTGTCGTTAACAAAACTTAGGTAAAGATCAAAAATATAAATAACGTTTAGTTACGATATTTGTATTAACACGAACTATTATAAATCTCCGCATCTCGGTTTGGTTGTCTCTATTCCTTATCTCCTCTTTACATTTTTGTTTACTCTATGCATTGTCGTTGTGTTCATATATACATTTGATTGATATCACATAACTTATAATCAAACAATTTTCAAAAGGAATAAAACAATGTTGAAGAAAGTCTTAAAACGTAATTATAAACGGTGAAACTATTCAACCCCCTTCTAGTTTCTATAATTGGTATCAGAGCGGGTCACTCAAGAGCTTTAACATATACTGAATTTTAAAATTTGAATCGATCTATGGAGTCTGAAATATATCCAGAAGGGCATTCTTTGAAAGAATCACCATTTTTCAAAAACAATAACTTTATTGAATGGAAAAATTAGATTTGAAAGTTATGTGAAATCAATAGATCAAGATCTTTGGCATGTCATTTCAATTGGTGATTTTCAACCAACGGAAATAAATTTTGAAAATCAAAGAGATGATTTTTAAAGAAAATTTTACAAAAATATTGAAGCTAAAATAATGATTTACAAAGCTTTGCCGAAAAGTGAATATGGAAGAATTTTAATGTGTCAAACGGAAAATGACATTTGAAAAAGTCTTTTAAACTTTCATCAAGAAATTAGTCAGGCCAAAGATAACCAAATTGATCTTGAACTTATATATGAATAATTCGTCACTTCTAAAGAAGAATCAATAGATAGAAATTCAGATAAATTAAATACAAGTACTACTAGTGTAAATGTTTTCAATGAAGGAAATGCAACCAAGGACTACATGAGTAATTTTCGAAGAAAACTCATTGGATAAACATGTAGTGATACTAATAAAGAAGACAATGATTATCCCGAGTGTGAGGATTATCAAATGGCTAAGACTTCAAGTGAGTTTTCTTTCAAGTTATCTCTTTAGATACACTAAGGAAGCAACTTAAAGATATGAATGTATACAAGACAATGATTATCCCGAGTGTGAGGATTATCAAATGGCTAAGACTTCAAGTGAGTTTTCTTTCAAGTTATCTATTTAGATACACTAAGGAAGCAACTTAAAGATATGAATGTATACTCATGCTCTCATCAAACATGGGATAACTCATCACTACTCAAACATTGCTTCACCCATAACATCTCTCATGGTAAGGTATCTTTAGGAAATGCTATTGGCAAAGGTACGCTTTCTCAAAACCGTGATAGTCCTACGTGCTATGTGCTTGCTAGTGACATGCTATTTGTTTGACTGAAAATTTATGTGTTTTAGTTCTATACGTGGTAGATAAAATTTAGGAAATTAGACTTTGTGCCTAATGCGTATCCCCCGTAGGATCTTAATGCATTTTTGGAGATAATAGTGATATTGTTGAAATCTCTATCAACAGCCGACTATGCAATCACCGTAAAGGTACGTCTATCAATCACTATGGATGAAGCACAATCTTAACGTCCTTGACATCTCTCCTCTCATCTATTTGTCGTCTACGACTACTATTCTACTCCTCTTCTTGTCTCTACTCGGCATAGAGATGATTCACTTCAGAACAACCCGATGCAAATCTCGTATTTGATTCTCATCTCATCTATATCTCTTCTATTTTTTTCCTTGTCTCCACTCTATTCCTACTCTACATTCAGCGTGTCGTCAACCTCCTCACTTAAAACAAATCTCCTCTATTTCTTGTGTCTTGATTCTTCTCAATACCCATTCCTCTAGACTACTCGTGCGTATCGTGTCTTCTCCGCTTCCTCTATTCTGTGTCTAGAATTCTATATCATCTAAATACTCGATCCTAAGATTCCTCAACAAATTACTTTTCATAAAACTCAAGTTAAAAACTAGTCACGAAAATTTTTATCTCTCAAAAACCACTTACTGGAGATGGTCCCTCAAACCCTGACGGTCCTAGTGACGGTCCTACATATTTAAGGGACCATCACCATATTTTCATGTAGTATCTCACTTTTCTTTCACATTTGCAAAAATCCAAAAACAAACACCCCTTCTTGTTGTAGCGGTGGAGAATTAATCCAAATCCTTAATCCCTCCACCAAAACTTAAAATTAAACACTTCATAATTAATCATTATCAATCCATCATCTCTTTCAATCATCAATTGTAAGTCATTTCATCAAATTTATCAAAAATTCAATTCTAGGGTTTACTTGAACATGAAATCAAAATTGGGGATTTTCAACTTTCCTTATAATTAATTGAAATTAACACTAAATCAAAACAATGTAGAACCATTATCACTCACCTAGATGTAGGATTTGTCAAAACTAGTATATTTTAAAAAGTGTCAAAACTTGTGATAATCCCCAATTCGAATTGTAATAATTTATCATGTTTAGGAACGTAACAAGAAACACAAGTAAGCATTGTTAATACATATCAAAATCAATTTCATAACCATGCAATAACGAAGGTCAAATTTTTTGAATATAACCCTTTAAATGAGTTGCTAACAATAAAGAAATGTTTAAACTTAAAGTGACAATAACTCCACATCTTCTAACACTTATAAAAACAATAAACTAATGATTATACCATTTTTTCTTATTGTTTATAAGTAACAAAATGTCACACGAATATGCCTTTGATCATTTACTAACAAACTCCTATATTCCTAATATATCACGTGAACCAATCACACCCGAAAACTATCCTACACAAAACTTGAAACCCGTCTCTTTCGTGAAGGCCGAATTTAGGACCCTTCTTTGATCTATCATGAGGATATCAACACCTCATTTCGAGCTATAGGTTTTACTTGCCTACTCACTATCAACGAGCACATCTGTCCTCGTTTTGTGTTAGAATTCTTCTTACTATTTGAACTCGTACGTAACGAGGATCAATCTTTGTCACTTTGGTTTTGGATCCAAAACTTTAAATTTGTTTTAACTCTAGATCAATTTGCTCGAATCCTCCAAATTTAAAATCATGGGCAATGTGCCTATATGAAATATTGGTGTCTTGAATCTTTCTTTAACTATCGTAAAGAAAATAGTCTGTATTGCTCCTACATACCCTCTCCACAAGAAATCACTAAACTTGTTCGTACATCTAAATACATTCCTTATCTAGACCCAACGAAAATTCGTTTGGAAGAGGTACGTCTCGAACAGCACCCCTGGGCAGTCATTCTATGAGAAAATGTTCTCAATCTGAAAGGAAATCGTGAGCAACTTCCAGTGTGCTATGCTCATATGATTTACTGTCTACTCACTCAACAACTTTCGTATGAAGATTAGGACGGGGTGATCGTCCGTGTGAATATTAGGACGGGGTGATCGTCTGTGTGAAGACTTGGAGTGTGTGTAAATCCAAGTGGACAAGGTGCTTGTTTGTGTAGTCGTGTGTCGGTGTAGATTGGTTTTAGCTAGGATTAGGACTCGACATTCCGCTTAGTGTTGTTAATTGGTGTAAGCGTAGGTGTATGGTTTGCGCCGCCTAAAGGGAGTGTGTTGACATAGTGATTCTGAACTCTCAAGTGTGATACTCGAGGAGTGGAGTAGGGCGAAGAGTGAGCTTCATGCCGAGCCACTATAAATATCCGCATCTCGGTTTGGTTGTCTATATTCCTTATCTCCTCTTTACATTTTCTTTTACTGTATGCATTGTCGCTGTGCTCATATATACATTTGATTGATATCACATAACTTAGAATCAAACAATTTTCAAAAAGAATTTAAAAAAAGTTGCAGAAAGTCTTAAAATGTAATTATAAATGGTGAAACTATTCAACCCCCTTCTAGTTTCTATAGATCTAAACTTTACTCTTTATATATTCATTATCTAAAATTAGAAGGGTGCCCGCGTAATGCGGCATCGGGTACTCGGTGACTATTTTTGTGGCGAGAAAATGTTTTTCAATTTAAACCTTCCTTATTTAGCATGTCCCAAATACTTTATAACGTAAGATATATATGTTTTTCAAAAGTAGAATGTCTAAATTATTAATAGTGTAAATAGTTATCACTTTTATTTTTCAAAATTTTGCATTAAATCGGCGATTATAAGTTTAATTAGCAATTCTTATAGACAATTCTATTAAAACATATCATTATTACAGGGGGTTACTATAAGGTTTAAATGAGACTTAATTCACAAATTTTACATTAATTTTCTAATTTTCCTTTTATAGTAATGTTTTTTGTCTTAAAATTTTAAGACTTCCTTTTAGAGGAAGTCCCAAATGCTTTATAATGTAGTATAGATAAAGGTGTGCATGGCTAAGCCAATTCGAGGAGTTCAAAAGCTTAGGAGGCGTTTGTTATAGAATGACCTTAAGCAGAAGGTGTATGTTCGTTTGTGCTTGCTGGCCTTGGTTTTAAGCGTGTCACTCAGATATTTTTACCAAGTTTGCAAATTTGTGGTTAAAAATCAAAACTTATAGAGTCGACCAATTAAAATGTGAAATCCGACTGTTAAACTTGATTTGATATAAATAACCAATAAAATCTGCATAGAGATTAATAGATTCCAAGATCATATGTTTCTGGACAGAAGAGACAATGTCGAGAAGGCATGATTGTTTATCTTGCAAAAAAGTTTCTTCTATAAAGTAAGCTATGCAATTCCTAGGAGTAAATGTTGGTGGTACACTATTCTGTGTATAACTTTGTTTAATATGATTTCATATCAATTCTCTAAAGAACATATGTTTAACACAAAGAATGAATATTTACTAAACAATTTGACGCTTTAACAGTTTCAGATCTGTGATGTGGAGAGTTTTACTTAGTAATGACATATTCTTGGTGTAGAATGTAAATTTTAGATAAAACCGCAGATTTCCTAATATAATACGAATTTATATTGTATTACAACTCCAAAAGCCCACTATAAAACCGACTTTAGACCTTACAATTCATTAACCAAGTTATTTATTCCATTTTAGTTGTTTGGACTGCTTTTATTCAATTGCTTTTCTAAATGGCACATAAACAATTTTCGCTATAGTGTTTGGGAATTACGTTTGCTTATATGCTTTGTAGCAATGCAATATGCAGAAAAGCAATTTTACTCTTATAAGTAGTTTTGAGTGTTTCGATGAGTCTGCTTATCCATTACACAAATCAACATATTTATGTGTAAAGGTTGAATAGCCAACTAACCATCTACATCTTTGTACATATTGTTTAGTTCCTTGAGCATATATATATATATATATATATATATATATATATATATAGAGTTATGATCAAATAAGAAGAAAAATTAAAATAAGAATGATAAGAAGAAACTACAACCATTCATTTCAGATGCATCTACAAAAATGGATGCATCTCCCCTTAAAATTCTCCTCCCTATTTGAAATGTGTGGCTAGAAATCCTTCTTATTCTTCTCATTTTAGTTTTTATTCTTACTGGATCCCTTCCCTATATATATATATATATATATATATATATATATATATATACACATTATATATAAGAGGAGGCATGCCACATAAAATGCCACTTGGCATCCCATAATGCCACGTCATATTTCCACCTAAGCAAAACATGCCATGTCATCACAATTTAATCTACATAAGCAATGTATTAAAATTCTTATTTAATGACTAAAATTCAGAAATTATAAAAATTTATGTCACTTGCAAGGATTGAACCTGGGTGCTATAAATATTAACCAACATGATAACCACTAGACCAATGCATGTTTTGAGTTATATCTTGCAAGTCTAAATCTATAAACAATAAGTAGGAGAATCCCAACTTAGGTAACCTTGATCAAACATATAAACCTACCTAAAAGAAAATCATACGTCATTCATAATATATTTTTCTCAAAACCCTAATATCCATTTTTCCCTCACAATATCCATCACGATTTTAACTCATGATCAACTTATTTGGCTTTTTATCTTGTGGTTTCGAGAATCACTTCCAGAAGCTACAAGGTATACAAGATACTAATGCAGAAGGCTGATAAAGATGATCATGTAGTATATTTTGTGGAAAGTGAACAAATTAAGGTAACCCTGTATGATGCTGAGAAGATCTAGGTATGTTAAAAAACCTCTGCATTCATGAGCATAGTTTAATTATGTTAATTAGGTGATGTTGTGTTAATTGATATTTTTTCTTGCATCAAGCATTGGTTTCTAGGTTATGAAGATTTTGTCTGCTGCCGTTGGCATGGCTGCTCCAAACCTGGTATGTATCTTCCTTTATTTGGTTTATGAAGTGTACCTCTGCATTCATGAGCATAGTTTAATTATTTTAATTAGGTGATGTTGTGTTAATTGATATTTTTTCTTGCATCAAGCATTGGTTTCTAGGTTTTGACGAGTTTGTATGCTGTCGTTGGCTGGTCTGCTCCAAACCTGGTATGTATCGTTCGTTATTTGGTTTATGAAGTTTAAATGACGAATATTAGTTGTATTGCTTATAGTCCGTTTAATAATATTAAGCTCTTAAATTTTAACACATGCGAAAGTTAACTCTTGCTTGCAATAGATACTCTTTATGTTTCAGTTAGTGTTCGCTAATACACGATTGACAATCATGGCGACTCAATTGATCAAGAAACGAAAGGTTAGTTTCTCATTAATCACATCTACAAGATGAAGTTTGTTTATAGATCTTAGTATAAATTGATTTTGCGTGTCTCAGTTTGTAGCCCTTGAAAAACTTGACAAAGTGCTGCTCTTTGTATAAAGTTTTGGGACTTAATTATTTTTATTAAATTTTAAAATCTTAAATGATTTAATCAAACAAAAATATAATTCATAGACTCATGTGAGAATTCAGTGATAATCATATTTGACCCTGAAAAATATATAATAAAATGTACTGTAATAATTTTGAAATTATGTTAGCGTATGAGAAATCACAAATCCTGGTGCCTATGGCGAACTTTGTAGATTCTTATAGAATAGCGACTATTGGGGTTATAAGATTTTATGAGTTTACTTTTCGTGAACACAGAACACACAATTTGTGCTGACTTGGTGCACATTGTCTAATTTAGTGTATGTGATGTTGCAATTTTTTTGCATGAGTTAGTGTAAGGTGAAGTAATGAAATCGACCCATTTCGATTACCAGTGTACTGTTTATCCAAAGGGCCTTAATCAGGAAAATGGTATATTTTTGTACTCATTTTAGTTGAGAGTTGAGATAATTGGTTGACGTTGATGATGAAAACAACGAAAGAACATAAACCAAACCATTAAATTCGTGACCTTTATATAATGTTTTTTTATAACCATTGTTTGTCTACCTTGCGAGCCCTCAACTTTTACTCTAATGTCACTTTTTTATCTTATGTTTGGACACTAACGCAGTCATGTTGTTTTACAGGCACAAGCAAAGGCACCAAATATACAACCTCACATTGTGATTGATCCTGGGAGAACAAAAAAAACACCAAATGAGCTTCCATATTGTCATCGTTTATAAAGTAATGTTTATTTTCAATCCCCTCATAATATTATCTTCTTTCTTATATGGATAAGGAGACAGTGATACTAATGGGAGCAAGGGCTTCAAGAGTTGAGAATCATGATGCAATTGATGCTTGCATTGTAGGAATTCTTGCTGATCCCAAGGAGGTAATGCTATACGAAAAATATAATCAAGTATTCAGTATTATTAACCAAAATGCTAATTGTTTTATTAATACTGGCAAGAGCAGGAATCACCGAGGTACACTTTCTGCCCTTTAATCCTGTGGAAAAACGAACAGCGATAACATATATAGATCAAAATGGAAACTGGCACCGAGTAAGCAAAGGTGCACCTTAGTAGGTACAATAAACTAACCAAGATTCTTAGCTGCAAACATACACCAAAACGTTATAGTTCACATGCTAATTTAGTAGCTTGAAGCTGTTAGATAGTGGATATCTGCAACCTTAAGGACGATACTAAGAATAGGGTTTTCAACATTATTGAGAAGTTTGCTGAATGCGGTCTTCGTTTTCTAGCTGTTTGTCAACAGGCAGGTTTTTAGTGTGTTATATATTTACATCTCTCGTCTAGGGATGTTTTGGTCAGATGATTTAGACCGTTTTTCATGCCTTATTGTGCAGACAGTACCTGAAAACACCAAAGAGAGTCCTGGAGGACCTTGGGTTTAGTACTCTCTTTTTTGCAGAAAAGATTACGCAAATGGAAGAATTCATAGGCACAACTTTAGTTATGTTTCCAGCATGTGAACCTCTTGACAGAAGAATTCATAGGTGCAACTTTAGTTGTGTTTCCAGCATGTTAACCATTTCAGCATTTTATAGTAAGGTGAAAGCTAATTCTGCAATTATATGCCTTTGTGTATCATATATATACTTGCTTCAGTGCCTATCTAAACTATGAATGAAGGTCTTTGATTTAATTCAAAGAACCAAGCCATCTGAAATTCCTGTATTAAATAACCTTTTCTTTTGCAGGTCACACCGATTATAGACATATGTAGTCAGCTCACTGAGGTTATTTCACCAGGCAAGTGAATTATTTCGAGTTGAATTATAATGTGATTATGCTAATATTTGTGTTAAGCCAACCCTTCGTGACCACCATAGCTCTTAAATTTCAATTTTATGTTAAAGATTTTAGAAAAATCTTTATGAATTGTGCTTGCTTATTTAACTTTCAGTTTTCTTATCATCTAAAAAAGTGCTTATCTACTTATTCATTACTACTTATTTCAGTGTAAAATTAGCCACAAAAAAAAAAAAAAAAAAAATCTCGCCAAACACCCTCATAAAGGTAAACAGGCTGCTACTGCACTACAAGCACTGAATATGTGGTTACATGCTTTAACATTTGATCGGTACCAACTTATCTATAAAAAAAACTTCAACGGTTTTTGAGACTGTCCTTAATGGGTACGTGCATCAGCAATCTCAATCTGAAACCATCTTTTATGGCCAGAATTTCATATTCATGGGCAAACATGAACAGTCTTGGAAGCATTGTAATTGAAAAATTAATTTCCATACTACAATATCCAAAAGACAGTTTACACACATTTATAAAACGGGTGAGTTGGACAGTTTCGTTAATGGGTCATAATGGGTTCAGTTCTACTTGGGAATTTTTTTATACCCATATTGCCACAAAAATGAGTTACACTCTTTTTTACTTATCACAAAGTAGTCAAATGAGATTACAGAAAACGTAAAATCAGTCTGTCATAAACTCTCGAGAACAAAATGGGACGACAAATATCTTACTGAGCGCTGACTTTGTGATGGTCATCTTGCTCAGTTTGTTGATCTCGTCACGTGGGTGTGAATGTTCCTCTGTTAATAATTTGGTGAGGAAAGGCTTATTCAATAGCGAGTGAAACTAAGATTTGATACGCTAAGGATCAGTTACAAATTTGATATCCGAAAGTTGCCACTTGGCTAACTTCTCACAAGTGGATCTTTCCATCAAGAGTGGAATAGGAGGTTGTTTAAGAAGTTTAATAAGCCATTGAAGATATTGATAGGAGCTTTGGACATGTGCTTTGGACATGTGCTTATGGTTTCATAGTAATGTTGAGGTATATCTTCAATCACAATGGGCTTGCAGGTTAATCCATTTTAGTTCGGTAGTTATAAGTTCTTTTTTCTCTTATTCAATCACTGTATACTATACTTTTGATCACACGTGTTCGAGGCTTTGGTGATAATGATGGTAATATTATGAGCTACAATTTCTCTTAGCGCGATTCCTAATTAATATCAGTATGCAAAGGAAGAGCCTGATGTCTATATTACACTCACATCCTTACTAGGGAGCAACAAAGATCTTAAATGAGTCTGTTTCAGGTTATTATGTATTTTTATTAGGTTTTATTATCTAAAATATATACTCTTGGCTCTTCATGAAACTGAACATATCCTTGGAATTTATTATACAATTCATCGAAAGGATGAACTGAGTATGAGACTAATGGCTTAGGTCGACTTAGATTGACCTGTCAACAATTAATGAACTTAGTAAACATCTATTCGTGATTGTAACACCTATAAGCATGAATTGGTGTGGGTTCTGACATGCTGGTGTGATGTCTATTAGTTCAGGTGAAGCAGCTGCAACACACGAAACTCTGCACAAATGGACAGGCTGAAGTGGCAATGACGCGTGGAACAACAAATCAAGCTCCAAACAGCAGATCAAATCTGCAACTGGAACATGTACTTATTATTAAAACTACAAATTCATCACCCTCCACATTGATTTACGTGTATCCAAACAACCCTTTTAACTGAATCTGTCCAAACAGCCCCTTAGATCGAATCTGTCCAAACAGCCCGGACCGTCTACATTATTTGTCTTTTGTTGCCCTCTATAACTTTAACTGATGACAGATCCTGTAATTGACTTACGATTTGCCCTAGACAATGCAAACACTTGCCGATACTAATCTTATTCCAAATTACACTCTGACTAATTTCAAATTGGTATGAACCCAATAATATTAAGCTTCCAGATCCTGTGAAAACCATGAGCTTGAATCAACCTAAGTCACCCGTTCGACACGGGCCACAGGTTCACCCGTGAAAAGCTTAATCTCATCTTCAGTGGAGTGCACCAGGAAGGTACTTCCCCCGTGCATCATGTTAAATCATCTTCAGAGGATTCGTTGACTGGACTACCACGGGAGCTAAATTTTGATTCAGGTGGACAGTCATCCACCGGTACTAACCATCCGGCTTCAAATGTTGCTTGGAGTTTCTTTGACACAGATTCTATCAAGGCACTCAACATATGAGATTTATCTTGGACATAATGAGTCCCCATATTGGACTTCGGATGGTAAGGCACTAGAGGCACTCATTTAGTTTTTTTTTGTTTTCATGTGGCATTAGCAACTGCAGGCTTAAGGTTTCAATCCCCATTTACATATGAACTTGAATCTAGGTTATTAAATGGATAGATGTTCGAAGTTGATACTTATGGTGTTATGACTTTTAAACTAATTTTTGATAACTGCATGGTTTTTTAAAAGAAGTGTTAGTGTTATTGATTTGGAATCCATGATCTACAGGTGACGAGATTGAAAATGAAGCGACGGATGCCCTTGCGCTAGAAATGTTCATTTGTTTTTCTGAAAATAAAGTAGTGTCCAGTTTTGTGTCTAATTAATATATTTTGTTTGGCTATGTATTGTCATTAGAGTATTAGTTTTGAGCTATTCCTTGTCCTACTTACTTAAGTCAGTGTGTAAATGTCTTATTATCTTTTATGGATCACTCTTCCTGTTCGATTATAGAACATCTACATCATTATCTATATACCCCCTTAAGTTTTCTTTTGAGAATTATATAGTCGGTGTGTAAGTTGTCTGTTATGTTTTTTCCTATTTGCTATATGCCTATTGCCTACTATTGCAAAATGACTGAAACTCATAGTTACTACGTGGTCTTCGTATGTTAACAGCATATGTATCTGATAAGGCTATATTATAGATTTGCATTGCAATTTTTTTTTAAATTGCCATAGAAAAAGCAGCTAGATGGTATAGTATTTCACATGGCCAGAGAGTTGCATTCAGTTTTGACTGCAAAAACCATGGTTAAAAAGGCTATGCAACCAGTATGTGGTTCCTTTGTATTTGTATAAGAACATAGACGCAATACCTGAGTCTCGAAAAGTTGATTAGCTGGGGTGTAGTTCTTAAGCTATGTTATTTTTTGGTATGCGAGTGATATAAATGTGTAAATGTAGCCATACCTTCTAATATGGCGACAGTCTTTGATCCATGCTTGTGACAAGAATATTTGAACCAGTCAGTCTTGAAGAGCTCGAAAGACCTAAAATTGATGTTGTTGTCAATTGCTCAGGAGTCCTTAAGGATCTATTCATTAACCACGTACCTTGATTAACATCCACTTTGAAACCCATTCATTAGCAACCAAATAGATATATATGAACGTATATTTGTAACCGCAAAGAGTACCCTGTGACATATGTTGCTGATGTTGATGAAGCTTCCAATTTTCTTGGTTCAAGTCAAGTCCTCGGGAGACGATGAGACTGAAAATGTGGTGAGATTGAAGAGTGGTGCATCTACTTCAATGTATAATATACTTAGGGATGATGTCAGGTACAATATTTAAATAAAAATTCACTGTTTTCATAATATAATAGGCATCAAAAACGGTGTTTTTATATATTAAGGTTGACGTAAAAAGCACTTTATGAAGTCTTATAAAACCTGAAAAATATATACTTTAATATATGGGCGGATCTGTTTGGAGATCTCATATGAATACAGACTATTGCGCTAAGTTAGAAGTTAGTATTTTTTATTTGCTTAAAAACAACAATAAGTTAACTTAATAAACCCTTTGGAAGTATTAACAGGGTCAACCGTGCGAGCCACAAGTTAAGCTTATCAAATAGCTCCTAAGTATTTTTGGTTTTGCAAGGGTGTTTTATCTAAAGTGCGTGTTTGCTTAAAAATAAGCACATACCAAACACTCAAAGATACTTAATTCATAACATAAGCAAATGAGAATTTAAATAAGTAATCACGATGATAACAAGGGTAGATAGAATGGGATAAAAGAACTAGGGGTGTGCAAGAAACCGAAAAACCGAACCTAAACCCAAAAACCAAGAACCGAAACCAAAAACCGAAACCGATTGAAAACCGACGGTTCGGTTTTATATTTTGAAAACCGAAGTTTTGGTTCGGTTTGGTTTTAGCTTTTAAAACCGACCAATAGAAACCGAACCGACATTTAAAGTCAAAAAAATATATCTTGCCTTGTTGTTCATAAATAATATAAGTACTTTATCTTTATATCTTCCTTTTACATTACCGTTTTCAATGATGCATTTCAAATGTGTGATAACTCTGCTAATATTTTATTTCATAACAATATACATAACACAAATGTGCTTTAAGGTAAAAACAAAAAAATGGGTACACAAATTTCACAAGAACACATTAAGTTTGAATGTTAATGGTTGTTCCTGTTGAAGATGGTGCAATTACATCAAAAGATTGAAGAACTTGTTCCAACATCATTCTTTTTTCGTTTACACACCCTTCAATTGTTTCAGTGTACCTTTCAAGCTCTAACAAATGCTTAGAACTTGAAGGCAACTTTGAGAATGTTGGCATTTGATTTAAGACGGTTCTTTACCCGTTTTAGTACTGTTGTACCGGTACCGGTTTAAGATATGGTTCTATTTTATGATATATGTCAAATCTACTTTGAAAAAGCAAAGCTTGATAAATCGTATAGAAACAGAAAAACCAAACAGAAAAAACCGACAACCGAAAAACCAAACCGACACAAACCGAAACCGAATGGTTTCTAAAAATCAAAAACCGAAATTTTTCGGTTCGGTTTCGGTTTTATAGAAAAACCGAGCCAAACCGAACCATGCTCACCCCTAAAAAGAACCATAGGCATTGTATATATACCCACTAACATGTGTTTTAAAGTTTTATAACTTTTTTTAATGGAAGTACTTTCTATGTAGGTGAAGTGGATCACGAGCCTCAAATATCTTGCTGAAAGAGGTCAAGGCCAAACATTGACGCAAGTTGGGTTGTTTCAGAGGCCAGTTTTCTCGCAAGGCCAATTATATGTCGCTGTCTCAAGCGTCACGAGCGGGAAGGGTTTGAAGATTAATTGTTGTGATAAAGATGGTATAAAAAAAAAAAAAAAAAAAAACGTTGTGTACAAAGAAGCTTTACTTCACATTTGAACCGACAACATGTACTTTGTTCTTGTGTATATTTTATTAACAACTATTTTCTCATATTGGATAAACATTCATTTCATCCCGTTCTTAATGCGTTCACTAAATAATTTTATAGGGTATGTTTATAATTGATTTACCTTTACTTAATTTTTGTCAATGATATTCACAAATCAAACCCACCCATCGGTCGGGCCATGCAACTAGATATTTCATAACAGGAACATCAGCATCGAGAATTTGTTGAAGTTCAGTAACTTCATCCAATACTTGAGCAAAAGAAAACTATAAGTTTAACATTTTTTACAAGATAATGGAACAAATATTCAAGCAGTTAAGAATGTAGGTATTGACCAACCAATAAAGACCACAAATAGCTAAACCCATTAACACAACGATACTGATCATGTATTTCAATGAAATCCCTTTCTTTCAATATGTACACTTTCCGACCATTTTTTTACCACCCTTCTTTCGTTATAGAAAAATATGCCAACGATATTTATAAGTAATGCCCGCCCAACGGCTTGAAAAGCTTGAAAAGTTAACATTCAGACTCAAAGGCTTGAAAAGCTTGCTGTTAACCAATTCGGCCAACTGCACCCATGATTCTTTCCATACCTAAAGCTATCCTTAGTGCTGCAGGATTGTTAACATTCGGGAGCTCCAACAGCCGGAGTGTCCTCGAAGGTTATTATGAGGCTAACACAAACGACAAAGACCCACTTTCACAACAGTCGCAAATCAAACTCAAGGATGGCTTTTATGCCTATTGCCAAAACAAATGTGGTTGCTAACTGCATTGCAAATAAAAAAGCTTCATCTTGGTTCTCTTCAACTGAAACATTCATATAACCTGAAGTTGAACCCATTTTTTAGCTAACGAAATGTTTTGCACTTAGATATATGCAGTTTTTTGTATGTATCTGTATTAATGCTTTATTTGACAAAGTTATAAAGTTATCATAAGATTTAGTATTAAATTATAAATTCATGTTTTTTTATGTATTTGTATTAATATTTGACAAAGTTATGAATTTATATTAAGATTTAGCATTAGAATTATGGATTAAAGAAGAAAATGTCTTTAAAATACCGTCGTAACATGCGGGTTTCTTTACTGGTATGTAACATTTTGTGTAACTTTCACAAAAACATGTTAACGAAGATATGTTCTTTCTTAAGTAATCTTCATATTTATCTTTGTAACGTGTTGTGTAAAAATGTAAAATACACATGGATAATTTTATATGATTGTTTCAAGAGTTAAGATGGAAAAAGGTATGAATGTTTTTTGTTGTGACAAAGACGGTGAATACACAAACTACACAACAAACGCTGTTTCCAAAGAGGTTTTATTTCGTATATAAAATAAAGCACCACGTAATTTATTTTTTCTCATACTTTTCATTCTTCTTTTTACATATAATATATGAACACTTTCTTTTTCTTTCCAATATATTTGTTTAATATATTTACCGTTATTCATTATTTACTTATGTTCGATTAGCTTTTTGCATTCAATAAACATATGTTGGTATTCTATATGATTGTTTACAATGTTTTTCTTATTAAGTAAATTAACATATATATATATATATATATATATATATATATATATATATATATATATATATATATATATATATATATATATATATATATATATATATATATATATATATATATATATATATATATATATATATATATATAATGGTAACATCAATTATAGTTGTAAATTGTTTAATTTAACTTTTAATTACTTTTTAGTATATATTTTCTGCTAAAACCTAAAATTATTGTGTGTCATACCGTCATCGGACGGTTTTGACACTAGTATATATATATATATATATATATATATATATATATATATATATATATATATATATATATATATATATATATATATATACTAGTAGCCAAAACTCGTCCGATGGACGGGTATGACTTGTGGTTTTTATTTTTAGGTTTTTGTTTATCATATATATATACCAGAAAGTAATTAAAAGTTCAATGAAAGGTTAAACATGTTTATTTGATGTTTTGTATAATATATTAAACTACTTAAAGAAGGTTAGTAATTTGGTTTGTTTTGTGTTTTTTTTTTGTTTTTTTTTTAATTTGTTGTTAATTGTTTATGTTTAATAAAGATAAGTTAGAATGTGCTTATGTTATGTTTGTTGATATAGTTTGAACATATTTTTTCATATGAATTTAATTTATCAGGTGTCTTTAAGGACGTCCATTATTATTGAGAAGAGTAATAATTAGATTATAAATGAAGATTTGTATTTATGATATTGTTTATTTTGCTTTTATCTGATCTAATACATAACGTATAGAATTTTTTAAGTTTTATTAGAGGTGTCCATATCATGGAAATTGCAAATGATAAAAACATAACTCGAATGCATTAAGTATCGACAGATTTATTTTTTGTTAGCATAATAAATAATATGGTTAATATATATAAGTAATTTTTTTTTTTCGTTTGGGTACTGGGAAATTGCATGTTTTGTTTTTTTTATTTGGTCGTTGTAGTGATTATCACTCGTTTTATTATATATCAACGACAATTGATTAATTTTTTTTGTTGTGGTATTACGATATTGGCGGTTATGTTATTTATACTTTGAAAGTGCAATAACGGTCATATTTGTGTTGTTTAGATTTTATTTTATCTTTTTGGTTGTTGTTGAATGGCCAAAGTATCCTTGTTTTTAAATTGTTACATTGGGTATTTGAGTAATTTTATTTTACGTAGGGATTAGAAATGCAATTGGAAATTAAATTAGGGTGTATTAGTGGATTTTTTAATTATGAAGTACCAAACATGATATTTGATTATAGTATAGGGTAAAGATTGAAATTTTATTAAATTTATTATTTTTTACGTTTATTTTTTTTAACCCACTATAAACGTTTTTTCATTTCTTTTTTTTTTGTGTATGCCCATACTTTGGTGCTAGTGTGTATTTTGATCCAATTTCTAGGTATTGTTGTTCATTTTTTTGTTTTAATATACGTATATGTTAATTTTTTTGTGGTTTGTATTTCTGAATTTATGTTTTTGGTTATTTAGGTTTAGCGAGGGTTTGGTGTTGATAATTAATCATCGATAGTCGTTTGTAGCTGTGGATAGCTTGTTGATTCAAGGTGTTTGGTGATTTTCCTGTATAAATTGTAAGTTATTGATGTATTGTTTTATTTCTTGATTATTTTTTTTTTGTAATTAGGGTTTAAGTAAATTCTATTTTGGGGGTTTTTTGTTTATCCATTTTTATTTGTAGTTTTGAATGTTTTTTTATAGATGTTTTTGTCAATTTTTTTATTTATTACTATTATTTTTTTTTTTATTTTTTTTATTATTAGTCATGTAGTGATCATTTGTGCTGGCTTAGACTTAAACGTAGCATCATGAGGTTTATAAGATATCAAACGACATTGATTAATCTGTGTAAGCATGTTTGTTTGCAGCGTCGTTTTCGTTTGTATGAAGTTTCAGTTGTGCGATGTGTAGGTGTTAAGTTATTTGTGATTTGTGTTGAAGTAGGTCTATTGGGATGGATTTTTTAATTAAGTCATATCTGGTTCTTTACGATTTGGTTTTGTTATATCAGCGGGTCAAGCAATGTGTTTGAGATTTTGGTTTGTTGTTTTGAGACATTGAAAGTGTTTGTGGTATTTGTAATTTTTGTACATGTATTATGATTAGGGTGTTTGGGAGTCATAGTGTTGTTTTTAGTGTAGTACAATATTGTGTTAAGGATGTTTGGCATTGCATCCGTGGGTCTTCTTTAGATGTAAGTGATTTTGTTGTGCAAGATATACAACAATATAACAAACATTGGTATGCATATGCATGTCATTACGTACAGAAATAATATGAATTTTGCTATACTGTAGAGGTTTTTAAAGCATATGTATGTATCATTTGTAATGTCATTTACTGGATTACATAGTTAAAAGATATGTTTGTTGAAACATACAAATCACATTTGAATTATGTTTTTAGGCATAGAGCACTTTGCCAATTTAACGTTTTTGTTTATAAACTTATTTACTCATAGTTTGAAAATCCGTCGAAAGTGATAATTTGTAAATCAATCATTGTAGTGTGTGTAGTAACCTGAGCATATAAAAGTTACCATTAACAGAAGCAATTAGTTGTTCATCAATAAGTCACATGAAGGTAAAACTAAGTACGTTGATATTGGGTGTTATATTTTGTTTGCATGATCATGGCGTTTTGCAAATATAATTTGTGGAATCTTCATAGATCTATGAGTTTGAGTGTACTGTGTTTAGTTTGTTATTTTTAAGCTATTTCATTTAAACTTTTAAGCATTTGAAGTTTAATTTGTGTTTTAAATTTTTGCAAAAACAGTTTTTTGTCTCCTGATTCCGTAGTTAATTCAGTCAGTTCATACTTGATTTGTAACTTTTAAATATACTGTAAGTTTGTTTAATGTAGTTTTTATGATAGTTATAATTCCCTAGTTTAATTGTTATAAGCTGATTTGCCATTAGGAGTAGTATTAGTTGCTTTTCTTTGTGTTAAAATTTCTTGCATCTCAGTTGCTATTTCTTTCCATATCAATAGTATTCTCTGCTTAATATTAGATTGATATGTTTTTTGTAGTGATTGATTTGTTGTTCCTTAAATAGCCCCTAGTATTAGGATAATTTGTTATCCCTTATAAGTCATTATATGGTTAATTGGTTAGCTTATTAAGCTTCATAGTTCTGTTCTTATGATTATGTTGCTGTAGCATTAGGTGTCCCAAATTACTCATTTGTAACTGCTTATTTTGTATTTCTGTTAATCTGCTTGTGTGTATTTTGTTTGGTTAGCTAGTTTGTAGGATAGAGAATATGGGTTTTTGATGAGTGTCTAAATACTCATCATTTTTGTACAATATAAACTGCAAAATCATCTGAAAAACACTCAGAAACACATCAAAATGATCAAAATATCACAAATCAGTGTTTTATGTGTTTTAAATGCAAAACTATCAAAATCAGATGAAAAACGTATCAAATTTGCAAAATTGGCAGTTTTAGTCCCCCAAGTTTATAAAATTGTCAAAAATAGTCCCTGAGCCCAAATTTCAAAAGAAAAGTCACCAAAGGTCCTTTTAAAATCACAAATTGTCATATTTAGTCCTTTGGTGAGAAATCTAAAAGTTTTGAGAAAATTACAGTTTAGTCCCTGAAAATCCAAAATTGGTCAAAACTAGTCCTTGGGAATTTTCAAAAGTGTCAAAAACTAACCCTTGGATTATTAAAGTTGGCAAAACTAGTCCTTTGACTACTTTTCATAAGTTACATGTTAGGTCCTTGGGAATTCAAGTTTTACATATTTGGTCCTTGGAGTTATTAATCCTAACAAACCAAACGGATCCTAGTATTTACCCAAGCCCAAAATAAAATCCCTTGGCCCAAATACCTTACCCGGTCTAATTATCCAACCCGACAACCCAACCAACCCAGTGTTTAAACAATCAAAACCCGCCCCCTTTCCCACTTTTCCCTCTCCCTTGTCTGCCCACCATGCCCAGCCACCAGCCACCTATTATCCACTCTATCTCACCCTTTGTCCCCCCCACCTCACCTACCAACCCACTACATTTAATGCATCCCCTTTCCTGTCCCAGATATCAAAAGCAAAAAATGGCGCCAAAACGAGATTAATGGCTAGGATTAATTCTAGCCATCCTAAGGTTGAGATTGCAGCTGGGAAATGCTCAGAGGAGTGAGAAAGAGACTTTGGAGCATAAAAGGAGGCCAAGAGGAGCAAGTTAGAGAGTTAGTTTTTAGTTTTTAAAAATTGTATGTCGTTTTGTAGTTTGTAACCTCTTAACTAGTTTTCAATTATGTTTTAAAGTTTATTTGTACTCAAAAAAGACATTCAAGTGTATTTCAACTTTAATTAAGTATCAATCTCAGTTTATGTTCAGTTTCCAAATTTTATGCCACTGTTGAATTTTTCATTCTCAAAGTCCTATGTTAAATCTGTTGGCAGTTTATTTTTAAGCTTAAACAAGCTCTAATAAGCTTGTCAAAGCTTTGTATAAGCTTGTTTGCACAATTCATGCAACTTTGGCAACTGGTCAACAAAAGTCAAAGCCAGAAGCAAAATGGGTACAGAAATGGAAATGGTTGTTTCAAAGCTGGAAATGGGTTGGAATGGAGGCATTTGGGTTGATTTGATAGGTTAGGGTCCTTGTTTCACTGATTGGCAAGCCATAGTGGCTATTGGACCTATTGTAAGTCAATTCCAAGTTTTTAGCATAGTAAGTAATTGTAGTTGTAAACTGTTTAAACCTGTTCTAAAAGTAGTAATTAGGTTAAGTTAATCTAGTTTGATCATTTGTGCATGCTTAGTCTGGTGTTATCTCATTTAAATTTGCAAATCACTATATTAAGGGGTGTTTGGTTTGCTGTCAAAACTGTTTTACAAGTGAAGTCAGTGTGAGCCTTTTGTTGGTTTAAGTTTGTTTAGCACAAGAGAACTCATTTGAGTCAATAAAATTGATCCTGCAACTCTTATAGTCAAAATAAGTTCCAACTGTCTTTACATAAGGTCTTGTGGATTTGGACTTGAAATCTCTTAATTTGTGTTAAGAAGTGTTAACCATAGCTTGCTTTGTGTTCATTACATCACAAAACATCATTATCAGTCATAAAAATTGGATCAAACTTCACTTTAGTCAACTTTGCAATCCATTTTCAAAAAGTCAAATGTGTCAAAGTTGGTTTTTGCAGATCTTGCAGATTGTGCACAGATCTTATTAAAGGTTTTTAGAGTCTGATTTTTGGTTTACAAGTAGTGCTCTAGGTGGTCTATAAAACCTCACATCTGGTTTTAGCTTTTGCCTTCTCTATTAGCTTGTGCAGAAGCTCAAATCGTGCCTCAGTGCCCCTGCACCAACTCGCTAATAATGAGTGGCTTTCTCAGCTTTCAACAAGCTTGTGCAGAGCTTGTATAAGCTTTGTGAGGTCTGGTCTCTTGGTTATCAGTAGTTACCTAGGTTTAGTTTAAGTCTTGATAATTGGATTTTAGTCTTTAGCTTATTTGAGTACTTATTTATTGACTTAAAGTTGACACCATTTATGTTTTAGCTTTTAATATCATAATCATCAAATCCTTGTATCTTGCAATTCAGTAGCTGTAGCTTGTTGCTTTTAGTTGTATTTTGGTTACTTTTACATATTATAGCTTCTGCAATCAGTGGGTGGTTTGTCTTGTTCATTTAGCTTATTAAAGTGCTTATTTATAAGCACTTGTTTCATCAGATTCATTTTCTTGCAAGCAACCACCTGTTTTTCCAATTTTCCTAGCTTCTTGTCATTATTTTAGAATTTTCCTGAAATTCTCAGATTTTTATAAGCTGTTTTGCTATTTTTCTTATTTTTAATTAGTTTTTAGCACTTTTAAATAGCATTAAATACAAAAAATTAAGAAAAGCTTCAAAAAATTAATCTTTCAATTTTCTTAGGTTTAGATAAATACAAGTAGTGAAAAAAGTAATTTTCCAGATTTTTCATAGTTCATTTGGTAATTTTTAGTGAATTAATTAGTTTTTAATAGTTTAAAATTCCTAGAAAATAGAAAATAATCAGAAAATTACAAAAATAGTTTTGAAAATTCTAGTTTGATATTTTAGACTTTTCCATTTCATAATTTTATTTTTCTAGCTTTATTTCCTAATTTCTTGTATTTTAGGTAATTATTAATTAGTTAAAAATAGTTTTTAATTAATAATAATTAGATAATTAGTCATAAAAATAATTTTCCTTTTCTATAAAATTTTCTTTTGTCATTAGGATTGTAAAAATGTATTTTTCATATTTTTAGGATCTATATTGTATAAGCTTCACTTTTTATTTTTTACGTTTACGTAATTTTATTTTAAACGTAAGTTTTTAGTTTTAAGTTTTAAACGTTCATCATTTTAATTATAGTGATAGCGTTTATTTAATATTTTTTATCTTTTTTAACTTCCTTTAATTTGCATTTAAGCCCTTGTAGTTTATGTCCTTTTCCTGTAGTTATAATCATTCACATTCTCCTTTCCGCTCAAATCTCGCGATCACTATATCGCTGATAATCCATTGCATAGCTCACGGGACATAACGACCCGGGAAACACTGTGCTCCTCAGATCTTCATTGATTTCGTGCTTGAGCAGTTTTAAGCTGGTTACGGTCCGCCATTCACAAGTGGCGGGTTTGTGTGATTTAGCTTGACTGTTTCTGCGGATCAAATTTTTACGCCAGCCGGGAGTCAGGCTGATTATCTTACGCCTAGCAGATTAGTGATTTGATATTCACTCTTTGTTCATACCATCCATCTCAGATATGTTCATAGTTTCTTATCCAAAAACCCCAAAAATATTCTTCTCATTCCTCTTATTCGTTGATTCTATTTCTCTTACCCTCTTTTTCCGTTTAATTCTATTCTTCGTATCCTCTCAAACATTTGATTCTCTTCTTAATCCTCTAAATGTTTAATTCTCATGGCGACGATCGGTTATCCTCGTTGTTTCCACTGCAAAAGCCGTATGGAAGAGGATCAGCTCGATTGTCAGAATCCGGATTGTTTATGCAAGCGATGTGGAAGGATGGGTGCAAGCAAATATTGTTATTGGTGCGAATTATCTGATAACTCTCTCGATGATTCTCCAAGTTTTTCCGACCATCCGCCACAACCCGATGAACCCGCTCAAGAACCGGAGACTATAACGGAAGTGGTGGAAATTGCTAGCTCTCAGAGCACACCACTTGTCCCACCTCCGGATTTTTCTGAATGTTCTTCGCGTCTTGATAGTCATTCGGATCACCATGTTGGTTTTGATGATTCTTTGAATAAACCGATTCCTCTTCATAACTATCAATTGCAATCGTTTATTCCTTGTGTCGGTTGTGGTGAGCCTCTTATGGTTCACCCTGCGTTGGTGTACGTGTGTACAATGTGGTAATGATATTCATAACGAGAGTTGTTTGTTTTGTGGTTCAAGGAATTCATTTGATTATGATCCTAATCAGAACTCATTTAACGACTCCTCAAATTTTTCCAATTACCCACCACAGCCCGACTTATCATCATATAACCAACATATTCTTGTGAATTTTGTGGAGGTCCTCACCAAGGATTTGAGTGTCAATCCGAAATACGCTTGTCTATGAACAGCTTTTCCAGTGATGCTCTTAACTTTGGTTATAACCAAAATCCATATGATTCACTGTCCGACTCAACAGCTTTTATCATGTGAGTACTGTGGAGGTCCCCACTTCAGCTCTGATTGTCAAACAGGGAATCCATTTCCTTGTAACAATCATGACTCTCACATGTTTGATAATTTCCAACCTCCACAAAGAATATACGGTTCAAACTCCACCTGAGCCGTTACCTCAAGAAATCTCCCAGGATCTTGAAACCACAATGAAAACACTTGAGGATATGATGAGTAACTTTAAGAATCAAGTGAGTGGTGAAAAGACCATGAGAGAATTGCTTGCCGAAGAGCGAGAGGCCCGCCAATCTAGGGAAGAATTATTAGCCCTAGAGCATGCAAAAGGCGTTCTCAATTTCTTAAGGCAGCTCTATATGATGATGACGAGGAAGGTTTTTATCCTTTTAGAAATAATATTTCTCAACCTCCTCAGGTCTTGATATCCCAGCAGTTGAGATTCCATCTCAAACAACTGCTATCACACCCGAGATTCACACTCACTCTCTTATTATGGGGACGAGCATCTTGACACTGTTCCCCGAAAAGGAATCGGACGAATTCATAAAGTCTAGTGTTGAGGACCTTGTCCCAATCCCAAGAGAGTCACAGGGAATTCTTGATCATGTGTGTGATATCCCTCCTCCTCTTGTCTTCCAAAATGATCATGTTGAGATGTCCTCTGATTCTGATGATGATGATTCGTTATCTTGTGGAGACATCGCTTATGTGGAAGATTTACCTTCTGAGCTAGTTAGCTTAGAAGATGTGAGAGATTCTGATGATCTTGAAATTAAGGATGAGGTACTTCGTGAACAATTGTTCAATATAAATCTCCTCGTTTCTAAGATCGAATCATTTTGTGCTAAACCAGCTTCATCTCCTATCCCCGTTGTGGATAGTGACTCTACATTGGACAAGCCCGAGCTTGAAGCTTTTTCCAATGATTCTTTTCATGAAGAGTTCTCCGGTGAACTCTCTCATGACATATCTCCTCCGGAATATGATCATTTCTATTTTGATCTTGAGGATGATATTGGCTTGGAGGAAGGTGTGCTCTATCATAAGAGTTTGCTTATTGATGATACTACCTTCACCCTTCCTCCATATATGTCTACATTTGAGGATGACGAATGGATCCTAATTGTTATAAACATCTTCCTTCCATTCCTCACTTATGATGTGTCTTCCTCTCTTCTTCACTCCTTCGGGAATGAGGACACTATTTTTGATCCCGGCATTTTCAATTATCATTTTTTGAGCCGGGTCTTTCTATGTATATCTCATCGGTGTGGAACTTTCACGTACTTCAATGTTTATCCAAACATCTTGAATGAAAGTCCGATGGAGATTGTTTCTTCCACTTCGCTTCCCCATGAACAAATTAATTCGGGTCGAGTCAAGCTAGCGACTCGGTAATCAAAAACAGTAGCATGCCATATGGGTTTTCACCCATATTTCTGACTTCTTTCTATTTTCTACCACCCTAGTGTGAGGGGGTTGCCCACATGTTTAAAAAACTTTCTAAATAATGGCCGTAGTATTTCCCTTTTACGTTTCGGCATAACCGCCGGTACTTTGAATATTGAGGGCAATATTCATTTCTAAGTGTGGGGAATTCTCACCAATTTCATATATTATCTACCCACTCCGCTTTTGGCCAAATTTTTTTTGGAGTAAGTGTTCTACACTTACTCAATTGGTTATCAGTCCGCCTTGTCTGTAAGACAAAAGGATTGGCTAATCCAGGAGCAAACGGCTCTTGGTAAAGATTTCTCAAATCCGTTTATATGGCTTGCAATTTGCCCAAAATTGTATGGTTCTCAACTCACCATATCCTAAAAAGTGAAGAGTTGGCTAGCCCACAAGGTTATGGCTTGTGGTAAAGGCAGTGGAAAAACCATAATTGGTAATCAGCTCACCAAAGATAATATTGATAATTTATCTAAGAGTTGGCTAGTCCGTATGGCGGCTTCGTAAAGACAAAATCAAATCCGTTGAAAGCTGGTGGTTTGCTCAAAATCACATGGTTATCGGTATACCATGGTTCTTACTTGAACTGAAACATTTGGCTACTCCAGAAGTAATGGCTTTTGGTAAAGAGATGCAAATCCATTAAGTTTTTCTCAAAAGATTGCTAGGGACTAGCAATAGTTTAGTGTGGGGATTGATGAGTGTCTAAATACTCATCATTTTTGTACAATCTAAACCGCAAAATCATCTCGAAAACACTCGAAACACATCAAAATGATCAAAATATCACAAATCAGTGTCTTATGTGTTTTAAATGCAAAACTATCAAAATCTGATGAAAAACGTATCAAATTTGCAAAATTGGCGCTTTTAGTCCCCAAGTTTATAAAATTGTCAAAAATAGTCCCTGAGCCCAAATTTCAAAAGAAAAGTCACCAAAGGTCCTTTTAAAATCACAAATTGTCATATTTAGTCCTTTGGTGAGAAATCTAAAAGTTTTGAGAAAATTACAGTTTAGTCCCTGAAAATCCAAATTGGTCAAAACTAGTCCTTGGGAATTTTCAAAAGTGTCAAAAACTAACCCTTGGATTATTAAAGTTGGCAAAACTAGTCCTTTGACTACTTTTCATAAGTTACATGTTAGGTCCTTGGGAATTCAAGTTTTACATATTTGGTCCTTGGAGTTATTAATCCTAACAAACCAAACGGATCCTAGTATTTACCCAAGCCCAAAATAAAATCCCTTGGCCCAAATACCTTACCCGGTCTAATTATCCAACCCGACAACCCAACCAACCCAGTGTTTAAACAATCAAAACCCGCCCCCTTTCCCACTTTTCCCTCTCCCTTGTCTGCCCACCATGCCCAGCCACCAGCCACCTATTATCCACTCTATCTCACCCTTTGTCCCCCCCACCTCACCTACCAACCCACTACATTTAATGCATCCCCTTTCCTGTCCCAGATATCAAAAGCAAAAAATGGCGCCAAAACGAGATTAATGGCTAGGATTAATTCTAGCCATCCTAAGGTTGAGATTGCAGCTGGGAAATGCTCAGAGGAGTGAGAAAGAGACTTTGGAGCATAAAAGGAGGCCAAGAGGAGCAAGTTAGAGAGTTAGTTTTTAGTTTTCTTAAATTGTATGTCGTTTTGTAGTTTGTAACCTCTTAACTAGTTTTCAATTATGTTTTAAAGTTTATTTGTACTCAAAAAAGACATTCAAGTGTATTTCAACTTTAATTAAGTATCAATCTCAGTTTATGTTCAGTTTCCAAATTTTATGCCACTGTTGAATTTTTCATTCTCAAAGTCCTATGTTAAATCTGTTGGCAGTTTATTTTTAAGCTTAAACAAGCTCTAATAAGCTTGTCAAAGCTTTGTATAAGCTTGTTTGCACAATTCATGCAACTTTGGCAACTGGTCAACAAAAGTCAAAGCCAGAAGCAAAATGGGTACAGAAATGGAAATGGTTGTTTCAAAGCTGGAAATGGGTTGGAATGGAGGCATTTGGGTTGATTTGATAGGTTAGGGTCCTTGTTTCACTGATTGGCAAGCCATAGTGGCTATTGGACCTATTGTAAGTCAATTCCAAGTTTTTAGCATAGTAAGTAATTGTAGTTGTAAACTGTTTAAACCTGTTCTAAAAGTAGTAATTAGGTTAAGTTAATCTAGTTTGATCATTTGTGCATGCTTAGTCAGGTGTTATCTCATTTAAATTTGCAAATCACTATATTAAGGGGTGTTTGGTTTGCTGTCAAAACTGTTTTACAAGTGAAGTCAGTGTGAGCCTTTTGTTGGTTTAAGTTTGTTTAGCACAAGAGAACTCATTTGAGTCAATAAAATTGATCCTGCAACTCTTATAGTCAAAATAAGTTCCAATCTGTCTTACTGTAAGGTCTGTTGTGGATTTGGACTTGAAATCTCTTAATTTGTGTTAAGAAGTGTTAACCATAGCTTGCTTTGTGTTCATTACATCACAAAACATCATTATCAGTCATAAAAATTGGATCAAACTTCACTTTAGTCAACTTTGCAATCCATTTTCAAAAAGTCAAATGTGTCAAAGTTGGTTTTTGCAGATCTTGCAGATTGTGCACAGATCTTATTAAAGGTTTTTAGAGTCTGATTTTTGGTTTACAAGTAGTGCTCTAGGTGGTCTATAAAACCTCACATCTGGTTTTAGCTTTTGCCTTCTCTATTAGCTTGTGCAGAAGCTCAAATCAGGCCTCAGGTGCCCTGCACCAACTCAGTTAATACTGAGTGGCTTTCTCAGTTTCTGAACAAGCTTGTGCAGAGCTTGTATAAGCTTTGTGAGGTCTGGTCTCTTGGTTATCAGTAGTTACCTAGGTTTAGTTTAAGTCTTGATAATTGGATTTTAGTCTTTAGCTTATTTGAGTACTTATTTATTGACTTAAAGTTGACACCATTTCTGTTTTAGCTTTTAATATCATAATCATCAAATCCTTGTATCTTGCAATTCAGTAGCTGTAGCTTGTTGCTTTTAGTTGTATTTTGGTTACTTTTACATATTATAGCTTCTGCAATCAGTGGGTGGTTTGTCTTGTTCATTTAGCTTATTAAAGTGCTTATTTATAAGCACTTGTTTCATCAGATTCATTTTCTTGCAAGCAACCACCTGTTTTTCCAATTTTCCTAGCTTCTTGTCATTATTTTAGAATTTTCCTGAAATTCTCAGATTTTTATAAGCTGTTTTGCTATTTTTCTTATTTTTAATTAGTTTTTAGCACTTTTTAAATAGCATTAAATACAAAAAATTAAGAAAAGCTTCAAAAAAATAATCTTTCAATTTTCTTAGGTTTAGATAAATACAAGTAGTGAAAAAAGTAATTTTCCAGATTTTTCATAGTTCATTTGGTAATTTTTAGTGAATTAATTAGTTTTTAATAGTTTAAAATTCCTAGAAAATAGAAAAATAATCAGAAAATTACAAAAATAGTTTTGAAAATTCTAGTTTGATATTTTAGACTTTTCCATTTCATAATTTTATTTTTCTAGCTTTATTTCCTAATTTCTTGTATTTTAGGTAATTATTAATTAGTTAAAAATAGTTTTTAATTAATAATAATTAGATAATTAGTCATAAAAATAATTTTCCTTTTCTATAAAATTTTCTTTTGTCATTAGGATTGTAAAAATGTATTTTTCATATTTTTAGGATCTATATTGTATAAGCTTCACTTTTTATTTTTTACGTTTACGTAATTTTATTTTAAACGTAAGTTTTTAGTTTTAAGTTTTAAACGTTCATCATTTTAATTATAGTGATAGCGTTTATTTAATATTTTTTATCTTTTTTAACTTCCTTTAATTTGCATTTAAGCCCTTGTAGTTTATGTCCTTTTCCTGTAGTTATAATCATTCACATTCTCCTTTCCCGTTCAAATCTCGCGATCACTATACGTCTGATAATCCATTGCATAGCTCGCTGGGACATAACGACCCGGGGAAACACTGTGCTCCTCAGATCTTCATTGATTTCGTGCTTGAGCAGTTTTAAGCTGGTTACGGTCCGCCATTCACAAGTGGCGGGCTTGTGTGATTTAGCTTGACTGTTCTGCGCGGATCAGTTTTGCGTTTTGTTGCTATTTAGTTGGTTATTTTAGTCCTTAATTTAGTCTGCAAGTAGCCGCATCTGTGCACTCATTTGCCCGGTACGAACAACACCATAAGATAATCAGATTTAGCTTTTGATTTCTAGTTTGTTGAGTTTTAGTTGAAATAATCTTACGTTTGACATGGTTAATATTTGGTTGCTTGTCTAGTTATTTAACATTTTTGAAAATTTTAGTTGTAGTTTTTTATTATTTTTTCAAAGGCTTGAAAAGTGGCCCAATGACCTTTAGGCTGCTGTAGTGTTATATTTGTTATTGCTTATTGGTGTGTTGCATATGCTTATTTGATTGTATTTATTAGCATTAGGTATACTTTTAGTTTTAGTGAATGTTTTTGTATCTTTTTGTTTTTTTATAGAGTATATATTGACCAATTTATTTTTATCAGGTTTGTAATGGATGTTTCTGATGTAAAATGTTTCTCAGATGTTTTTTTAAATTTAGAAATTGCCTGCGGAGCTGTTGCCGTCTAATGTTGTTGAAGATACTGATGTCTTGGAGGTTACTGATTCTCGTGGTGTTGTTCGGTTGATTAAAATGGAGCGGTATGATAAATGTTATGGTCTTTGTGTGGTACTAAATGGGCATATTTAATTTCAAGTGTGATTAACCTGGATCCAAAGTATGTTCATTTAGATCAGATTGGTTTGAATAAGTTTTTGGTTAACTTCTATATTGTTTGTGGTGACGAAGTTGATTATGGGTTTACCACTGGTCATGTTACGAAGTGTCTTGTTTTAGGCTGTAAGGATCCTCGTTTGTATCAGGTATGTACATTTACATTTGTTTGTGTGTTATCTATGTTTTTGTTTTTGTTTTTTGAAGTTTTGTTTTTTAATTTGTAGCCAATTCCTTGTAAGATGATGCTTAAATCGGAGATTAACCGTAATTCTAAGTCTGTTCTGGTTGAGGTGAACGGTCATGTTGGGAAGATTGGGATTACTTTTCATTCTTTAGTGAAAGAAAAAAAAATAGTTGGTGTTGCCTTTACTGGTGCTGTTTGGGAGTGTTTATGTGAGCTTTGCGAGTTCTGTGATTCTAAGTTGTTGGTGTTATCGTTAGTGGTTGGCACTTTTCTGTTAATTTAATGGATGGTTTTGTGGCTGATCCAGTTAAGATGTTTGGTTGTGAACCTCGACCCTCAGGTTTGTTTTTTGTATTCCATTTGTGTTTTGTTCTGGTTTTATGTGTTTGTTATTATGTTTGGGTACTGTTTGTTGTCGAATATTAATTTTTTACGTTGTTTTTGTTTGTGTTGATTGTGTTTGTCAATGTAGGTGTATTTTCAAGCGAGGGATGTTTTGTGTATACTTCATGTGTTGTTGAGTATACTGGTTGCATTGAGAAGCGAGGATATCTGGTTTGTTTTTTTTTTGGTTTGTTTTTAATTTTTTTGTTTGTTTTTAATTATTTTTATTTATTTATTTTCATATGTAATTTTATCTTTAAATTTAGTAGTATGTTGCTTTTTAATATTGGTTTTAGAACATTCCAAATTCATTTCATAATCATCAGATCAAAGTGGGTCACCGCGAAGGGTGGGTAAAGGCAGGCGGTTTTTCGTTTTATATGGCGATTAAAATTCATTATGATAAATGCCAGAAAGATGACAGAAATACAAGAGTTTTCTTGGTGGGAGATTGGGTTCGAGTGACGGGTGTTTTGGATTTGAAGATAGGTGATGGTATGGTATTCAATCTTGTGTCTGGTGAGATAGGTTGTGATGGTTGTTTCTGTTTCGACGTATCTAAGTAAATATAAGTTGTTGTTTATGTAGGACATTTATGTTGTATTTTGTGTTTTGGTCATTTAGTAGATTCCTTAAGAAGTTTGTAGGAATTCTGTAATTTATGTAGTAGTCTGTGTATAATGTCTAACATATGTAAGTTGTATGTAAATAGTTTTTTTTGTTTGTTTCCTGGATGTATCAAATATGACTTATGATAATATTGTTTTGTGTTCTGTTATGATATGTTTACTTGTGTGATTGTATTAGTTGATACACATCATAGTTTGTATGTTGCGGATAAGTTGTAGTTATATATGTTTTGTTATGTTTTGGTTGTTTTATTGAGTTAGTGTTGATAGATATTTGGTCATGTAGTTTGAAGTTAAGTCAGATTTGGTTTTATAGTAGTAGTGATACTTATTATTTTTTGTGCTTGGGTTTTAGGCATTATACATTTGAACATCGTTTGGTAACCATTTTGGGATTGCGTTGGAGGGGTATTGAAACGGACATGGTGATATCAGTTACGATTTGTAAATAAGGCCCTTGTTTATGCCTAAACTGATATGATGTCAGAATATTTTGTAGTTGTAATTTTTAAAAAAGTTTTTTAAAATGAGTTTTTATGATTTTTTGGATTTTGGATTTGAAGCAAGTTTTTATTGTATAGATTGTATATTTTGGTTTACATGTGCAAGAGAAAACAGAAACGTAAATTGACATGTTGTAAACAAACTTGTAAAACTGTAATGTCAGCATAGTATATGTCATAATAATCGTTTCAAGTATGTTATTCTCATCTTGTAGATCCTTATTTGATGGGCCATTTTTAGTACATTTCCCAATTGTGAAATTTTGAGAAAGATATAAAGGCACAAACAACTTGTTTGAAAGATGGCGAAGTTAACGTTTTTTAATTTTATAAATTTTAAATAAAGTTTTTAAATAGTTTTAACAAAAGTTACATTACTTGTGTTTTTACATTGGCCATTGTGTTGACACACGATAGAACACCAACATCTTGTACAAAGTGCCTTTGCGACTTGTCCATCATTTGCGATTAAGTGAACTTGCGATTGAATTTAACAGTTAGTGTTAGTTTTGTTTATATAGTTGAGAATGTATATGTTTGATAAACTGTTTGAAATTTTGTGGAAGTTTTTTGTTGTAAATATGATATAAAATTTTATAATTTTTGGTCATGTTTTGTGTTTTACATGAGACTGTTGTTGAAATTAATATAAAAAATTTATTTTAAATGTTTAAATGTGCACGAATTTCAAATGTACGTAAATTAGTTAAATTACAAATTGTTTTTTTTAGAAAGACAATATATAAAGATACCGACATTTTGTAGTTTTATTTTTCCGTTTATAATATTGTAGCTTATAATATGCGTTGATTTGTTACTTTTATTAATTACCTGTAAGGTTCAATTTGTCATATTTATTTTTGTTTGTAAAAATTTATGACAGATGTTATAGTTAATTAAAATAGAGTTAAGGAACGTGAATGAAAAATAAACGTAAGTTTCAATTAATTTAGGTCTTTTTATTAAGATTTAAAAAAAACACTGGTTTATGATTGAGACATGTTTGTATATTTACATCACCCCATAACAATATCACTCTCGTTCTCAAGACATGCAAGAAAAGAGTGAGTAGTTGTAACAATGTATCACAAACACACACCAAATATAATTACTCAAGAGATATATTATAAATTGCTTTAATACATTCTACCAAACACACACACTCATTTAGTCAACTCACCATATGGATTGGACGAGGTCGTATTTCTTGATCGGTAAATTTTCCCCCTTTTGAAATTTTATTTTAATAATCTTGATCGATATTTTGATTAGATTAATTTGTTACTTTCATATAATTTTTTTATTTTTAAGTTTTCGTTTACAATTATGCAGATTTAGTTTTTAAGTTTTTATATATTTATGTTACAGGATTATTATGGAAATTAATATGTGTTTTATTTAGGTTTTTTATTTATTGATAGATTAACTTAAGTTGGATCATTATATTTGTTTGATTATTATGTTTTTATGGTAAAGTAGGTAATAAGTGGATACAAAGATGTATAGTTGTTTTATTTTTGAGCTTTGTTTATGTTTTTTGTTGTTGTTTAGTCTTTTCTTAGAATGTTAGTTGTATTAAATATTTTTTGAACTTTTTTTTTTTTTTTCTGTTTTTTTGTGCACACCAAGTGTTTGTGTTAATTATATGGTTAAGTTTTATGTTTATGTGTTCATTTCAAATTAGTTGGAGTAAAGTTTAATCATGTTTTAATGTTAAATGCATTTAGTTAAGTTAAATGGTTGTTTGGATGTAGCAGATTGTTAGGTTTTTATTAGTTTGTAAAAATGTATTCAGTGTTTTTTTTAGTTAATAAAGATGTCGTATGGTTTTTTTTTAAAAGTTGTTTGGTGGCATATGTTTTGGGGTGCCTTGTGTTTGTTTAGGGAAACACTCTTATGATTGGGTGTATAGGTTGTTGTATTGTTATGTTGTAAAGCGATTGCACATTGTTTCATTTATGTTGTTGTTCGTGTTTAATGTTTTGGTAAACGCCTTGATATAGTGGGTCATTGGTCAAACCGGGTAAGAAATATTTGATAGTTGCTTTTAGAATTAGTTTCAAATGTACGGTGCTGTTCCGGATTATTATATTTTTAAAAAGCCAATCACGTTTTTTTGGATTTTCATAAATTTTTAATGGAAGTGTTCGGATTGGTTAGTTGCCGTATTAGAATGCTACATTACTGCTTTATAAGGAATGAAATTTGTTTTTGCTGTTTGATTAGTTTAGTAATTAACTTTTTATTATATGCGTTTTTTGGGTCGTTTATCAATATCTTGTTTCGCTATAAATAACCGGTCACATTTATTACTGAGTGGGTTATTCTTATCTGCTTGTTTTGATGCTAAATAAGCACTTTTCTGTGGTTATTTTGAGTCTTTAGAGAATTATTCTAATTATTGGTAAAAATGTTAGTCATGGGTAAAAAAGGGGCAAGAAAGACCTTTGTTTTTGAAAATAGTGAGTCACGGGTCATTACGGGATAAAATAGTTTGTTTGTTTTGTTTTTTTATAGTTTAAGTTTCCCATTATGCCTTATGTTTGCTGATGCATTCTGCACTTTTTTACCACATTTGTAGTTTTATGTTTATGTGTTTATTTGGTGTCAATGAGTTGAAAGTTTGTTTATGTCTATTTTTGTAGTTGTTTATGCACCCTAGTTTGTTTATATTAGGTTTATTTTGTAATTAGTAGTTCATTTGATTTCTTATTTTGTTGTTCAACTTCCCCATTATACCTTATGCTTTATGCTGTATTTTGTTTTTTTGTCCCAATTCAGTAGTTGTTGTTGACATTTTATAGGTTTTTAATAGTTTATACATTAGTGTAAAATTATTGTTCCTGTTAATGAAAACACACTTACAAATTTAGTTATTTGCAGGGCAATGGCAACTGAGTTTGTAATGCCGATGAACGTAAACACTTTTCCAGTCTCACAGGTATATTTTGTGAATAATTAGTTTATGGACACGTGAAATTGAATATATGCAAAATGTATTATTACAATTTCTCAATCTTTGTGTAGGAACTACATGATATTTATAAAGAAGAGTGTTTCAATGAGAATAGGGATATCTACTTGACAAGTTCACGTAGGTATAGGTTCAAAGTTCGAATTGTTAAAAAAAAGAATGGACAGATTTTGTTAGTTGGTGACAAGTGGTCACAATTTGCTGCTGAGAACTTTGATTTGGATGTGAAAGTTCTACATTTTGTTGAGGAAGGTGAAGACTGCTTTTATGTTACCGGTTATTATGAAGACGGGACTGAGGTTGGTGGTTATAATGGAATAACTGGAAGTTTTATGAGATGCATGACTTGTGTTTCACCATATGCAAACATTGCACAGGTATAAATTTTTCATTGTATTTAATTAACGCAATAGATGTATTGTGTGTGGATATATAATTGAAGTTATTTTTGTTCATTTATTTATGTTTCCTTTTAATATTGTATGTAGACTATTCCTGTTGATTTCATGTCTGGGTTACCGGAGAATGCTGCGATGTTTGTTTCCGTGAACGGTGCAAACTATTTAATAAATGTCACTCGTGTTCAAGCAGAAGGATTGAATGTGGAGTTTGTGTATAGGATGTGGGAAGATGACTGGAACACTCATGTTCAATTTGGAATTGAAAGCTGGAAGGATTGTTGTTTTGACAAAAGAGACTGTAAATGTTTTCAGGTTATTTGCTTTTGATAATGATGGTAGTCCCACGACAGCTGTTGATTTCTTGGGTGCGACAAGTTTGTTGAGAAACCAACGAACTTTGGACTTCTGGGAAGATAGTAAGTAAATTTACTTGTTTATGAAAAATATGTATATATATATATATATATATATATATATATATATATATATATATATATATATATATATATATATATATATATATATATATATATATAGGGATAGTTTGCTACAATTTTTGTAGCCAATTGGCTACAATCCTTTAATAAAAATACACTAGCATTGATTCAGGGACCCACAGTAAAAGAATCAGGACCCACAAAAATAATCAGGGACCCACATTATGAGTTGAGATCAATATAGAACTCATATTTGTCATAGAACAAATGAACCAATCATAACCCTCCATTTTTTATCTAAATTAATACAAAATCATTTTTCACTTTTTTTTTAAAACAACATATCTTACAAACGGTAAATCTTCAAAATATAAAATACAATATCGTGAATTTGAAATTATCTTTTCTATAGATATGCACTTTTACATATTTTCACAAAACATTTTTTAAATTCCGTCCGAAAAAATCATATATGATTTTTACGAATCATATATGATTTTTACAATCATATATGATTCTCAAAAATCATATGTGATTCAGTAAAATCGAATCATATATGATTTTCACAAATCATATATAATTTTGTTGACCGAAATTTTGAAAAAAAAGTTGTTAAAAATATATAGTAGTGCATATCTATAGAAAGATAATTTAATTCTCGTCCCGATGGTATAATTTTTATCGCGTAACGATTAACGGTTTGCGAGATATTTAATTTTTTAAAAAAGGGTGAAAGTTTATCATAATAAAAAAATGAATTGCTATTATTGGTTGATTGGATCTATGGTAAATTTTGGTTCTATATTGAACTTTTGCCCCCACATTATTAGTACAAAATTGTAGCCAATTAGCTACAATTAATTGTAGCTAATATATTCCCACCATATATATATATATATATATAGACAAGCGTTCAAATGAGAAGTCTATTTTTTGTGAGAACGCGAGAAGAGATCTGGACCGTAGGATTAAGTAAAATCAATGAACACAATAAGTGGGCGGGTGTGAGTTTTTATTCCGTGTGTTCGTGTCCACTAAATTTTATGATAGGGGTCATCTCACATCACGTGATTTGCATATTTTCTATCTTAACTCAGCTCTAGTTTTCTCTCTACCACATCCATCCAACAAATCTTCCCTAAATCTCATCAACATCAAACTTAGGGTTTCATCTTTTCTTCAAATCAAAATGTGATAAAACTGGCTCTATATACCTTCATCGTCGAATCAAACATCTGTTTATTCTTCACTGGATAAAAGCTGATTTGAATCAATTGCGACAAATCTTCAACTGTAACTACTTCGAATTTGTGTTCAAATTAACTTGATCACCAGAATTTAGAGCTAAATACAACTAATAGTAAGTTTCTTTTTACAACTACTTTGCTTGTTTGTTCAATCGATTATGCTTCTTGTTTGGAATTCGTGGAAGAAATATGATACGGATATTTAGAAGTATGTTGATGATCGTTTATTTTCAGTTAATTTGGTACATGTTGTTATTAGAAAGCTTTGCACAAATAAATGCACTCTAGGTGTTTGATGAAATTCCTAAGTGAATTAGGGTGTGTTTGTTTCATTAAGATGTTTTGGGTCTGAATCTGACTACCACATCTTACTGGTAAGAGGTGGCTACAAAGTCTAAATCTGAACGAAATAATGTTGTTTGTTTTTGTATAATTGTCCGAATGACTTTTAGTGCTCGTTTTTGCAATTTGTTTATTAAACCAACGCAAAGCAATAATAATTAACTTATGTAAATATAAAACAAGACTTTTTATCATAAATATAACATAGTTAATAAACAATCAAATATATTATATAAAGTTTACAAAACGAGTAAGAGGCAGTAAGACAAGTCCCCCACCTCTTACTGAGTAAGATGTTATATGTCTAACTGGGTCTTACTCAAAAGAAAAAAACAAACAAGCAAAACGTCTGCCCTCCTCTTACTGGTAAGAGTAAGAGGGCTAGTAAGACTTTTTTTAAAAAAACAAACACACCCTTAGTCTATAAGATTTTCACATGTGACTAACATTTCACATCTGAATGTGAGCTATTAACGCTTAATTTGTTTCAATTGTTGCATAAAATCTGAATGAGCACCTCGTTATAGAGGTGGTCTTAGAGACATTAACCTAGACTAGTTAGATATGCACTGTTTATGTGAGTTACCAAATAAGATACATGGAATGACATATTTGATTTGGTGTAGCTAAATGGTAGGATCATAGATGGTTAGACATCTTTTCTGATTCAGATTACAATCTATAAAATATGAAACTAATAAGACATATCTGGTTACATGTGAAATTATATGTCTCGTAACTTGTCACATGTGAAAATATATGTCTCTAGATTATTAAAATAGGTGAACAACTTTGTCACATGTGAAAATATATTTCTCGTAGATTATAAAGATGTGTGAACAACTTGTTAAGAACTTCTTCACACGTGCAAATATACATCTTGTAGCTTCTTAAGAAATTCTTCACACGTGAAAATATACGTCTTGTAGCTTTTTAAGAACTTCTTCACACGTGAAAATATACGTCTTGTAGCTTTTTAAGAACTTCTTCACACGTGAAAATTTACGTCTTGTAGCTTTTTAAGGTGAGTGAACAACTTCGTCACATGTGAAAATATACGTCTTGTAGCTTGTTAATAATTTCTTCACACATGCAAATATATGTCTTGTAGCTTTTTTAAGAACCTCTTCACACGTGCAAATTTACGTCTTGTGGCTTGTTAAGAACTTCTTCACACGTGCAAATATACATCTTGTAGCTTGTTAAGAACTTCTTCACATGTACAAAATATACGTCTTGTAGCTTGTTAAGAACTTCTTCGCACGTGCAAATATACGTCCTGTAGCTTTTTTAAGAACCTCTTCACACGCGCAAATTTACGCCTTGTAGCTTTTTAAGGTGAGTGAACAACTTCGTCACATGTGAAAATATACGTCTTGTAGCTTGTTAAGAACTTCTTCACACGTGCAAATATGTAGCTTTTTTAAGAACCTCTTCACAAGTGCAAATTTACGTCTTGTAGCTTGTTAAGAACCTCTTCACACGTGCAAATATACGTCTTGTTTCTTTTTTAAGAACCTCTTCACACGCAACTTGACGCCTTGTAGCTTTTTAAGAACCTCTTCACACGCGTAAATTTACGCCTTGTAGCTTGTTAAGAACTTATTCACACGTGCAAATATACGTCTTGTAGCTTGTTAAGAACTTTTTACTTTTTCTCTTTTTTTTCTTTTTTTTTTTGAACTATATATGTGTAAGTTTATGTCTTCTCTTTTATTAAATACCCTATGTAGAATTTTATAGTATTTTTTGTCATCTAAGTTTATTTTTCTTTCAACTTTAAACTATTGCAGGTACCAGAGAAGCACCACTGCCATTTCTGTTGGTAAGCTCTATAATACCTTTCTCTTATATAATGTGACATTGGTTTCTACCTGATGGTCTAGTATTCTATCAAGTATGCCCCGTCAAAATTTCTCAATGTAAGAATTTAGCAACTCTTTCATAAGTCACTTAGTTTTTTCGTTGTTAATTTCTAGTTGTTACTGAAAGTTCTAGGTTGGAGTACTATAGGTGTGTCGCTCTTGTGTGCATATAATCTTATATTTTTCTTCTGGTTGGGATCAAATATGTTATGTAATGAAATTTGCTTCTAGTAGTTTATTCATAATTTATGTTGTGGATATTACAGGTGTATGACGATGGGTCAATAATGGCACACATGAGAAAGTTAACTGATTGTCTAATAACGTTTTTTGGTGATCAAGTCCCAAATTGTGCTTTGGAGACAAGTCAAGTACTGTTGGTGAGCATTTCATATCTTTATTAGTACTTATTTTTAAGTTGCAGTTGTTATAGCTGATGCTAGAGATAAAAAATATGATTGGATCAGGGGGGTTAGTTCGGGTTGTTGATATCACTGAGTTAAATATGTCGTGGGTCATTTTGGTATCTATATTTCTCATGTCGGTTCAGTTTTCTGTTTCTGGTTCAGGTTCGTTCCAAGTAGTTTTTAAAAGGGTTAAAGGACCTCCATGTTAATTTTTGTGGTTTCAATTCTCTTTGTGCTGATGTCATGGAGTCTAGTCACTCTCAAATTCTCTTGGGGTCTATCACCGGATGAGTGGATTCATAATCCAATAGGTAATTGTTATGGTTAGGCGGAAGGTTAGCTGGTCAACAACCATGGTGTCATTTATGGGTCTTCAAAGGCTGTTGGTGTGGTTAGCTGGGAGAATTTGTATAGTCAAAAGGCCACCGGGTCAGCAAGGTCAATAAGTCACAGTTTAGTGGGTCAGTAGCATCTTAAGGTCACGAGGTTATGAAGGTTGTTTGGTCTATGGGTGGAGGCGGTGTTTTGTCTCAATGATGCAGTGATTTCATGATGAATGCATAAGGTTGTTTTGTTAGCATGGTCTATGGGTCAATGGGCTATGAAGGTTGAGTTTCAAATGTCATAGATCATTTCAGCTAGTGGGCTTATGGACTCTCAAGCTTATTCCATGCAAAAGTTACCTGACAACTCGGGTGGAGCTTCTTCTAATAATGGGGAATTTGATGATAACGAACTTTTCCAGAATAACTCATGCCAACAAGCTGCTTCTCCTTCCCGTGTATGAAATTATACCAAGGTCAGAACTTTACCCTCAGATCTAGCTTAAATCAAACCTTTTGCATTTATGTAACAAGTTGTAAACATGAAAGTTATGGGATAATGTAGATTAAAAAAGGTGGGGTCAGTTGGGAGGTCTATTGTCTATTGATATGTCATAATAAAGTTGGTCAACTACCATGATGTCACATTATGGGTCTTTAAAAGCTGCTCGTGTGGTTAACTAGGAGAGTGATTAGAGTCAGTATGCAATCGAATCAGCAAGGTCAATAAGTCAGCAGGTTCGCTGGTCAGCAGTTTAGGGTGGAGGTGGTGTGTTTTTTCAATATTGCACTGGTTTCGCCATAGATGCACAATGTTATTTTGGTTGCTCAGGAGCATATTATAACTGTTATCTTGTTTAGGATCTGAATTGGCTCGTAACTTACATTAATATACATATTGTATGTAAAAGCTGTTCCATACTCTTCCTTATAACATATATTGCATCTTTAGACATTAATTGTAAATGAATTATGATTTATGTTTCCACCATCGTAGGGGTTGATTGATATCTGGGATGTTAACACTGGTCTTGCCCAACTTGACAAGTACTTCCATAGTAATGATAATCATGTCATAGCTCGTGCATTGTTAGGAGTTGGTATTGTAAACAGTATTTGTTGTGACATTTTAATAAAAAATTTTTTTGTTGTTTTCAGGCCTTTGCACTCCTTGTTGATTATCTGGATAAAGAAGATTCTTCTGTTAAATCTGTGCCATAAATTGTCTTGGCACTCAGAATGAACATGTTTACCACAATATTCTCTATAACTATTAATTTCCTTTTTCTTTTACATTCGTCTTACTCGTACGTTTAAATCATCTTTCAGATCCGGGACAAACTGGATCCGATTCTTGGAGATCCAAATGCACCGCTAGATGTTATTGTCTTCACAGCGATTTCCCTAGGTTTGGTATATGTTGGTTCCTGTAACGAGGAGGTTGCGCAGGAAATTATTTTTGCAATCATGGACTGATGTGAGTCAGACTTGGGGGAGCCATTCACCCAACGACTGCCTCTTGGTTTGGGTCTGTACCTTGGAAAGCAGGTAAAGGGAAAATGCATATGGTTTCTAATTCTTTTAGCAGTCAAACTAATTTTATATGCATATGGTTTCTCATCATCTGAAATGGTGGTTCACATCCTCGACTATCTTTATGACAAACTTAATCATGCTTGTCTTGTCCAAGGTGGCGAGGAAGATTCATACAGGATGCTGCTCTATCTGTTTGTTGGATGCTTATTGCCGTATATTGAGCTTCTTGATTCCGGGATCTTTGAGGGAATATTAGATTACCCCTTTCATGGGATGTTCTTTTATGCTAATAAAGCGATTGCAGTAGATGCGGCTGGATTCTGGTACAAGAGTTACCTCATAAGATCAACAAAGGGCCAAAATGGAAGGGATCTTGTGATCTGTCCTTTGTTCTTTAAGGACATTGCTAAAGAAATTGTTTCAGCTGGAAAGTCTTTGGAGTTGATCAAGCATGTTCCTATCACAAAATAAGAAGAAAACCAAACCAATTGCTAGTGGTGGTTTGGGTGGATTGATGCATAAGAAGCTATTTGGTAGCAGCGATCGAAACAAGAATAGCAGCAGCAGCAGGAAGGCTTTGACAGACTTGAAACAACAACTGAATAATAATGCTCGTACTTTGGGTATGGTATTAAAAAGTGAGAGGGAGCTCCTAAGTCAGAACAAGGACCAAGAGGCCGAGATTATCTAACTCAAATACATCCTCAATGACAAAAACACCGAGGTACCCTTCCCTTCCATTCTCCACTCCCTTTTAATAACTTTATTATAATTCCACTACATTTTTATATATATATATATATATATATATATGCTCCTCTTTTTTTCTTTGTTTGTTTCGTATTCGAGTTATATTTATTTCATTTTCCGTTAAAAAAAAGTAAAATACAATGTGTGTTTCGTGTTATTATAATTTGTTTCCATCGTTAGCTTATGTGTGGTTTTCTCTTCTAGGAATGGGCTCATAAGCACTATATAGCACAACATCAACAGGGGCCTTCACAGAAATGGGGAAACTTTTACTACTTCATTCATTCATTCATTCATTTTGATATTCCATGTGTCTTGTAAAATCTGCCCACTGGTTTTCTGAATGCTATTATTCTTTTAGTCATGGATATATGTCTAAATTAACTGAATATAAATGGTTCTTGGAACTTGCAGTCCGTGTAGTTGTTTATGGGAACTGAGCATGTTTATCCTTTGTGGTTTCATATGTGAAACCTTATTTGTTATTGAGATTCGCTCATGATTTTTTGAGCGTTTTAGGAATCACCAAACAAACTCGATGAGTTGATGTCGTATGTTTCTTTGAAGCAGTGATATATATTTTATTAGAGGTTTTGGCACCAAACAAACTGTTGCTTGGGTTAATGTAAGTGAATACGAGGCTCTTCGACCAGACAAGATTGCTGTTGATGCTGGTGATCAGAACCTCAAGGTGAGTTGCGTCAATACATGTTCTTGTTTGCACAGGCGTAGGATGGTTTTAGGCATAAAGCTACCAGCAGCAAGGGGTTGGGTTAGGTGTAAATGATGATGATGATAATAATACATGTATCTGTGGCAGGAGCTGAATGCCGTATTCTCGAAGCCCATCAAAGAGCTGTTGTCGTTGGAAACAGAGGTAGATGATGCAACACTGATATCAATAGATAGCAAGGGAATAGATGTTCGTGTCCATCAAGGTGCACGGGTAACTAGTAAAAACACCCTTTGTAAGACATGTTTTGTTGGCGGAGTTAATTAATATCATCTTTGTGTGTTTCTTTTTGGCAGTTTAACATACAAAGGTTAGCATTCGAAGAAGGTCAAGGGGTTGAAACTCTCGAGGAAGCCAAAGCGGCACTATGGAATTTGATTCGCGAAGGTGGTGGGTTGAAGTTGGAGCACAAATTTTGACAGCTGGTTTTGCAACTATATTGGTGTTTTCGAGGTCTTGTTAAACTGCAAAGAAGTGAAGTGGCGAATAAAAGGGGACGTGGACTAGTCTAAAGAGAGACCTCACCGATCATTCATCGCCTACCCTGACCAAACCACAAAGCTTATTGTTTAGATTGATGAGAGGTACTGTATACTGGTTCCTCCTTGCGTATCAGTGACAACTATTTGGAGGGATAATATAAGTGACAGTGTGACACTAGCTGCAAGTGGCTTGTAACTCGATAATAGGCTGAGAGTATGAGTTTCCTTTGAAAGTACACATACGAGTTTGACGATCACAATATTTTCGTTGTATTTTTTATAATGTCGCTGTTATCTAATAACATCCTTACCATATGGGTAAAATAGTTGCATTATCATCACATTTGAGTTGTTAGCAACCAGTTTACTACTGTATTTTTTAAGTAACGTAAAATCAATGCTGTGGTCATCGATTCTGTATCAATGTTGTGAAGACCAAGAAATTCGGTTGCAAACTTCATTTGCCCAAAGTTTTAGACTTTTGCGACATGGTCCAATATAGCAAATATATTGAGAGGAACTGAAACTTGGAATGGTGAGATAGGGACTTAAGAATACACAAGGTTTCCTCAACAAATCTCCCTCTAAATTTTATCCTCGCCATCATCAAATCAATGCATAACGAAAGAATAAAAAGAAAATACAAAAAGATGGGTTTGAAGCAACAGTTAAATTCCAAAAAAACACGATCAGCTCATTCTTTTTCGTATTAACACTGCCTTTCAAAGTCAACTCGCATAATGTAAAACCCATGTGGTACAAGCCAGTAGTGAACTATTATAAGCTACGCTTGAGTAGCCAACTTTTCGTGCACTATAAAAAAGAAAGAATAGAACTAACTATCTGTACATGTGAAAATACATCTATAACAGTGTAATTATCTCTCAACAGACCAATATACAACTTGAACTGGAAGAAAATATGGTATATCCTCTCGACGCAAGCACAGCTTCATAGGCAGTCTTCAATCTGAAACACTACCACCATCCAGGTATCAGCTACATGGTACAATGTCTGAAAAAGAAAACGATTATTGTGTCTCAGGAACCAATAACAAATTATAAACCAAAAATACTGTGACAACAAAGGTGAATTCTGAGGCTCTCAAAGATGAAAATTGGATGAACAATCTGATATGCATTATCCGCTGAATAGTTATTCCAGCATAGTTTCTCTACTATATCATATAGATTCGCAGACATGGGGTCATCTTAAATCCACCTAAACAACTACCTAAGTGAGACTAGGTACATGCTGTCCAGCTTTTCTGCACATAATCTGTTGGTGTTAAAAAATGTCCATGTGTATCTTTCCTTCAAGGCCTGATTATAAGATACATCTGCAAATGCAAAAAATATGCTAATAAATGCAAAAGATGAAGCTTACCATATATCTAAATGCATTTGTGCATTGAGAGCTCAGTAAAGACCCAAAATTCTTAGCTCTGTAACATGGCTCGGGTCAAGTTCAGCAACATCCTTAATGACTTCTCTGTCATCTACAATGTACTCCTGGTATAAGAAACCAAACAAGACAAGGTTGAATACATGTCAACAGTTGCAGATATAAACCATACCTTGTTGCTTTTAAGGATCTGCATAAAGCCTAGTACTAATTATTATTATTTTGATTCCCGATCACTTTGTGTAAGGATATGTGCTTCCTACTGGCTACTAATTTAGACAATAGACCTCCAAACTGACCCGCCTTTTGAATCTGCATTATCCCATAACACTGGCTACCAATGTCAACCCAAAATTCATAAAGAAAAACAAAAATTACTCCTCACAAGAAGAAAACTCCAGTTTAATTCTGTCCATATCCCCAATCACTGCTTCAAGCTGCAACATGCGACAAAAAGTACATCAATAAAATAGACAACATCTGTTAAAATGATGATTGTGTGATGACCGTGTTTCACATAAACATGCTACATGCCCTTGCGCAGCAGCGAAGGCCAATTATCAAAAAGCACCAATTATCTAGTTCTTTTTCCCTTCTATCAAAGGAAGTTAAATACAGCCTAATGCTCTGTATATTAAATGTCGTTTAAACTGGGAATTACTTAATGAAAACTATAAATGCTAAATATCAAAACATGCCAGATTAAAATAGGCCAATTGGGTGGGCATTAAGTGGGTTAGACAACATCCAAAAAAGGTCCGGTTTAAATAGGCGAAATGCAAAATAAGTTTTATTTAGTACACCAAATGCAAGTATAGATACCAATCTGGAACTTTAAGTTTTATTTAGTACACCAAATGCAAGTATAGATACCAATCTGGAACTTTAAGATAAGTATGTTGCTATATAAAGAAAGTAATTTTTGCTAACTTGCCATTTTTTGCCACGTCATTTTTTATCGATCCTCTAGGTAACTTAGCATCTTCCCAAAGTAACTTTTGCTGACTTGTATTTTTTGTCGGTTCTCTAGGTAACTTAGTGACTAGGCAATAAACACACCAAACAGAAGTATAGATCCCAACATGGGACAAAAAAATATATAGGCACCAATTCTTAAGTAGGTTGCTATTTAATGACATTTGCCATAACTTTAAAAAAAAAAAGGCGTGTACCGATAAAGAGCATACAATAAGTTTAAACCATAATCGCTTACCTCTTATCTTTTGAAGGAGTCTTGCTTGCGAGTCTAGCTGTTTGAACAGCAGCATCAGCAGATGTAGCTTCAGGAGTTGCTCTCAAAATCTCACATATAAGTTGTTGGCATTCACTCTGTGAAAGTTAAAAGTGCAGCTTAGCATCAGGAACTTAACATCGACATCATAAAATGTTAACAAGAAGAATTACAACTGTCAAACTAACTACCTGTAGAACCGTCATGGAAAAACCAATAGTATAACCTCCTGTAGCGTGTTCATGTTTGCTTGCTGGGAAGATTTTGATTCAAGAAGATCACCAACAACCACATGATTATCTGAAAAATACAACACACAAATCATGACTTTACATAGATGTTTGTTTAAGTGCACATACGAACACATGTACACATACATACTAACCAAATATTCGAACCATCGCATCTAGAATAGAATCAAGAAGTTCTTTTGCTGCCGACTGTGCTGCTCCCATTGGAGCCATAACAGGCGACACGGGGCTGATTGCCAATAGTGTTCCAGCTAATGATGTCCCACTTTTATGTTTTTCTTTTGATAATTGATAGCTCTGCAACTGGCCTTTTACATTCTGAAGACCTGTTGTACCAGTTCGAGAATGGCCTACACCAGGCTTCGATGAATTTATATATTCTGCCTGAGATTTAATCTTTGATGTAATAATCTCATGAATCGTTGGTCTTAATCTTTGGCAGTACATAAAAATACAACATAAGGATTTAAAGTGAAATTACTTGTGTTATGTTCAAGTTTCTCCAGGCTTCAGAGTTCATAAAACTAAGAATAAAGTACGATAATTATAGGAGCAGTCACTAATTTATAACAAGGAGCATTCAGTAAATCAATATACCAGATCATAGCACCAGCAGCTGCAACTTTGCCAAGCATGCAAAGGCACTCGACCATAGTTTGCAGATACTTTACATGAAGAGGAGATTCACTTTTTCTCATTGTTTCCTTAAGTTAAATAAAACCCCAATGTTATTTCATAAAGTGCAGGGATGGCATTTCTAAATTCAACAAAGGAGCTTCTATAGTAATTGATAGTTCTTACAACAAATTCATCAGGAGTGGATTCCAATAGCCATGTCGGAAGACGAGGAACATTCTTCATGTCCTTTCCATTATTATCAGCACCATCATTAATGTCATCATCGTCGTGGCCATCATATGAGGAACTAAAATACATTGGAAACAAAAACAAAAAAAAGTAGATACATGAATAACCTTCAAACACACCAATTAGAAACACAACCAAAAATCATCAATTTATATAAGATTGTCATATTCATGTATTCTAAGGTGAATCATTGTTAAAAGAGGACCCAGAATTCCAAAAAAAAAAAAAAAAATCATCAAAACTATTTCAGCTTACCCTCCATCAACAGAACTAGCAAATCCAGATGCACCGACATGACTGTCATTTTTAAGTAATCTGGTTCTCCAGGAGCGAGAATGGGAATTATTCATTGAAAATGCAGCAACAGTGGTGGTGGGTTAGCGTCATCCTTCTCATTCATGCTAGGAGTAGCTGAACTGCACTAAACAATTTTTAATGAAAACAGTTGCATTTTGATCCAGTAACATAAGAGATACCAGAACACAAAAAACACCCGAACCAATTTTCGACAATGGCTCAATAAAACTAGGCAACAATGAGGGCATATTAACCAAATAATTGCTATCTATGGCTTATGAGAGCATGTCAGCTAAAGATGACCTTGTGACATTCATTTTCTGTTTGCCTTTCAGCTTCTTCTCATCTTTTGGCCGTGGTCTACTGATTGAACTAACACCTTGGAAAAACGAAATGTTCTTTTCAATCCAGTGAACAAGGTCATCATTTTATCTAGTGCCCTAGTCAGTTAGTGAGACTTGTAAACCAGCCCTGCACCATTTTTAGCATATTTTGGTCGTTTCCGAAAAGAACAAATCAAGGGAATAAATGCAAAGAAAAAGAAGCTCGGGCCATAACAGAAAAAGCCATACGAGATGATAATCAAAAAAAAAATCCTTTCACAAGCAAAGATACTCGTACTATACTTAAGTAATCAAAAAAAAAATCCGTTAATAACATAAAAAAAAATCCTTTCACAAGAAAAATTATTTTCTTCACATGTGAAGAAAAATTAAAGGTTTCCACATGTGAAGATTTTTTTTTCCACATGTGAAAGAAAAATTGAAGGTTTCTACATGTTAAATTTTTTATCCACATGTGAAGAAATTTTTTTTTCTTCACATGTGAAGCAAAATTGAAGGTTTCTACATGTGAAATTTTTTATCCACATGTGAAGAAATTTTTTTTCTTCACATGTGAAGCAAAATTGAAGGTTTCTACATGTGAATTTTTTTTTTCACATGGAAAGAAAATTTCTTTTCTTCACATGTGAAGAAAAATTAAAGGTTTCCACATGTGAAGAAAACGGTTCACATAGAGAAATGACATAGCCTTGTTAACCGTTTTGTCCACAGTGATTAATTTCGACACTTCATTTGTTGCCATACGTTGCGCTTTACACCTGAGCTAAATTTCTAAGACTTGAAGCTCAAGGAAGTTTTTGCTACATAAACTAAGCTAATAATAGGTGCAAACTAGTCTATATTCACATGTGAAAAAAAATAAATATAAACATTTCATCAAACACCTAACGCGCATTGAGTAACCACCATACAAAACACGTTCATCTATATTATCTTCATTTTCGTCATCAACTTTAACATCTAATCTGATTATTTTCACACGCAAAGATACTTTTACTATACATGAGTAATCAAAAATCAGCTAACAACAACATAATAGTTACTTGAAATTTGTGTGTATTCTGATTCAGTTGACCTAATTCCATTAACACCTTCTTCTTCTTCACTCATATTTGTCGACTTGTATGTTTTTAAAGATCAATTATGATTCTCTTTTTGATTACGGTGGCGATTATGATAGTAGACGGTGGTTCAAACGGCGGTGTAGTGGTGGTTTGATCGGGCGGTGTATGGTGGTTTGATCGGGCCGTCTAGTGGTGGTCTGATCGGCGGCGGTTATGACCGGAGATTGTTGAAGGTGGTTATAATCAGAGAGTGAAATTATTTTTCACCCGCAATTGTGTGGGATCTGTGTGTTTATATATATATATTAGTTCTAAATACAAAAATACCCTTTTTTTTACGAGTATTAGTGTAAATGGATTAATCTTAGCTATTAGATCTAAAAAAGAGGGGTAGGATCTCTTCTCGCGTTCTCACAAAAATTAGACTTCTCACAAGAAACACCCTCTATATATATATATATATATATATATATATATATATATATATATATATATGTTTGTTTTGTTGTTTTTTTTGGTTTGATACATTTTATGTAAGGTTTGAGATGATTGAACCGAAACAGCGACTCGTAAGTATATTTTTTAAAGATTTTTTTTTATTCTTGTAGTTATTTAATTTTTGTATTGTTAGAATGTACTCATTATATTTTGTTGTATTCTAAAATGCAGACAATTCCAGCAGATTTCTTGAAGTACCACCCGATGCATACTTACACAAAGGTTATGATGAAACACCAACAGATTGAAGAGGTTATGAGCATAAGGATGGAAAACCATAAAGAGACGCCGAACATGAGTAATAATGTAAAAGTGTATGGTGATTGGGATTATTTTGCTGAGAGATGCGGGTTTGAATATAAGAAAATGATCAGGTTCAGGTATATGTTCAACGTTCAAGATGTGTTATCTGATGCGGATATCGAGACTGATTCAGATGTCGATTCTCAAGGGAATGAAGAATATCCAGTGTTCCATCTTTGTTAAAACAAACATCAACATATCAGTATGTTATTAGGTTATGCAATATTTTGGTTGTGAAATGTGTTGTCTATATGAATAACGTAAGGATTAGGTAAGGGTATGGTTTGTATTAATCACTATAACTGGTAAGTTGGATGCTGTCTTTTGGTATTAGCTGTAGTCTTTGTATATAGTGTGTAGTCTAGTTCCGTAAATTGTAGCTTTCTAAACATGGATCTCATAAAACAATGAACCATGTTAATTTTGTTAACTTATTTTAAAGATAAGTTAAAGCTGTATTTGCGCTACATTGTAGTCTTATATTCTGATTCGGTATGTATGTTTATCAACTCAGTTTGCATCTCAGTAAGTTACTTAACATTCACCTTATTTCAATCTGGTTATCTGCTTATTCTGATGTTATAAGTGCTTGATTTTTAGTTTGTACTTAGTTGTTCATGTGAGGATTAGGTATTTTGCATTTTGAAGTCATTAGTTTCTTCTTGTTCCTGCTGATTATGTGCTTAAAGTACCTACATTATGACTGCAGTTTTTTTTAGGCTTCTGTTGCAGCATTTTTTTAGGTGGTTATTTACACTTAATTTGGCTGAGAATATCCTTTATAGATATATTAGGATTGGATAATCATATGTGTGTAGGTTAATTGATTTTTTAAGCACATTGTTATGTTCATTTTTGTTGAAATTAGCTCCCTCAGGTCTGATTAAGTGTCCCTCAGTTTAGTAGGCTTATCCGTTTTAAGTTACTTATTATGTTTTTAGTTGAAACTCAGGATAAGAGTAGAATTAAGTTACGCTTGATCTTAGTTATTAAGTTCAATTTAGTCAGCATTCAAGCTTATTAGAAGCTAAAGTTAGCATAAGGGCTGTTTGGAATAAGGCTTATCAATGGTTTAGCAACTATTGGCTTGTGTTTATTTGGAGTTATTTAGAAGCATTAGTTGTGTTCTTGTTATTTTTAGTTTTATAAGATGAGTGGATACGTAGGTTGTTTTTTCAAATCGTTTATGTTTTAAAATTGTACAATTAAGCTGTTTTAATAACTTAAAAGTATTGTTTCAGCAAGTTTAATTTACAGTTGGTAGTTAAGTCGTTAGTTTGATTAGTTTTTAGTTGTTTCAGCAAGTTTAATTTACGTTGGTTATACAGAGGTTGTTTTGAATGATATAAATTTTCTGTTATTATGGTGTAGATAAACTATGTCTCATTTGTTTAAATTATCACTCCATGAGTATGTTGTTTATATATGTAATTTAGAATGGCAAAAAATTGAAACTCAATATAAATGTGTTTGAAACATATCGAATAAATTTTCTTACGTAACTTTGAATTGGATATCTAAAAAGAATCACGCATTTGACAATGAAAGAAACAGAATAATGCGCATGCTAAATGATCTCTATGCTTAGGGTGCGATTTAAATCTGCAAGTTAATAAAAAAATTTATTAGTAAATAAATTTAATATTTTGATATTATTTATAAGAAATAAAAATTGTTTTCATAAAACATGAAGGAAGATTAATTACAAATATATTGATCGACGTTGTCATTAGATGCGAAATAAAGCTTCTTTATACACCACGTTTGTTGTTGTCGTTGTGTATTTCCCATCTTCGTCACAGCACAATATTTTCAAACCCTTTTTGCTTTTAACTCTAGATACAGCGACGTAAAGTTGCCCATGTGAGAATACTGGACGTTGTAGAAATATCCCAACCCGAGTCAATGTTTTTCCTTGGCTTTTGTTAATAGTCATTGCGAAACACAATGCAACCGGGAATTGTCTCCTGTTTAATTTAAATGGCATTTTCGTATCAATGGGGCTTAGGACCATTCTTGGTATTACGCAAATAGTACCAACATTGCCTCCTGATATTATCTTTGCTTCAATTATATTTACGCCCATTCTCAGATCCGAGTCTTGTTCCGCTGCATAATCCAGCTCTTTGGTCAATATTTCTCATGCACATAACTGGGGCACCTATCTTGAGTTTGAGAGTATGTTGAGGAAAACCAGCAACTTTAATGCTATTAAGAAAGTCATCTGTGTAAAGTGACTCATTAAAATTTGTGTCGACATCGGCAATTCCAACAGAATCTGAACTTTCGTATGTTTTTTCTTCTCCTAGGATTAACTCTAGCATTCGCTCATTTATCATATCTACAAGTGCGTGTGTTGGTGCAAGAATTGCTTTTTCCTAGAAGAAAGTTGGGTTGTAAAGGTTTCTCACCAAATCAGGATATGTTTCTTCAATTATCGAACAATATGATCATTTGAATCTTTGATCAAAATATCTTCCGGAAGGTCTATGTTTGTTTCTCCATCTTTCTTACCGCCAATTGTACCGTTTCCAATGCTTAATATCCAATCTGCAAAATCTTGTATTTCTTTCTTCTCTGAAATATTTGAACCTGTTCCTAGCCTCATGTTTATAGTGAGTCGCATGACTTTGCAATGTTTCCACAAATATGAAGAGTTGATGGATGCGTGTACCACGTCTTGTTGGCTTCCGTTTGGAACAACAGGTAATATTTGACGAAAATCACCACCAAACAAAACAAATTTTCCACCAAAAACCTTTTCTGAAGGTGTTGAAGGGTCAGTCCTGCATATGTCATGAAGTGTTCTATCAAATGCTTCATAACAATGTCTATGTGTCATTGGAGCCTCGTCCCATATTATTAGCTTACACTTTCTTATTAATTCTGCAAGGTCACTATCTCATGGAAATATGACACATAGAATCGTCCACTACATTTATTGGTATAGCAAATCGAGAATGGGTTGTTCTTCCTCCTTCCAACAATAATGTTGTAATTCCACTTGATGCTACGTTTAACACTATTTCTCCTTTGGACCTTAATGCAGCGGATAAAGTTTTGTAAAGGTATGTCTTTCCAGTACCTCCATAGCCGTCACCGGTAACTGCATCTATTATTGTGTTTTATATTACTTTTTGTTCACTTGTCAGTGTGGTGTATAGCCTTTGATGCTCTTTATGTAATGCTTTTTTGTCATATTTCAACTCATCGTATACCAACCTGTTAAACGTTGCCATCATGTACATTTCGTTTGGGTATGGCATGTTTGGTATATGTTTCAAACTTTTGTTGTTACAAAGTAGCATGTGTTCGATGTATGTAAGGCAGATGTTTTTCCTTTCTTCGTCCGAAAGTTCCAAATCTGAAAAATACAATAATTCCTAATTATTTTTTACAATTTTTTTTTGTAAAAAATATTATGTAAGAAAATAATTATGGCTATATATGTTTAAAAAATTAGATACCTGGATTGTTATTCTTTACACGCTCAACTTGTAAAACATCATCAGCCAAGACTTGCCATGTTTTTTCGTAGACAATTTCTGGGCGAGACATGCTGTCTGTCATAATCAGCATAACAAAAAAAGTTCTTAAATAATTTCCGGTCCCCCAATAGCTCGCTTCGATTAATCCATCAATATATTCCTTATCATCCTCTAACAATCCACGAGCTTGACAAGCATCTTTGTAGGTTGGGTATACTACGTTATCATATTTCTTAAAGTCAATCCAATCCGTTGCCCCTCTCACCTTGTTTAGTAATACTCGTAAATAAAACAATTCTCCAAATGAAGGAGGTACATGATGTACATGCCTAATAGATGTACCTTTTTTTCTTGGGAGCCATATTCTATCTTCTTGTCTCCATAAAAAATATGATGGAATCTCATGATAAAGTAACTTTCTAGCGTCTTCATTTGTCTTGTTTAACTCCATCCATGCTATGAACTTAGATTCATTAACTGACGCCTTATCCAATGTATAGTCAAGACTCTCTGTTGCATAAAAAATAACTGTTTGTTCGCCTTGCAAGTGAAATGGTAATCTTTCAACATGTGGAAACCTGTAGTGTATATCAAATCCGTAAATTCTCCATGCTGCCTCACATGGAGAAAGATATCTACAATCGTAGTAATCTTTTATTTCGTCTACTTCCACGTCCTCTATAGGAGCCGTTACTCTATCTAGTCCTTTATTTATATACTTGAACATATATTTTATGGATCCAAGTTGGTTGCACCATTCGACATTTATATGAGATTGGTAACGTCGCAACAATCCGGGGTTGTACGGTACTACATATCCATTATGCAAGTCGATGTTGCTTTTTTTTCTAGTAGATCCGTCGTTTCTTCTTTTGTATATTACGTAACCACTCTCATCAACAAATGTTTTATCGTTAAATTGCTTTGGGAATTTCCTTGTGCACATGTTGTTTATTGTGCAAGGACAGGTTGGGTGATTTGTGCCACATGGTCCATGCATCATATGATCGGTCACTATTTGATAAAGTTCCGCGTCTTCATTTTTGTTGGGTATCTCACACGAAATAAACTTATCAATTTGTGCTGGTGTTGTGATCTTGTCTTGTTGTTCCAAAAATAGTAATATGTGAGCATGTGGCAATCCTCTTTTTTGGAACTCAACAGTGTAAACAGCTGTTTTAAATAGACAATGTTAATAATATTAGGGAAAATTGGTCAAATAGACCGCGCGCCCTGGTGCATATCACTTTATGGACCACGCTTTTTTGCCTTACGGAAATGGATATGTTGCCCAGCGACTTTCTTGTAGCCAACCATATGGTGCCAAGTGTCCGACAAAGGTACAAATGAATACATATTTTGAATGTATTTGTCATGTATTGTTTTTTGGGCAACCAAAATGTATTTTCGGGCAACTATATATTATTGGGCAATCACGCGCGCGCACACACACAATCAAACATCTTCTACTACAATTTAACAGCTTCTACAATTAAACATCTTCTTCTAGATCACGCGCACACATTCACAAACCACATCTTATTCATGTAACCCTCTAACCCCTAATTAATTTTATCAGATAATTACGTATGACAAATTTAAAGTTGTACAATTGTAAAATCGCAGTTCGTTCTACATTGAAGTTGTTGCCAGATATTAAACACTGCTTGTCAAAGAACGAAAACCGGGAAAGGTTGTTTAGGCAAAAAAGATTTGGTCCATGGTTGGATATAAAGTCGTGCGAGAATGACTGCCTTCTGATGCATTATATTTTGCAACACCAGGTATATGTTTCTAACATCTCCTCTGATTCCCCTCCACTAACATTCCAAATAGGGGATCATTCGTTAAGTTTGGGTCGGAAAGAATTTTGTCTGATAACAGGGTTTCGATTTGGCAAAGTTTCAAAAGCGAAAAAACGATCTAGCGCTTTCTGTGATCGTGTCTTTCCTGAAAAAAGAGTAATGGTGTAACAAATGTACATGCCATTGATCTTTTGGAACTTGTTAATGATTCAAAAAAGGATGGAAAAAGGTGGTTATCGCTTTCTGATGAGGATGCTGTTAAGGTGTGTCTGTTGGTAGCCGCAGAGCTGGTGTTTATGGGAAAAGAAGACAGAATTGCATCCATAATCACTTATTGTCCTTGGTTGATGATTTTGAGGTCCGGAATGTATTTCCTTGGGGTGAATATATGTGGCATAAATTTTATCAAAGGACTGTCAATATTGTTCATATTCACAGAAAACATCATTTGTTAAAATTGAAAAAAAACCCAAAGTTCAGTACCACATACAATCTATACGGGTTCGCTTGGGCTTTCAAGGTTTGAATTCTCTGTAGTTTGTACTAATGTATGCATGTCTTTGTTTGATAACACGCTTGTTTTATAAAACAAAGTTATTAAAAGCTTTTTTTTTCCTATTTTGTTCAATCGAAAATTACCTATAAATAATGATGTTTTTAATTGTTATGCAATGCTTGTCTTTGCTGTGTGTACACGTAATATAAATGTTACCCGTAATTTAGATAACAGCAATGTTATAACACTCTTTAGTTTGCGATTTTTTTGTAATTGTCATCATAAACGTATTGTTTCATCGAAAACAGATTACATTTATCTTGTTAAAACTTTAAACAAATTAAAAAATGATAAATGCATAGCTAGACATTTTTAACGATGACGTGTGTGCCTATTACAGATTTGGATTTTGGAGAGTTTTCCTAGAAGCTCTCTTTGGTGGGTCAAAGACAACAAGGTGATTCCACGTGCTCTTGCTTGGTCAACTTGCAAAGTTTCGAACGCAGACTGTTGTAATCTCTTTGGACCGGTAGGCATCACACATCTTATGATGCGAATATACTAAGTTGTACCTAAATTTGTTCACAATATCAGTAATTGTAACTCTTTTTTGTTCTTAGGACTCAAGTCCCATTGTTGAAATTTCTCGCAACACAAGTTGAAATGAACCAACCGTGGTGTATTTACAGTGCCCAATATATAGATGGTTTGTCTGTACGCATACGACGGTTGTGAGAAGATTGCACACCACTGTAATCAATTCGTGGACGCTTTCAATTTACATACTGTCATGGAAAGTCAACTACAGGGGTTACCTGAAAACGCATTGCAACTCAACATTAAGCAACAATATTCTTTAAATGGTGCACAAACGGGGAACACTCTTTCAACAGGGGTGAATTCGTGAGTTAGTGCATTTGGATCAAAAACTTTTGATGATAGAAAATGGAATTCATTCGGTCAGAAACACACCGGTCGTACTCGATGTGTTTACGGATGTCAAAAGCAGAGTTTCAAAAGTACAGCAACTTCGGTCTTAAAATGATGCGCCTTCGTCCTGAAAAATCTAAAAGCTGTGCCAATACAAATGACTCTGACGTTAATCCTGATGATCCGAAGGTTTGTATTTACTTTTAAGGTTGCCTCCAATGTTATACCAAACCCAAATATTCGTTTGTGTGTACACTTATATCAAACCTTGGGCTCTACAGGCCACGTCGTGTCATACTCTAGGCCCTAATGGGGATAAGGTCGTCGATGCGGAAGGTGCAACGGACATTGAAAATGATGATTGCCTTAAAGAAACGCAACCATGTAACCTTAGGATTCTTGTACAAGCTTGTGCCATGACCCAAACATGTCCTGCTATGGAATATGGAGGTGATCGTACTACTCAACTTCATCCACTTGCACCAAACGATGAAAAAAAAAACAAACAGTGACCCCATTATTGTATGTTATCTTTCATTTAGACTTTACATATCAAGTATAACATATGTCCATACTTATGTATATATAATTAAAATTCATCAGGAACCAGATTGTGGTATCGATTGGTCGTCGTACATAAACGACGGTAAACTTTCGTGTGATAATTCTGTAGATGCAATGGATTGTGATAATCAACGCCAAGATGTGGTTAAGAAACAATTGCGTGGGAACCTCAACCCGTTAAGAATATTGTTGGTGTGCAGACACAAGAAGGAACACCAACCAACAAAGCTTTTGAGGTATCTACATTAACAACGCCGATAAATAAAAGTTTTTAATGTGCTTTTTTTAACATACTATATTTTGAAATCGCAGTTCAAAGACAATAACCTGTCAAATGTAAATGTGGTTGCCTAAAATGACACACCTATGTTGGACGTGTTTCCTCCGGAGATAATTTCAACAAAGGCCTCGATAAAACATTGTTTGTTTCATCTTTAGATTTAATGGATTTTGATGAGCAAGAATTGAATGTGGTTGAGGAAAACTCGTTTGTTGTCCTCCGTGTCGGTAACAATGATGTCACCGCTGTACCCAAGAAGAAACACCAACAAAGAAAGACCCTGAAGCCCCTAAATCTCAGTTTAAATCCAACAAATTGTCATTTGTAAATGTGGTAGGTCCTAATGACAAACCTCCATTGGAAGAACTTTTCTCCCATAATAATATAAAGAAAAGAAAGAGAGTCAAATTGAACGACAACCTCAGTAAAAAAAACAGCATTGTAAAACATTATAAGAAGATGGTTGATTCTGTCAACTCGCCTAAAGGCCTATCAAAAACATCAGCTACTCCTTGCCGCCGTCTTACAAGATCGCAAGGTGTCATTAACGAGGCTTTTATCCCGGTTTCCGGTTCCGATGTAAAGCACCATATTAAATTCTAACGGAAATGTATATTTTATGTTTGTCTGCTTATTTTTCAAGTGTGTTTTCAGGAAAATTCAGGAAACCCCAAAACGCGTCGCGTTAGTCACTTGTATTCGCCCAGAATTGAACCGTTTGTAGAGGTATCTACTGTTTGTTAATCCATTAACATCATTATCATATGGTTAATGTTATTCAAAATATAGTTTTTTTTTTTTTTTTTTTTTTATTTATTTATTTATTTTTAAGGAACGTTTTCGACACCCGAAATGCAACAAGGAGAAGGTTAATGTGCCTGATTACCTTCGCACCTATTTCAAGCTTAAAAAACCATTACTTTATACGTTCCCTTGGGGCTCCGGTGCCGTTGTTGTTTATAGGAGTTTTTGGGTAGCCTTGGCATGTGTTGAGGATTGCACCCACGGGTGGCTTACTGACTTAGTGAGTAAACCTGATTTTTATCTTGTCTCCTACACATGTTTATTATTTTGTTTTGTTAAATTGGAACCGAATGTTAACAGCTTTTGATTTGCTTTATATGTCCGCAAAGACTTGGATGTATGGGTTGATTTGATGTGGTTGTTTAGACCAGCCGATGCAGATTGGGCTTTGGCATGGTGTAATTTCGCAAATAATCCTAGATGGCGAACTACGTACAACTTATCCGATGGCACAACATACCTGCCGCTTGGCAGATGTTGAAAAGGTCAGTTTGCAGCCTCTTACCGTACATCTAGCACTACAAGTTATAAACATTTTATAATATTCTTCAATTGGTTTATATATCGTGTATTTTCCCGTGAATGAAACTGAAAACCACTGGTACTCGGGTGCTCCATATCCGCACCGAGTTGTTTACGTTTATGACTCTCTTGGGTCAATCGGAAGGAGTTCACGGTGGTGGCGAGTTTTGAAGAGAGATTTACAAACACAGCTTCAACTTTACCTAACAAATGCCGGGTATCGTGATAGTAAGGGCATCTCACTAGAGGATTATAAAATCACATACAAGTTTCCAAAAGTCCCACAACAATCAGACTTGTATGGCGATTGTGAAGTATGGGTGTGCATTAGATTGTACAGATTGCTCAGAACCAAGCCTCTCAAGTAGACGACCCTCTTCAAACATAAGCGTAGCTTACCGTGAACGGATGCTTGAATACTTATGGAAGCACAAGGTTGAATACAAAAATTGTCAGCGGTCTCTCAAGGTACCATCCTTAATGTCCTATTGACCCATAATTATTGTCACATGTTTACTTGTGAATGATTTTTCTATCACTAGCAGTAGTTAGCATAGCTAGCAGTTCTTATTTTACTACTAGCAGTTGTACCAATACAACCAACTCGGTTTGACTACCTACCAGTTGTAAAAGTAACTACCAGTTGTAACTATACAAGCAATTCGCTTTTATGTTTTGAGATTCCTAATCTAAGTAATAGAGCATAAAAGCAAGGTGCAAAGGTTTTTTACGTTTACAAATGTCGCATATAGCTCAAAATAATCATCTCAAATGAATTTAACTGTACACATCATTTCGTTGAGGTCATCTATCAGTGGCACTAGTTAAATTAACAAGTACATGATACTATACTACTACCAACTATACTAGCAGATTTTCTATCCTTTTTGGTATTCGGATAACGCTTATCCACAATTATAAACACTTTGAATTTAACTACTCGACATTTTAATTCGAAAATACCATTTCTTTTGTACCTTAGGGACTCTTTGAATATCTTTTTATAAGCTCAATCGCATTTCCTTTTTTATTTTATACCAGTACACATACACAAAAAGGCATATGGTTTGTAAACCAATTCTATATTGGTTATGTATATGTTATTAATATTTGATATACACCTGAATTAAATATTATTTGGTTGCCCTAAAGTACATCATGCTACATGTCCTTTAATGCCTCTGTTCCCAATCTATTTCTTCAATACAAATCTTTCTAATTTTCTTTAACAAAATTTTTTTTTCTTCTTTTCGCTCACTTCACATCTTTATCTCAATCTTTCTCGCATTTCTTTAACAAAATGTCCGACAATATCCCAATCGATGTTCAACTAGATATCATCCGTAGGCTTCCTCTTAAGTCTATACTCAGCCTACGCATCGCTGTTGCAAGTTATGGAAGGCTGGTATAGATTGTGGAAGCTTCATCTTTAATTATGGTGTTCATCGTAATGATGCGTGTTTTTTTACGCTAACATTCGATCTGGGTGAGCAAGGGTTTATGTTAGGTTTAGATGAAAAGCTAATCGCTACGCCACTCGCAGATTTAAGGCTTTTCATCTTTGATTCCAGTTGGCAATTCTAATGGTCTTTCGTGTTTTGTTTATTGTTCTAATCTAATGTAAGTATTTGGAACCCGGCAATCAAAAAATCACTTGCAATATTTGTCCCATTTTACATGCATCAAATTGAATCTCAAAAGATTTGTTTTGGTTTTGGCGTCCGTCCTGACACTCTTGACCCGACGATCGTGAAGGTCTCCTATCTTGTTTTCCAAAGTGGTTTCTGGTATGTGTCTGTCTTTTCTTTGAACTCTTCACGGTGGACACGCCTTGAAAATTTCCACCCCCCTCGTGAAACAATCAAATTGAAATGTAAAACTCAGGCAGTTGTGGGTCGTTACATCTATTGGACTGGGAGTGAAAAGTTAACTAATGAGGACGATGTTACCTACAAGATTTATATGTTGATTTATTTTGATTTGGTTGATGAGTGTCTAAATACTCATCATTTTTGGGTCAATCTGAACTGCAAAACGTTTAAAAATGCTCAGAAATGCATCAAAATACTGAAAATATCTCAAAATTGCATTTTATATGTTTCAGATGCAAAATGTTTAAAATCAGATGAAAAATGAGCAAAGTTTGCATAATTGGCGTTTCAGTTCCCCCAAGTTTCAAAAGTTGTCATAAATAGTCCCTGAGCACATAATTTCAAAAGAAAAATCACCAAAGGTCCTTTTAAAATCATAAGTTGTCAAAATTAGTCCTTTGGTGAAAAATATAAAAAGTTTGAGAAAATTACAAGTTTGGTCCTCCAACTTTGAAATTTGGCAAAATGGCCCCGGAAATTTGAAAATGGCAAGTTTGGTCCTTGTACCTTTTGAGATTGTCACTTTTGGTCCCTTGAAACATCTTTGATGAATTCGTTTTAGGTCCCTCAGCTTTTGAATTTACACAAAGGTCCCTATAATATTAAACCTTTAAACACCCATTTGGACCCTATCACAAATCCACTTGACCCAAGTGACCCCCCTGTCATATCATTTTGGACCCCCTTTTATATTTAACACCCGATCAAAATAACCTTGGCGCCAAAGTCTTTCTCTTCCACTTGCTTGCCTGCAAAACCGTGACATAACCCATCCCCCCTCCTCACCTTATCCCTTCCTTGTCCCCCCCACCTCCACACAACTACAAAATGCATTTAATGCATCTTCAAGCACTTTACTCAACCCACAGCTGCCAAATATCCAATTCCCGCCAAAAACCAATCAAGGGCCAAAATCAACTTAAAGCCATCCAATGGTCATAAACAGAGGTGGGATTATCTCAGAGATGAGAGAGAAGTCAAGTTGGGTATAAAAGAGCAAGAGAATGCAAGAAGAGGAGTAGTTTTAGTTTTTTTTCCTTTATGTCGTTTTTTAAAATTAATAATTTAGTTTAAGTCACAATGTTGTAATTTCAGTTCTATGTATTGAATTTAAGTTAACCTGTTTGTAATCAATTCTAAGTCCTAATTCAAAGTTTTATTTAAAGTTGCAAATCTTCATGGTTACTGTTGAAAAATCCATTTTTAAATTCATGTATCCAAAGCATTATTAGCTTATTTTTAAGTTGAGATAAGCTCATTTAAGCTCCGATAACTTTTATCACTCACAATTCATTTTCGTGAAAAATGCATTACATGGTCAACAAAAGTCAAAAATTGGCCAAGAATGGAAATGGTGATGGTATGTGGGTGATGCAGTGTTTAATTAGGATTGGAAATGGCTTAGTGTAGTGGTTCTTGGGGTTTGGTATAGCCTGCAACACCAGCTGACAGTTGTGAGTACCTGTTTCACATTTCAGTTTTCAAGCCATTTTGCATTTTATGCTTGTCTATGTATCTATGGTCATCAGTAGTGTAAACTTGCTCATTTAGTTGTATTTAGGTCATGTGAACTCAGTTTGATCAATTGTACTATCTGGTTCAGTGTTTGTCTCATTTTAAGTTTGCAAATCAGTTAGTATAGGGGTGTTTGGAATTGCTGTCAAACCTGTCTATTAGGCTTGTTCAGTGATTAACTCCTGTTGGTTCATGTTTGTTAAGCATATTCATGATCCTATCTGTCTTCATTTTGTAGCTACAAACCACCAAAGTCAAAATTCCATGTAAACTGTCTTTATAGCTTAACTGTTGTAATGTTGTCAAAACAAAAACTGATTTTGTGTTTAAATATCATGGATATAGCTTGCAGTAGGTGTAATTCATCTTAAAACATCACATTCAGTCCTTAAATCAAGATCAAAACTCATATAAGTCAACTGTCCATATCTTTCAAAAAGTCAAAAGAGTAAAATTTCGCTTTTTAAACCGAAGGATTTTTAGTGGCCTCATTTTTGGGTCAAACTTAGTGAAACTTGATGTTTTAAAATCTCATGTCGGTCTAATTTCTTGTTAGCATTTTTGTGTAATTTTGTGAAATTTTTATAAAGCTCAAAATTGTTTGTCAAAATGGTTGTAAATGCCCTGTGCACACTCAGTATTAACTGAGTGTGCACAGGTTTCTTGCATCCTTTGCACAGATCTCTCAAAAGCTTGTCTAGGTTTCAGCTTTGGTTTTCAAGGTCCCACCCAGGTCTAGTTTAGTTTACAGTTGTTGTTTTTAAGTTTCCAGCTTATTCAAGTGCTTATTATTCAGCTGCAAGTAGACCCTCTTAACTGTTTTTTTTAGCACTTATTTCAATTCCTCAAATCATTGCAACTTGCATTCCAGAGGTTATAAGTAGTTGAGACTTGTTGCATTTTAGCTCTTTTAGCATTATATAGCTTGTGTATTCATTTGGTAGCTTTTGGTGCCCATTTGCTTAATTTAAGTGCTTATTTATAAGCACTTTGCACATCAGTTTCAAATTCCTCCACACAAGCACATGTTTTTCCATTTTTCCTAGATTCCTAATATAATTTTAGAGTTTTCTTGAAATTTTCAGATTTTTCCTAGCTTGTTTGCTATTTTTCTTAATTTAAATTAGTTTTTAAGCATTTTTAATTAGCTTTAAATACAAAAAATTATGAAAAGTTTCAAAAAAATAAGTTTTCATTTTTCTTAAGTTAAGATAAATATAAAAAGCCAAAAAAATATTTTTCCATAATTTTCTTAGTTTAAATAGTATTTTCTAGCATTTTAATTAGTTTTAAATAGTATTAAATTAATAATAAATATATAAAAAGTAAAAAAAATATATTTTCAGTTTTAAAATAAGTTTTATAATATTTTAGATTTTCCTAAGTCATAATTTTATTTTTCTAGCTTTATTTCATATTTTATCATATTTTAGGTTATTATTAAATACTTAAAAATAGTTTTTAATTAATAATAATTAGATAAATAGTTATAAAAATAATTTTCTTTTTCCAATAAATTTCTTTTATAATTAGGATTGTAAAAATGTATTTTTCATATTTATAGGTCTTTTATCTCTTTAATATCACGATTTATTTTGTACGTTAACATAGATTTTTATTTAAACGTACGTTTTAAGTTTTAAACGTTCATCATTGTAAAAATAGTGATAGCGTTTATTTAATATAGTTTATCTTTTTAATTTTCTTAATTTGCATTTTATGTCGCTGTAATTTATTAACTTTTTCAGTAGTGTAATTATCCATCCAAACCTTTACTGATCACTATCCTTAGTGATCACTCTATCATCTGAATTAGTTTTGACACACCATTGAGTCTCCGTGGGACATAACGACCCGGGAATTCATTATATTCTCCAGGACTTCATTGCATTTGTGCTTAAACTGTTTTAAGTTTCTTACGGTCGGCCATTCACAAGTGGCCGGCTCGCGTGAGAAAGCTTGACTAGTTTGGCACAGCGAATTCAAAGTTATCGACATACCGCATATTTTCAAAAATGAACTCCCAGTCCCATTCTATGTTACGGATCTTGGAACTTCTCTGGTCATTTCTGGTATGGTCATTGGTGAAGGTATGCCATTGTTTTGTGGATGGTTGTTGGACGTGAATGGTTGTTCCATAAGATCATTCAGAAGCCTATTCGCAATCCCTAGCCTAGTTTCGGTTCATTTGCTTGGCTTTACAAAGCATCATGCTTCAATAGTGGAAGCCTACATCGGCAATCATTTGCATCACTCTGTATTTGTGTACAACCAAGAACTTGAATTATTCGTCACCATGGGAATGTTAGGAGATGCTGGAACTTTCTAAATCGCCCCATACAAAGAATCTCTTCTTTTGTTAAATCACAATGATCGTGTATAGTATTTTTTTTTTCTTGTAACTTAACATTCTATTCATATTCCTTTAAAAGATTATCACTTTACTAGGTTAATGATATATGACGGGCATTTTCAACAGGTACGTCGGCTTGAAGTTATCGATCATGATTAATGGGAACGAGGCTTTGTGGTTTTAGTACGCTGTCTATGGGGAGGAAGCATGGAGTGCTTATCTTTTTCAGTAGTCACGAAAGTTATAAATCATGTGGTTCTATAACTATGTAACCATTAAACTTATAATTATGTAGTACGCTTAATATGTTGTTGGTTGTGTGTATGAAACGTTGTAAGTCAACTTCTTTACTATTTCCCGCGTTTATGTATTATTGGCAACCAACATCTGTACGTAGGGCAACTTCATTTCCCTAACAACGGCTTTTATAAACGAAGTAGTCCTTTTACTCGTACAATTCGTATTCTACAATCTACTAATACCTACAAGCTACTGACATAAACACTCCACACTAATACCTACACACTTGACAAAAACATATTTAACACTCAACACTAGTACAATTTATCTAGCAGTAGTCAGTTTAATACGACTGTGGCATCATTTCCTTGATTTCTTCTATCACTAGCAGTAGTTAACATATCTATCAGTTCTTACTTGACTACTAGCAGTTGTAACAATACAACCAACTCGGTTTGACTTAATACGATTGTGGCACCATTTCGTTGATTTCTTCTATCTCTAGCAAGAGTTAACATAGCTAGCAGCTTATTTTACTACTAGCAAGAGTTAACATAGCTAGCAGTTCTTATTTTAATACAAGCAGTAGTTAACATAGCTAGCAGTTCTTATTTTACTAGTAGTTAACATAGCTGTACTAGCAGTTGTTATTTTAATACTAGCAGTTTAACAGAGCTAGCAGTTCTTATTTTACTACTAGCAGTAGTTAACATAGCTGTACTAGTAGATTTTCTATCCTTTTTGGTATTTGGATAACGCTTGTCCACAATTATAAACACTTTGAATTTAAGTACTTGACCTTTTAATTCGCAAATACCATTTTTTTGTACCTTAGGGACTCTTCAAATATCTTATTAAACCACACACACAAACCTGATTTTTTGGCCCAAAATATGCAACTTTCCGTTAAAAAACGGATACATTATTAAAGTTTACATACGCGCTATTCCTTCTATCTTTTCAACAAGCACATATGCCACTTCACTTATTCTATTTGTCGCCAGCTTCTTAAACAACATGTTACAAGCTAGAGTTGGTGTTAGAGGGTAATCCGCATCACCACAAGATGAACAGATAACTTGTCGGCGTAGTAACCACATGAACGCCACAATGCTCGCACAATCTCTAACTCATGACCAGTGTTTCTTTCCATTCAATGTCCTCTATATCGGGCTCAAACATGCACTTCATCCCATACCACTTATCAACTCCTAGGCAACCTGCGGCCCTACCGTCAAAGCCCATTTTAACGCACCGCCAAACAGCTTTCCAAATCTTCTCTGTCTATAGTATGTAGCAACTGACCCAAGCTGTTAAATGTAGTTTCAAGTCCGGCCGACCTCTTGATGGTAATTACAGGCCACCATTTGTCAAGTAAACGCTACGTGCACTATTTGTTATTGTCGGCCGGCACCCAGTCTTTGCCCTGTCGTATCAAGCACAATCAAACGGTTTAACCTTTCAATCCTTTGTTTTGGATCAATCCTCCCCTCTTTGACTGATCTTGCTCTAAATCATCAAAAGCTCTTTTGGAACTTCCTTCATCTCTCTCACCTGTACCTTTGTTCATAGGAGTTAACTTATCAGGCCTCATTCTAAACTTTTCAAACATTTCTTTCACTTTATCATAAGTTAGCCTCCGCAAGACATTTACTTTATGCCCTCCCATCCTCTACAAGTACTCACACATGAAGATTTTCTGTTCTTTCTTCGTTGGTGGCTTTCGGATCCTTTCTTGTGCTCTTTTTTTAATGTAGAATTTTTGCCTTTCTATCACTATTTTATCAAGAGCTTCTTTTGCCTGCTCACATGTTAGGATTTCAATTTCTTTGTTCTGCATCCTAGATGCTAGTATCTCATCGGCTTCAGCTGTTGACCTAATGTAATGCCAATGTGCCAACGCAGCTTCATGTCTAGCTACAACATCCCGCTTTCTTTTCCTTTTAATCCTTGCTCTTTTTGCATTAGGAGAATCTACCGGGTTTTTTCAATTGCTTTTTCGCTTACATTCTCAAGAAGAATCCTATCACTAATTCTCGTGATCGATTTGAAAGACTTTGTCATCTTTATTTTTTCTCTAGAAAAGTAATCATGCGACTTACCAGCTACGCCGTTATCGACTTAGTTTTGTTTTGATAAAGCGTTTGTGTTGGTTCCTTTAACCAACGGACGCTTTCCTAGAACGAAGCAAATACATTTGAATCGGTAGAAATAATACCTTGCATATCACTTGTGCTCTTCAAAGATGCTAGCCCAAGTTCTACAATCCCAAGGTTTTTCGCTTCATCACCTCCGCTATCATTACGCTACTTCAACACTTGTATGCACGCCAAGTAGCATTACCAACATCTCCAGCTTCCATAGTTTCCACACTAAGTAATTCACTTTCAATCAGTAGCACCAAAGATAAACATATGCGCAAGCATCCGTAGCTTTGTTCAAAATTGTTGTTGGTGCATCATCTTGTTCATTGACAGCGTTTGTTTGAGTGATATTTTTTTGAGTTGCAATGGAAGTGGTTGCACCATTTTTTGCAGAGGTGGTTGCAGCGACACTAGCGTGCCGGTTTCAGTGTTGATCATTTACACCTGCATCCGTAGTCTCTTTCACCGCTGTGTTTTCTGTTGTCACATCAGTCATATGCCCAACAAGATCTTTTGCAGCATCATTATGAATGGCAATTCACCGCTTCTAGTCACATGACTATCATTAGTAAATGCATTGAGGTTCACTATTTTCTCTTGGAGGAGACTCCTCATTTCCACTTGAGGTGAAATATTTATTAATCACAGCAGTAACATATGCATTAATATCGTCATGTTCAACTGTTGCTTTTTCTCGCTCCTGCTGCAACGCCATAAACAGATATACAAGCATCAGTTACTTGTGACAAAATCTTTGGTTTTGTTGAACAAGCAGCAGAATTATCTATACCGGCAGCAGATATTGGATCCCAGCTTTGTACGTCCGATAGACCGCTTAGCATTGACAAAGAAAAACATCCTCCCAACTTCGATGGCAATGGTGTAATTATGGACTAGTCAAGCCAAGTGATAACCATGCATGTACACATCAACATAATAAATAAGAGTAATGACAATAATACCTTATTTTGGAACCAAAATAGGCAACGGCCTCTTCAGCAGCCTTTTTAGTTCGAACTCGCTCTCTCCGCTGCATTAGCATCATCCAATAAACATCCACATCCACCTCGATCTTTCTCAGACGATTACGGACTAGTCAAAGCAAGTGACAACCACGCATTTACATACTTAAGAATTGTAAGGACACACATACCTTCGTTTTGAATCAAAAGAGACGCTTACATCTTCAACAGTTTTACTACTTTCAAATGTCTCCTCCATTCAGTCAGTAGCCTCCCCTCAAGCATCCTCATTCATCACGCGCGTGTTGTACAAGTACTAACTAGTCACAAAGACCGACAACAAAGCTTTTACATACGAACATACTTAGCAGAGTTGATGACACGCATACCTTTGTTCCGACTCAAATGAGGCACCGACGCCATGAACATTTGTATTTGTTTCGACAGATTCTCCACTACATCCGGCGCCTACCGAACCATCCACATCCTTCACGGCCGCTGGTAATTACTGATGACCGTCAAGGCAAGCGACAACCACGCATTTACATATGAACATACTTAAGAAGTGCGAGGACACGATACCTTCGCTTTGAATCAAAAGAGACGCTTACATCTTCAACAGTTGTACTACTTTCAAATCTCTTCCGCCTAGTCGTAGCCTCCCTCAAGCATCCTCATTCATCACGCCAGGCTGCATAAGTACCGACTAGTCACAGCGACCGACAACAAAGCTTTTACATACGACAAATACTTAGCAGAGTTGATGACACACATACCTTTGTTCGGTGTCAAATGAGGCTCGACGCGTGATCACCTTAGTAGTTTCCATGGTCTTCACTACATTCAGCCCTCCCTGAACCATCCACATCCTTCACGGCCGTTCGGTAATTACTGACTAGTCAAGGCAAGCGACAACTATGCATTTACATATGAACATGCTTAAGAAATGTAATGACACGCATACCTTTGTTGTCACTTAAATGAGGCACCAACATCATGATAACTTGTATTAATTTCGACGGAGTTATCAACTGCAACAGCAGCCTCCCCTGAACCATCTTCATTCTTTTCGGTACGCCTCCCCTGATTGGTAGTATCCTCCGCATGATCACAACTTGCTTCTTCCATAAATGACTCAACTACCTGATGTTTTCGAACCTTCACCAAACGTTTTATTTTTGTGGTACCGCTTTTTTCTCTAACCGCTTAAACTTCCTATTCAAATATTTTAAATATGCATGTTGTGCTGAAGTTTTCTTTGTTAATTCACATACCTGTTTACATAGTTGATCACACTTTTCCACCAATTTATTTAATATCGACCACTGTCCTGCCTTCCAATAGTGTTAACTCCCGACCGAGGTGAATCTTCTTCGAGGTGTGCAGACCTCATCTCTTGTCTACCATGAATAGAAAGATCCCCCATATTTTCTGCTTGGGTGGGTTCATCACAGAACTTGTTCCACGGAAATTGATTCAGCAAGGTTTCATTGGTTTGGGATGTAGAAGGGAAACGTCCGGGTTTGTTTTGGGATTCAGAGGGACTTCCCGATCATTCCCCAAATTCTGAGGCGCAAGACCATGTGTGGGAACAATGGTGTTAGTGTCCCATCAAAATTATTGCCCTGTCTTCTCATGTGACTCATAAGTTTTGAGTGTGAGAAGGGACAGGCCAAGTTTTAGAATGTTTGGGTGGTGTCTCAAAACGGTTGTCAAATAGCAGTTGTAAAACCTTGATAAATATAATATTTTGAATGCGTATCCAACAAATTCTTGACTAAACCATCAAATATCATTTTGGATAAATTGAATTTCTTATTAAGAGCTACACAAATCACAAAAGATGCTATGTTTGTACTAAACTCATTCCAGAAAGTTGTCTTTGGACTTAGACACTGCAATATGGTATGGATCAAGAATTTCCATTGTGGGGAGAACAATGGTTTAAAAAATTTTAATTTTGGTCCTAATTCACCTCCATACCCCAAAAGCGGTAGTGTTTCAAAATGGTATCATTATGCAAACACACAACACCGCCAAGATCATCTAGGAGAAGGTCTCTCCTAATTGATGCCTCAGTAATAATTATCTGCATGCCATGTACGCTACCATGGATTTGTACTTCCTCACCAATAGTTTTAGTCTTTGCAGTAGACCAAAACTGCTTCATACAACAAACGTAGATAACAGGTTTGACAGTGAGTGCATACCGAAGCTGGTGTGCATTCAGAAATCAATAATTTGTTCAAACCCTGTAGCCTCATTTGTTTTTTTCAAAAACGCAATCATGTTGTGACTTCTAGCAAAATGCTCCGGCGCTATTCTTGTTTATCTCGAACTTTAACCGATTGCAATGAATGTTAGGGTTTCCGAATGACGCTCTCTGTGGGTCTAAACTATGTCATGACAAGCAAGTTGTAACACTTGTAGCAGCTTGTTACAATTTATTTGTGTAGTTATCGCTTCTCTCTCTCTCTTTTTCCTTTATGATATAATAAGGATTATTAATTTAATACATAATACATAAATAAGCATGTAACTCAACACGTCATCTTCTTTCTATTATCGAGACACAAAATGTCAGACTACACACATTATTAGAAGAGTTATCTCTCTTTCACGCATCGACAACTTGGTAAGAAGCCCAAACAAGTACACACCCACATTATGACTTTTTTTTAAGTAAATACGCTTTTTTTGGGTACATGTAAATCAGCTTTACTTTAGCAAGAAGTTTATTTTTTTATTTTTATATTTTGCTTATTATTTTGTTTATTTAATTTTTTTTGGTAACATGACTTACTATATCGCACACAATTGAACAACTACGCAAATGTAATACATACCAAGAATAAATCCACAAATATATACAAGTAACATATAAGGGATCAAATCCATAGGTTAACATAACATAGACAGAGTATACAAGATGAGACAAGTGACTCAAAAATATTACAACGATCCCCTAACAAACAAAAGCCACCACCCAAAGTAAGCAATACATAGCACATCAAATCTCCATTGACTCCAACTTTTGGATGAAACAATTCAGGTCTTTAACACGGTCATGTTTCTTAAACAAAGTAAGAAGTAGTTTGGAACTCTCAGCCAGATCCTCATTTTGCATCCTTAGGAGGTGATTAATAGTTGCCAACTAACAATCCAAACCGCATAGAAGCTCGACTTCCGCTATCATTAGCTGTCTACGGTTGACACGGGCCCTAATTTCAACAAATTTTCCTCATTTGATCTGCTTCTTCACGTAAAGCAACATCCAATTTATCCGTATAGTACGCGATCGTAATCTCTTTTAGTAATTTATCACATATAACCATGGTAGTAGACATTGTTAGACACTTAGACTAAACAATTTTGGGACACTTGTTATGTTTGTTTTTCTAACACTCTCACTAAAAGAGATAAAAATAATAATAATAATAAGTGTTTTAGTAACATATATAATCAGCAAAAGCAACCGTAGCGCCATACATTATCGAGACACAAAAAATTCTGACAAACAAGTTATGACATTTGTCTGTTTTCCATGGACAAGTGGATCACAACCCACCCACAATCTATTTTTATGACGAGTTTGCTAACTCTTTGCTAGAAAATAGTACTTTGGGCAACTAATATAGTGTACACATGGCAACTGCTACAGACATATAGTACAAATGTGATGTATGCAAAATGGTCGGTGGTTGAATGTTTTTATTTGCATTTCAGTTAAAATAAAAATTAGTACTAGGTGTACTCAAGTGGTGACTAGTTGAATTTATTAAATATTGAGTTACTGAGGTTTGTCTCATACGCAAACAGTTTTATTGGGCAACAAGTTACAACGCAAATAGTTTTTTTGGGCAACTAGTTACAAACGTTGGGCAATTTTTTTAGTTAGCTGGCCAACTATTTGTGGCATACAGCCCAACTAATATTTTACATTCGACATGTACAATTCTTTCTACAATGGCCAACTGTATATTGTATGCACTTAATGTCTCAGTACTCTGCATATGTGAGTGTTTACTTTAATAATTTTAACGGCGTAAATATTCAAAGTAAATGATGCCTTGGTTAATAAAACGATAAATTAAAAGTGGTTATAACTGAGTCAATATATTTGCGTAGTTGTTATTACCTCCGACTACATTTATTCTATGATGGAACAAAACTATTTTATAGACCATCACTTATTAAAATCATCAACATGTTGAGTTTGACGTAAACACATAACGCTTCAAAGTTATCGATGTCTAGAGTTACCTTGATTTGAGTTTATTATTTCGAACTTTATGTGACTTTCCTAAACGTTAAAAAAATACGACACTACTTTTATGCTCGATTACTTAAATAAAATATCTCAAATTATAAAATGAAATGGTTGTATACATACAAATCGCTAGTTATTTTTACTATCGCTAGTTATTTTAAATAATAAAACTGAGTTGGTTGTATACTTTCAACTGCACGGTTATATTAACTAATGCTAGTGATAGAAGACAAGAACAAAATGATGACACGTTTTTAAGAGTAAATTTTCCACTTTACACCAACTTTTGTACTTGACTACAACCGCAGAATGCTAGTAGGTCATGCTTTTGTAAAATTAGAGCCACTTGTTTAGTGGGCCACAGCTTAGTTAATTGGCCATTCGGTTTCGCTCATCATGCAACCTTTTATGTTGTAATAATGATGTAATTCGGCGCTTTTTGGACTTTAAGGCCACCATCTAATTTGCAATATGCAATATGGGCATCTAAATGCCATATTTGGGCAATATGTCATGTACTAACGGACCATAATTCTTAACCATTCCACTATAAATTGTAGACGTAACAACATAAATCTAACATGTTTGTTACGGTTAGAAGCACTATCTCATGGTTGGCACCAGAAAGTCAATTGCAATTGCTAGTTTTTCATTGATATTTTTTTAAACCCAACAAACATTCATAACACTGCAACCATACATCTAATTATCCGACCTAAAAACAAAAGATGAAAAATCAAAAACAAGCAAAACAAAGAAAAACGCCCAAAAAAAATAATAATAATAATAAAAAAACCATCATCGTGAACTGCTCCACCCACCCCATTTCAAACTAAGTTGTTAGAACCACAGCTCTCTTCCCTGTTTTCCTTCATTTCCTTCCTGGCTTTGACTTGTTGAAACAAAATTTCAAGCCGGCTAATCATGTTTTCCAGATCATAAGGGGCTTGAAACCCAAGTTGTTGCTCCTCCTGGTTTTGCTGCACTAGCACATTTTTCTGCTCCACCCGAATTTCCTGCTGATCCACCACCTGACTTTGAACCACCTCTGCACCCTGTTGATCATCCTCCTCATCTCCAGCCTCCTCATCATCTTCATCTTCGTCGTCCTCCTCCAGATCATTCATTCCATAAACCTCATCCCAGTAAAAGTCTTTTGTATGGAGCCAGTTCAAAATTATTTTCCTCATCCTCGTATCTACCTCCTTATAGGACCCAAATTCTGAAATGGGTTCCTCCCCGAAAGCATCAATAACCGCGTCAAACAACAAATAGTTGTTTAACACAAACGCAGATTCTTCTGCGATCATTTTCAAAGTAACCATTTGCGTACCATTGATGTAGTAATTTTTGTAAGGGAATACGTGTTATGTCTGTCCTGTTTTTGGTATACAATCGATGCTATAAAGATGTTGTAGATGTAAATGGACGGTTTTTTTTATTTTTATTTTTGTGGTTTATTTTTTGGGTTAAGGGTTACCCAAAGTATTGTATGTAGATGGATGGTTTCCAAGACTTTATGGGAAAACGGACTAAAGCCGCCAAAAAAATATTAAGACATGAATAAAGCTTCATCCAAAAGCTTTCAAATACTTGATCAAAGAACTAGTTGTACGCATGATTTGTGGCCAAAATAAACTGAAAAAGTAAACATTATTATTGGATTGGTGATTATGGTTTGAATTGATAATAAACTGAACACGAGGGTAAACAATCGGGTTCATTCATTTTGAGTCGACAGAATAATTGTTTGCCCGTTGCTCGATAATAAATAGTACCTCTTTTGTTGCGACTAGATATTCACTCGAGTTGGAGCAACTTAAAGTTTAAAAAGGTATAACAATTGTCGAATTACTACTTTTAAAAACAATTATTGTTATATTTTGTTAATGACGGAATAAGTAGTTTATAAGTGTTCGTGCCTAATGGAGTATTCGACACAAGGCAACATGAATTCGCTTTTGGTATATCGTCACCAAAACTTTTAGATGTAATCTGGCAACTAAATTTGTATTTGGGCTACCAAGTCAAGACTTTAGGCAACCTTTACATATTTAAAGAATATATTGTACAATGGGTCCTTAGCATTTTTTGTACTTTGGCCCACACCTTTAGATGTACTCTGGGCAACAACTTTTAGTGTCATGTGGGAACTTAATTTGTACCTCGGGCAAACCTTCTAGACGCAATTTGGGCAACTATAGGACATACTTGGTCAATATGTCTTGTACGTTGGGCAACCTTAAATGATATGCATATCATCTTAGGAGCATTTTCAATGCCATAACGCTCCTTCAACTCTTCCCAAAGTTCTTTGACAGTGTTACGTAGAGGTACAACTGATCTAAGGGGCTACCTTGCGACACACTATTAGTGTGTTTATAGCTTTTCACCAAATATAACCACACCCTAGTTTCCATGTGCTTATTTACTTGACTCAACACATAACACCAGAAAAGTTTTATCAAAACAAAATAACATCACAAAAAAAAAAAAAAAAAAATGAACTCATGTGCGAAATGCAAGGTGTTTATGCGGTATGAAGATCTTCTGTGTGGTGGTTTTACTCCCGTTGACATTAATTTTTCGAGTCTTGTGCAGTACATCAAGAAAAAGTTCAAAGTTAATGATGTAAACTGGATAACTCTAACATACAACATCGCCTCAACCACAACGAACATACTTGACGATGATGACTTGGATTTTTTCAAAAGTATGGTTGATGGGTCGCAATCAGAGGTGCAAACCATATGCATCAACCAAGTTAAAGAACCCGTTGTGGTAACCCAGTCATCTTGTTCCCCACACTTACATTTGGATCTTAATGATACGTTGTTACCTGAAAGCAAGATGCTAATACATGGCAACTAAACAAGTTAACTCATATATCGCCCACACCCCAACCACCACCTATTGATAGCAGACTTGAAAGTAAAGATAGAGGTGTTATGAAAGTGAATGATAGATTTAATGATAAGGAAGAGTGCATATATGAGGTATCTTTGAAGTGCCTAAAAGAAGGGTATGAATTTTATGTTCATAAATCGCGGCACTATTAGGTACGCAGAAAATGCGTACCAAAATGTGATTGGCACATAAATCGTCAGAATTCCAAACCGTATCAGTTTTAGAATCACTAAAATTAATGACCGCCATGCATGTTCCAAAATCCAGCTTCAATCCAAATCATCGAAATGCTACAAAGAAAAACCCCCGTCTAAATTAATACGTCCAAAATCACGATGTTACACGCGCTTATAAGCCAAGGGACATTATCCATGATCTGAATATGGAGTTGAATATAGATGTTTCATACACAAAAGCTTGGAGGGGAAACAATTGGCGTGGAATCAAACCGTGGTCGTCCAAAGGCATCGCTTTGCGCAGCTACCATACTACTATCACAACCTAAAGCTCGCAAACGAGGGATGTTATTACACATTGAGACAGACGATCAAAGACGCTTTTAAGAACCTTTTATATCTTTCGATGTCCGCATGTAAGCTAATTGCCTTGAATGTTTTTAAATAAATCTTGTCTAATATATGATATGGTTTTCATACAAGTGTGTTGGTGAATAGGCATTGTTTTTAGTTTAGCATGCGCTGCTTAGTAGTATATCTCGCAACATGAACACAAAATGGAATATAAAAACTATACATACATAAAACCCTAAAATAGTTACATACAACTAGTTTTTACTTGTCTTATAAAAGTTGAGCATCTTAGCAAAGTATCTAACAATTTATGTCGATAAGCACAAAACATTCGAATTGGATCTACTCATGCCGATACTATTGTTTGTTTCACAAAGACACCGGCCAAGAGAAACATAAAACAAAGTATTTGACATTAATTTACTTACCAATGCATTACAATAGTATACAAAGTTCACTTAAATACATGGTTTATGATGATTTTACCTTGATATACAATGTGTTTGTTATCCAAGATGTAATCGATTTATATTTTACAGATTAAGAGTTTCCTATGCTATATGCACCCCTTATCATAATCGACGAGACACATCTTAAAGGGCCCTACGAGGGACAAACCTCGTAGCCGTGGGAATGGATGGAAACAATCAAATTATACCGATTGCCACCGGTGTTTCTCAAGGTGAGAGTGGTGAAACATGGACATGGTTTTGACAAACCCGAAAGAATCCATAGGGAAGTTGCTAATTTGGCAATTATATCTGACCATGACATCATGCAATAGCACTAGCATGTAAAAATGTTTTTCCAAATGCCTTTCACGGGTATTGTTGTCGCCATTTGATGTTGAATACGCGTATGCAAAGCGATAGCCTAAAGTGTTTATACCGAAGACGCAAAGCTTACACAACGGAGGAATTTGCACACCTAATGTGTCGAGATTCTTGCAGACGACGATAGCTCACAGTAAAAAATAGTTGCAGCAGGTATTGAAAATGGTCAAGGGCACATTGCCCGCAAACAGGTACAACTACCTGACCTCAAACAAAGGTGGAATCGATCAATGATTTAACAAAGGATGTGCGCAAGATCCCAATAACGATGTTGATGGAATGGTTTAGAGGTCTTCTTCAAAAATGGTATTATTATATAGTTTATTGAGCAATAATTAAGCAGTCTTATTCAGTAATATGTTAATATGTGTAAATGCTAGATGCACCGATGACTAACTTACAGATCGGGCAACCGCCAAAGTGAAAGACGAATGGAAAAAGTGCAAACCGAAGGTTTTGGGAATACTAAAGGACAAAGTGTATGAAGTACACGACAAAAAAAATAGCATGTTGTTGATTTGGTAAACGGTGAATGCAGTTGTCGCAAATGGCAGCTTTCAGGCTTGCCGTGCGGACATGTTTGTGCCAGAGGTAGATTTGCAGCCCTACCAGTGTTAAGAAGTTGGAAAAAGCTTGGTTTTATAATACAACTATTAAAGCGACGTACCAAGACATCATCTACCCATTAAAAGATATGACGCCATGCTGGAACACTGAAGTGAACTTAGAGGTTGTGTTGCCCCCTGTATCGGTGGTAATTCTGCATTCAGCAGCCTAAAAATAAAGATCGAATACCATCTCAAGGTGAGGTGCCTAAGAGCAACTATTGTGGAAGGTGTGGCACAAAAGGCCACAACCGCGTAACATGTAGAGTACCTTTGGTGAAAAGAAAAGTAAGTATTTGTTCATTTACAAAAACTTAAGGTTATGTTGTTAGTGGCAACTAACCTGTATTGGTACACTTGTACAGAGACTAGTTGGCTACAAACGAAAGGCTAAGCCAGGTACAACAGGTGAAAAAAAGGCTCGTAAGATGGGTGAATCATCTCGCTTAACTAGCAACATGCCCAAAGCGGCAAACTAAGACCCTAATCATGGGGTGATTAATGCGCGAATCACATCAACTCAAGTCAAACCATCAACAACCAAGCTCGCCCGCCACACATCAGCCTTTTCTATCCATTTCCCTACTCCAAACAATTTTTAAAGTAAGCGGGAACATGGTTTTTAATAATGCATTCACTGCCTAAGTCCTACTATATTGTGTTTTGTGTAAGGTAAACGTTTGTGTGTATTTGGCTTTGTAATAACGGATGGATTGTAAAGTATTACTTATTTGTGTCATGCGGTTGCTAGCTAATAGGGTTCGTGCATCTGTGTGGTATGAACATGTTCATTGAATATAAAAACACAGTCTATAAACGTACCAAAACCATCATTCTGCATCCAGACCTCCATCATAATCGCATTCCCGTTCTGTATGGCCCGCCTGTAAGTGGTTATAGAAACCCTTTATCCACTTCTTGACACACCCTCTTGATCAACAACTGGTTCTTTTCCCTTGGCAATCCCATGACCTAGCTTACTTTCATGTACATCCTCATAAAAGGGTATCTCTTTTCCCTTCGCAGAAGCATTTCCAGCTCGGAGTTCCACACCTTCCTCTTGCAACCATTTTAAGTTGTTGTGCACTACCCCCTTTTTCTCTCTGACCAACCCCGTGACGCTTTCCTTATAGAAACACGGGTTGTTAGCTTCCTTCTTTGAACTGTGTTGCACTAGCGATCGCATGCCAGCGTCTTCTTGCAAAACCATATTTTTTAAATAAAATTGTGACAAAGGTCGTGCTTGTGCAGAAGTAACGAGGTCCATTGATCGAGTCTCCTCCGCAATGTCATACATTCACCGAACGTCATTGTCTGTGTGCAACAAAGTTAAACCATCTTCGAGTGACTTGTTTGGTGCAACATAAAATAAAGCCCATTTCCCCCCCCCAATATCATCGAAAACATGATCAAGCACCCTTGTAATGCACTGCACTGGAGCTAAAACACAGACATCAGCAAGGCGATTTCACCACCTACATAGCGGAGTGGCTGAAATTGAAACTTCCCGTAGTGGTGAACTTTAAATATGACTTCTTTGGTTTCCGCCATGTCCTATAAAACATAAATACTAATAAAAATTAGAAGCAACTACTAGACTTAAAGGTATGGTATACACCATTAACCTATAAAACATAAAACCTAATAACAAATTCAATAACTTTGAATTAAATAATAATTTAATAATAGAATTTAATATATATGCCTATACAGCTATTTATATTCATATATATATATATATATATATATATATATATATATCAACCAATATGAACGAATAAGGTAACAAATACATAAATATATCAACCAATATGAACGAATAAGGTAACAAAGTACATACTAGATAGTACAACAAACCTGGAGTTTTTCCTAAAATAAGATGAAAAGGACACCGATTATTTTTCAATGAAAGTGACCTAGGGTATAATAAAGCAAGAATGTTGGGATGTTGATGGTCGGGACCATAAGGATAAGTGATGTGTGGGGTAAAAAGTTTAAGTGTTTGTCATGGTAGGCCCCTCTACGCCTTTTACAACAAATATAAGTCAATATATGCCTTTATAAAGTTTTGTTTGGGAATAAACGATATACAGCTTATAAAAGCCTAAAAGGTACTTTTTGAAACTTTTATAAACTCCCCACCACCTAATTTGTCGGTCAACATTTTCCTACATTTCCACAAAGTTGTTAATTAAAAACCTGCTTATCATGAGTTCCTAACTTCACTACAACCCGACTAATTGGTGGCAAAGTTGAATACTTTTGCAGATGCGCCTTCGTTACCAGTCACGACGCCAACAACAAGGGCAAACCCCGGGAAGCGTTTAGTTAAAATGCTCTATTTGTGATGTGTATCGCTTTTTGATGATGATCCGGCTAGCGAATAATATAAAGATCCGTGTATGGGTTCTTTGTAAAGGAGAAAAGATCGAAGAAGTCGGTGGATATTGAACACTTGGTTGATACTCTTGCTTTGGACAAGTCAATCATGGACAAAGAGTTGACTGATGCAAAGTCAAAGTTGAAGCTGTATGATAGGTTGTTTTTCATTATGTTAGGATCTTTGTTGGTTACTTGTGTTGGACTTGGTATGTTAATAGGCAAGTAATGTAATGGAATAGATATAAACGTTTAATTATATATGTAATTTACTTTTGGAGAAGTTGCAAGTTTTATGTTCAAGGTTAAATTGTAAAGAACCGAAAACAACAACATATACGGTACAAATTACCTTTACATAATGTAACCAACAACATAGATCACATAAAATGAATACCCCTAGAGTACATATTTCATGTGTAGATCTTTTGAATACATAATCAAGACTATACAGTGTTGCATTTAATAAAGTGAAGAAACAATCTTAAAACTAGTTTCCGATTTGTGATTTGTTATAGTTGTTTCTGTAAGTCTTACAAAGGGGTTAATTGAATATGATCACGAGTGTTGCGACTAGCACAAATTCATGATAATGTTGAACTCATGCCTAGTTGGTGGTGTGCTGTTTAAAGTCGTATGTGATGCAATATAAGAAAAAAATATGAACACGATATTAGGCCGTGTGAATGAATACGTAAAATGTTATTGCACGCTAGTAATCGCTAGTGCTGAAGACCAAATAACATAAAACATGTTGTTAGTAAATAGGGGTAAATGCAAACAAATTGATAAACAATATGAAACAAAAATGTTGTATCAAGATGTAAACCTTTAAATACACTTTTGGGTGTTCTTTAAAGTCAAAGGGGGGTAAACACAAACAAAGTTGGATAGGATAGCGCCACTATACCAGGAAGAGTAGTTACATGCACGGGCCAATTGAGGTGTGAACATGTAGTACAAACCTATCTGTGATCGGGTGATATGAATGGAAAAAGTTTGTAAATTTGGAATAATTATACCTAAAGAAAAAAGTTTGTAAATTACAAGGGCTTAAAAGCAAATTAAGAAAATTAAAAAAGCTAAATTATATTAAATAAACGCTTATCACTATTTTAAAATTGATGAACGTTAAAACTTAAAACGTACGCTTAAATAAAAAAAAAAGTAACGTATGAAAGAAAACGTGAAAATAAAGAAGGAAAAATAAAAATACTAATGGATATGAAAAATACTATTACAATCGATTATACTAGAAAAATTGGAAAAAATAAAAATTATTTTTACAAACTATTTATCTAATATTATTAATTAACAATATTTATTAATTATTTAAAATATACTAAAAATATAAGAAAATTACAAAAATTAACCTAGAAAATGAAATTATAACTTAGAAAAATCTAAAATATTAAAAACTAATTTTGTAAACTGAAAATATAGTTTTTATGCTTTTGATCTATTTATATAATTAATTACTATTTAGAACTAATTAAAATGCTAGAAAAAAATACGATTTAACTAAGAAAATTCTGAAAAAATATTTTTTTTGGCCTTTTATATTTATCTTAATCTAGGAAAATTGAAAACTTTTTTTAAAACTTTTATGATTTATTTGTAATACAAAGCTAATTAAAAGTCTTAAAAAAATCCATTAAAAATAAGAAAAATAGAACAGTAATGGAAAATTATGCAAAATTTCCGAAAAGTCTAAAAAATATTCTAATCATGAAAAAATATCAAACATTGATTATGTTGGAAATAAGAGCTGAAATGTAAAATAGGATACTTAATAAGCTACTTTGAATAAGCAAAGCTATCTGGGGCTACCAATTTATAATACGCTATTATATGCTAAAACTAACTTAAATAAGCTGATTATAACTAATCCTAACCACTAATGATGCAATAATCAAGATTTGAGCTTATCACTTATTTTGATTCCAATCAAGATTTAAGGGGTACTTTTAAGCTTAAGCACAAGCTTCTAGAGAGAAACAAATGGAACCGTAAATGGAAATCTTTATTTCACCAACAATACTACACTTAGAACAAGTTTCAGCTCCTCACAAGCTAAAATGAAGCTTATACAAGGTTGCAAGAAGAATGATTCCACCTCAGGTGGTGCTGAGTGTGAGACATAGAGGGCAAAAAAAGGCTTATTGTGGAGCGGATTGGGCTTTATAGAAGCTTGATAAAATTCAATACAAAGAGCTAATTAGCTAAACCTATGGAAACTGAACCTGGAAAATCCAAAATATACTTGGATGTGACAGAAATATAGCTATAACATGAGAAATTCATTCACTAGTTTTGCAAAAACAGGGTTTTTCAACCTATTTGACTTAACGACAGAAATAGAATACTTCAATGACTAAATGAAATTGAGGCTGAATATGCACTGATTATGATGTTTAATGATAAATGACCTAATGCCAAAGCTTATACTATATTGAGCTTATAACCTAGCATCCACAATTATCTTTTAGATATTTGACTCAAAACGAGAAAT
>OU343219.1:112434962-112506807 GCA_910596185.1 Chrysanthemum makinoi
CCTTCAAAGTCTATCCCTTCCTCTTGTCTCATCAGATCCTTTGGCCACAAGACGAAGCTTTGTTATGTAATTACAATCATCTCTTCATCCCTTTTGTTCTTCCATAACCATTTGAGATCGATGACGTAATCGTCAATTGGTCGTGGAACCATTTCCCAAGAGTCATGTAGACGGTATTGGAGAAGTTCCTCCTGCATCGCTTCTATCCATGCGGGTTCTGCCATTGCCTCACGAATGTTCTTTGGCTCTATATTGCTAATTGAGCAAAGGTAAATGCATAAGTCGTAATCGGTGGCAAGTTACGTCTCGTTGAATTGGCCTTGAAGGTTCACCAATAACTTGTTCAATTGGGTGGTCTTTTGTCCACTTCAGAGTAGAAGGATACCGTTGGTTAAACGAATGTGAATTAGATGGTCTCGTAATCTTGAAGATGATTCACTGATTCCGAGCAAACGGATTTTCAAATAAGTCTTCATCTAACGTTGCATCGTTCTGGTTTTGGTTTTGCTCATCAACCAATGGTAGAACGGGTGCAATAACTGTAGTAGATGTAGATGATGTAGATGGAGTTGGTGCATTGGTTTCGACCGTTGTAGATGCATCTTCTGTTGGTGGTTGAGGATGATTTTGAGCGGGTGCAGCGGAATGATGGTTTGATGCATTTGTCGTAGTTCCACCATAGTATTCATCGAACATTAACTCTAAGAAATTCTCCCATTCTTGTTCTTTAGGATTGTCAAGCGAAGTTGATTGAGCTCTTTGAGGTACGAGTCCTACACTGATGTGTCCGAAGTCTCATGGTTTAGTGTGGGTTCTAGACAGTCTCGAAGCCATGTGTGAAAGTTCATCAAATTTCACATTCATCGTCTCCATGATCCTCCTAGTTCTCCTGTTATACACCCTGAATGCCCTCGAGTTATCTCAATATCCAATGAAGATTCCAATATCACCTTTTGCTTTCAGTTTTCCAAGATCTTCTCTCATATTGTAGGATAGCACAAAGCGCCAAACACGTGAAAGTAAGAGATATGTTTTCGTTGTTCACAAGCTCATATGGGTTTTATTGAATCTTGGATGGATAAGGGTCGGTTCTGAGTGAAACAAGCAGGGCAACAAAGATCACCCATAGAAATAACGGTGCACTAGAATAAATTAGCATTGTGCGAGTAGCTTCTACAAGAGTACGATTTCTTCTTTCAACTACCCCATTCTGTTGTGGAGTTCTAACAACTGATGTTTGATGAGTTATTCCAACATCTTCAAAATAAGCTCTTAACTCCTGGATTTTGAATTGTGCCGTTTTCTGTTCTTACAACTCTTACTGGAGTTTGAAGAAGTACTTGAATACGTTTCAGAGAGGTGATGATGATGCTGGTGCTTTCTTTTGATCTCAGAAACTTAACCCATGTATATCTTGAATAATCATCGACGATAACAAGAATATACTTTTTCCCATTAATGCTTTCAACTCTCATTGGGCCACATAAGTCCATGTGCAGCATATGCAACCTTGCTTCCGAACTAGGTACGGATTTGGGTTTATATGATGCTCTTTTGCTTTTTCCTTGTTCGCATGATGGACATAAGTGATCCTTGGTGTATTTGAACTTTGGAAGTCCGTTGACGATGTTGTCTTTGGCAAGATTGTTGATGGTGTCAAAATTGAGATGGGATAACCTTCTGTGCCACAACCAGATTGTGTTCGGATGCTCGTGTCATAAGACATATTGGTGGTGAAGAGGCCATTTGATTGATGTCGATAGCATACAAGTTTGTATCACGATTCCCGTAAGAGATCACCATCCAAGCTTCTCTAACGAAGCAAGCATTTTTCTAAAAGCAACCTCTAAATCGCATCACGAACCGCCCGACTGAAAACAAATTGTGTCCCAACCCTTGGACATAGTAAACCCGAGAGATCAAATAATTTCCAAAAGGTAGATCTCCATAACCCATGATAGCTGCTACATGATCATTTCCAAAATGTACGGTTCCCATGAATTTCCAGACGAAATTGATCAGCAGCTTCAGATTCCCGGTCATGTGCTTGGATCAACCTGAGTCGACGATCCAAAGACATATTTCGATAACCGCCAATCACAAGAAGAAGATTTTGGAAACCATTTTGATTTTGGTTCCTTTGGGTTAGAGGTAAAACTCGATCACACTCATAGAAGTTGTCTATATGTAAGACAAGTGCATCACTCATTCTACCATTCTCGAGTGTGAAAGTTCTACCTGTGGTTTCCAAATGTCATCCCTAAAGTAAACATTATGCTCCCTATCAGTAGTGTAAAGCCTAAGTCTCGCAACTAGTCTTCCTATTCGTTTAGCATAAGTTCTTTTGGGAACATTCTTCTTAACAGGCTTAACAATCTCATTCTTAGAAACACAATCATCATGAACATTAGTTAAAGATTTCTTGCAAGTTAAACAAACAGATTCAACAGATTCATTAAACTTAGCAGATTTCATAGGTTCATTACATTCAGATGAAATGTCTTTCTTATTACAAAGCGGTAAATTCCTAGGGTGTTCTTCTACTTTCTTCTCTTTATTCAAGCGACTACTCTTAGAGGCCAGCGAGACTCTATTGTTCCTTGTATTGCTCTTATGATTTAGTTTGCTGCTCCTAGAGGTGCTTCCTAGTCCTGTAGAAGGTAAGGCACACTCATTAGGATTCACAATCTTATCTAGAGAAGTGGTTTCAGCTTTCCTAGTCTCTTTAGAGTGCTTTTCTAAACTTATGACGTTTGTTCCAGATGTTTTAGATGTGGAGGCAGACGCATTAGTGGTACTCATCTTAAAAAGGCCAGGAGCTAAAACTGTTGGTTTCTCGATAACCGCTTTTCCTTTATCAACATTTTGTTTAGGCAAGGCAGGTGGAGTGACTGGTTTTGATGAAACATTTTTCTCATTGACTTTTGGAGGTGGCAAAGAAACAGACATTTTGGTTTTAAACCGGTTTGGGAACATTTGCTTTCTCCGAGTCAATGGTTTTTAATCACAGATCCACCGCCTTTCCTTTTTGACATTCCAGCTGAGCCCTCAAAAGATCATTTTTCGCTTTCATGTCATTGTAGGCACGCTCATACGACAATTTGTCATACTTGCATTCCTCGGTTTTTCGATCAAGTTGTTTAAAATATGAGACATTTTCTTTTGCAAGTTTCTCAAGTGCTTTTTCATATTTTGAAACAATTTTGAGGTCTCAGACCGAGTCTTTCATGATCTTCAAAGAATATGTTTGCAAAATGATGGACATAATATCGTAGTCGAACATCTTCGAAGAGAGAGTCATTTAAATTTTCCAAAACTTTGATTTGTTCAACACAGTCATTAGCTTGCTTTACAGTGGATTTATGGTCCTTGACAAAGTCAGATGTTTCTTTCAAAAACGCTTGTTCAAAATGAATTACCCTTGCACTGATGGCATTCAGCTGAGGGGCAATTTGAGTTTCAAAAAACTTTTTTGTTCATGTCAAAACTAGAGAACCAATTGTTAGGTGTAATAGTGGTTTTAGTTTTAACAGTGTCTTGAAGATCCACAATTCTAGTTTTTACATTTTCTAAAATATTTCTCGCATCACTTGTGTTAAAAGGATTGTTTGAAGACATTTGTTCAATGTTCGAAAGAGAATTGGAGACAACAACTGGTTTTGAAACAGATTTTGAAATAGGTGTTGACTCTTTGTTTGAAACACTTGGTGTGATGGAGAACTTTGACTTTTCTTTTTGATTAACAAAAGTAATTCCGTTAATTTTGTTCCATTTGTTATAATCAATTGGTTTGATTTCCGGATTCTTTTGTTTCATTTTTGATCTACTCTCCTCAGATAGTTCTAACGTTTCAAGAGAATCACGAACAATAATGGGTTCATGTAAAGCTTTTCCATTGTTTAACACATTCTGAGATTTCTGAGCTTTCTTGAGGAACGTGGAAGGGTCGTTACCAAGTGCCATTCTATTGTTAGTATGAAAACGCGGATTTACTTGATTAGAAAGCATCTTGATTGTTTGAACAGAATGACCCGTTTAAGAAGCAAATTTTCCAAAGGTTGATTTTTCATTTTTATCAAGAATTTCATCAAGAAGAGAATCTTCTCGTTTTGAAAAATCAGTAATCAACAGCTTCTTTTCTTTTTCAAGATTAGAAAACATTTCTTTTGTTTAGAAAGTTGGTTATTTAAATCAGAAATTTCCTTGTTTAGAGATTTAATTTTCAAGTTCGAATTCACATCAAGTGTGTTATACTTGATTTGCAATTCTTTTTCTTTAGAAACCAAATTTCGATAACCAATTTCTAATTCTGATTATTTGTTTTTCTGAAATTCAAAAGCTTTTGCGTTCTCCTTATAACTCTCAAGCTCAGCGGTCAATTTAGCATTCGCGGCCTTAACATCGCGATTGACCTTTTTAACTTTCTCAATTTCAATGCCACATTTATTGATTAATGATTCAAAATTAGCACGTGTTTCCTCATCAGTCTCAGTATTTTGTGCCACACAGCCTCCACTAGGATCCACATCTGGAGTCTCAGAGTTAGTATTGTTACAACTCGGATTGTCTAGGTATGTATCATAAGTAGGTGCTGATGTCACAGAATGCTGTTCATGAGTAAACACATCAAATATGACATTGTTATAGCATGGATCGTGATTGGTACCTCAGATATCTGCTTGGCCATAGACAGGAGGTGCGTCAGAATCAGTGTCGTACTTAGTCTCCTGAAGATTTGCCATGAAGATGCAGGTTGCATTGAGTTCCTCGAGGTCTTCCAAATCATCCATAATAGCCATGAAGTCATGTTCCTCAGCACTCAATTGAAGTCCAGATTGTTCCCTTTGTACCAACATGATAGCTTTCTGAAGATACGCAAGATCCTTCTTTTTCTGCTTAGTTGGACAATTCCTTGCCATGTGACCCAATCCTTGACAGTTATAACACGTTAACTGATTACCCTGATTCACATTTCCATAATTCCCAACGACTGAGCTGCAACATTCCATCTGATTAGCCATGCTCTATTCCCAACATTCTCGACCCATCTGATTACCCTGATTCGAACCACTGATTACCCATGCGAAATCCAGTAGCATATCCCTGCTGATTCCCAATAACTCCAACCATTTGTCCTTGATGACCTATATTCACACCCGGCGTGCAATTTGCTGTTGCGAGTGTTTGATGAAATCCTTTGGTTGTTGTTAGTTGGTGTGGAATAACGACCTCTGAATGCTTTACCCAATAAAGAGAATATTTGAGACAAAGCTTCTTCTGGTTCCATTTCAAGATCAGTGATTCCTTGTTCCTGGTAATGTTGTTGTTCAGGTGGGTAGTTTTGTTGTTGAGGGATGTATTGCTGCAAGTTGTTGTTAGTGGAAGATGATGAAGTTTGTTGTTGTGTATTCACTGGAGTTTGAGTCTTGGCAATGAGTGCCAATGAATCATGATTCTTTGCTAATCTTTCTTGCCTGACTTCATTCACTTCATTTTGGTTTTGTTTCAGAAAATCGTTGAGTTGATCAAAGTTCACTTGATGTAAGTCTTTTGTTTGGTTGACAATAGTGACATATCGTCCCCATTCTTCTGGTAGATTGTTCAAGAACTTGATGTTGCTCACGATAGTTTTGGGTGTCAACTTGTTTCTGATAAGCTCATTCATTAAAGTACAAACCTTCCATAGTAGGATTCAATGGATTCTCCCGGAGTAGATGTAAACTTCTCCCATGCAGTTAGCAACTTGTTCTCCGTGTCTTGTTGACCAATTTCTGTTCCATGACAAAGTCGTCTAACACGTTCCCACATATCGAAGCGTTTCACAACTGCTACACAGCAAAAAGATGTCTCTTGGTAAACCCGGTTGGACAATATGAATTGCCATGTCATCTCTTTCGACTTGCTTCGATCCTCTTCAGAGTATTCCGAGTCTTTTTGAAGACGAAGAAAATGGTGGGACGGAGGTGTTGCATCAGATTTCCGGGTCTTGGACTTGTCGAGGTATGAAGGGTACATCCTGAATGGATTTGATCATCAATTTTCCATTAGGTTTTGTCTTGATGTAACGAAGCATTCGACTAGTCCATTGAAGATAACCACCTTTTTCCAACATAGGAGGACGTTTTCGGCACCGCTGCATGAATGTCTTGTTGAGTTGCCATTGATGAAGGTATGATCTGATAAAGTTGATGTAGGATCGATTCAACGAAAGGAGTTGTGGTTGATGAAGATTAAGCTCGGTTGAGGTTTTTCTAAAGTCGTACTCGAACCTTGGTTCTTAGGCGAAAAAAATTTTTTCTCCCAAAATTTGAAATTCACTATAAAAATCAATTCTAAGGTCGTATGAAAAATTTGAGTTATGACAATTTTGACGCCAAATTTGACTCGAAAAATTTGAATTTAGGCCAAAAAAATTTGAATTTTGACCAAAATTTTTACAGTTAAACCAAAATTTGAATCTCGCGTAAAAATTGAACGTTTAGTCTCCTCAAAATTTAAATTTTACTCAAGTTTTCCGCCAAAGAGCTTAGGCGTAGAAGAGCTTAGGCGAGAAAGAAGTTACAAGTAGACGAGGTTAGGCGTAGAGATTGTGCTTATCAGCTTAGGCGAGGATCTATGCGTAATCACTTAGGCGTAGGAATCCTTATGCGTAAATGTATTTACGCGTAACCTTGCTTATGCGAGAAAAAAGTTACTCGTAAACCTTACGCGTAATTGTGAAGTTATGCGTAGAGTTACTCGTAAGCTTTTAGCTTATGCGTAAACTATGGTTAAGAACCAAAAATCCTTTACACCGTCACAGCGTAAGGGATATCCACAAGTCGAAGTGTTCCACACACTTATCCAAGTGAGGGAAGCAATGAGTAACCGTTATAGCTCGAAGATTCTTCACCAAAATGTTACGCGTAGAAAACTAGGGTTTTGACTTTTTGACTTCTACGCGTAAGAAATTTCCAACGATTCAAATGATTTCTTTTGCACATATAGCCTTAAAAACACTCGAATAGCCCAAAAATGTTGACCTTTTTCACCCAAAGTGCTTAGAAAAGTTACGAGTAGAAATGACCAATGAACCAAACACGAGTTCAAAATGAAGAAAACACGTAAAGCTTGAACTTTTGCAAAAAATTGAAACTTTAGCACCAAATAAACCTTAAACCACAAGAATCTTGAATTTTTAAGTGCAAATATTAAAGTTTTAAGCGTGACAAATATGTAAAACGAGAGCCTTAACGCAACCCTTCAAAACAAACACAAACACTCCTAAACCATTGTTAGGCGATTGATACCAATTGTAGGACCTTACAAATATCAACATTATCACTTTACCAAGCAAACCCAACACACGTAACCCAAGTTACGCGTATAAAACGTGAAACACAAACACAAACAAAGCTTAGAAATAAGATGAGAAAGATGGTGACTTGATGTAATATTCGTGTATGTGAGAGGATAAAGATAAACACAATAAAGTTGTATATTCCTTGAGAGAGAAAATACACACACACACACACACTTTCAAGCACACCCCTCAAATGACCATTTGAGGGGTATTTATAGTACAAGTAACTTAAAACCCTAAAAGGCTTTGCTTGGGCTTTTCGTGGGTTGGACATGGATTGGGCTTTGGATACTTAAGCTTCAAACGGCTAGCATACTCATAACGCCTAGCCATTTAGCTTAGTCCAATCCACGAGCCCGTTGACTATTCTATCACGATATCTAACACACGATACAAAGTTTCTAAACGTGAATGACCATCACTTCTAATAAAACTATTAAGGCAAACAGAAAAGCTTAGCCGTATCATCCGCGGTAACATCAGGTGGTGCGGCAATGAAAGTTACATACTTCGAAAATCGATCGACCACTACAATAATACTTTCATTTCCTTCCGACTTTGGCAAGTATGTGATAAAGTCCATAACACTTTCCCATGGTCCCTTGGGGGTAGGTAAAGGCTCCAATAGTCCTCCCGACTTCTTTTGCTATATCTTATCTTGTTGGCAAATCACGAGTGTCATGGGGAGTTTTGTGCAATCCCTAGTGTCATGGGGACCACCACATAACTCACATGAGGAAGTGATTTATTCACTTGGCATGAAGGTCTAGGAGCTTTGTAGGAACTCATGAGGAATTTGACTTGATCTTCAAGTTCGAGTATCCTACAATTGGATGGTTGTGAGTCAATTGAAGGTAAGGATATTTCCTTGATGGTTTTGGGCAACTCACGGGGGTCATTCCAACATCCGTTGTCATAGAGGGAAAGGTCCTCTATGGTGCCCCATGATTCTTCCGCGGTTAATTCACTAAGCTTACCACCGGCCGCTTGGTCAATCGTTTGCCTTGTGGGGAGATTGATATGATCATAGAAGATTTGGGCTTGGAGCCAAAGATCAATGCCATGGTGAGGGACATTGTGGAGTAAGTCCTTGAATCGAGTCGACGCCTCATAAAGGGTTTCAGCTTGACGTTGTTGAAACATCAAGATATCATTCCTAAGCATAGTGGTTCTCCCTGGTGGGAAAAACTGGGCGAGGAAACGGGTTGTGAGATCATCCCAACTTGAAATGGATCCCACGGGAAGACGCTGAAGCCAATTACTAGCTTGGTCCCGTAGAGAGAATTGGAAGAGACGCAATCGCGTTGTCTCCCGAGTGGTAGCATCAAGGTCAATTGAATCAACAATTTTTAAGAAATCCTTGAGATGCTGATTTGGATCTTCGGAACGAAGTCCATGGAATGCACATCCGTTTTGCACCAACCGGATAGTGTCGGATCGCAAGACCGTAGTTTGAGCTAAACGGGAAGCTTAATGGTGTTCCTATAGCCTTGATGGCTAGGTCTAGAGTATTCACCAAGAGTACGGCCTCTTGGCGGGTCTTGTGGTGGTGGATTTGGTGGTGGTAGTGGATGTTGTGGTGGATCGTTGTTGATGGGTGGATTATCACCTTCCATGATGAAAAGTGACAAGGTTACGAACAAAGACACGAAGAAGGGGGATAAACTACAATAAAGCTAATAAAAAAGAAAAAAAAGCTCACTTGATAGGAATCAAACGAGTGAACCTAATCGAGATAGAGACCTAACTAGCTATTCTATTTCCTAGCAGCGGCGCCAAAAACTTGATGCGTGATTCGGGGTCGAAAGACTTCCTTTCCAAAGAGCAAGTTTACAACCCACTAGGCAGTGTACCTAATCGTTGCAGTGTAGTACGGGTAAGCCCAGGGGTTGATCGTTCTCTAGGGGAATAGAGATGCTAGTCAAGATTGTTAATACAAATAAGCCGTAAAAACGTTTATTTATATTTTACGATCTTCTAATGTTTTGTCGATAACAAACGTAAAATCATTTTAACGAAACAAACAAAATACGTAATTAGTTTGAACAAATAGTTTCTAACACACTTACGTTTTCTCATAAAACACTAAAACAAGTATAAGTGATTTTATGATTTAGTAATACATATGTACAACAACTAGTGTTTACATATTTGGGTAAATATATACTTAAACTAGTATATACTAAAATGGGTAAAAACTAACAAATGGTATTGACCCATAACCCATGGTTTTATCCAATACATTTGACTAGGTACATTGAACTCATGAGATACATTGTATCTAATAAGAAACCCATGGATCAACCCATAACCCATGACCCATAACCAAAATACCCATGGGTAAAGAGGAGTGTCCCACGGATCCCTAGCTTTACGCTAGCCGGATCCCTTGTGGGAGGGATCCGTGGGATCCGGGGAACAGTAGACATTTTCCTCTATAAATAGTGAGCCATTTCTTCATTGTTTCTCACCCCTTTCCAACATACTTTCCCTTTGAGTTAAAAACTCTCTAACCCCAGATCCAAGAGATCTATGTTTGTAGTTTTGTTTTTGTGTGATTCTCTAGGTTCCTCTTAAAGGCGAGATCACCACCTTTGAAGTCAAGCAAGCTCAAGTCCATGAGTTGCCATGCTTCCTCATCATCAAGACTACTGAAGTCCTCTTGTTGATGGTTCTTTTCTTTCTTCTAAGAAGTGTAGTGTTGAAGACATTAGTGAAAGATGTCTCAAGTGTCAAGACGAAGACATTAGTGAAAGGTGTCGATCGTCCGTATTGTAGGCATTAGTGAAGGGTGCCTAGAAGCCAAGTCACAAGACATTAGTGAAGTGTGTCTTGAAGATCTAGTTAAAGGCATTAGTGAAAGGTGCCTTAGATGTACATTTGATATGGTGTGTTTCGATGTACAAGATAGATTAGCATTAGATCCAAGGATATTGATATCCTTGATGATGTTGTAAGAAGGAGTTGGTCTCCTTTGGGATTAGTCGTTGGTGTAGTGTTGGGTTGTTGTTCCTCCATTGCAATGGAACTCGGTGCTTAGCCTAGTACCGGATAAAGGGTAGGCGACGTTGTGGTAGGTGTGGTTCACCTTGGTGTGAAAGAACCCGGTGGTTAGCCTAGTTCCGGAAAAAGAGTAGGCAACGTTGTGAAGGTTTCTCCACCATAAGGAGTCGGTGTTGTGTAGTGATTACAAACTCTCGAGTAGGTGACTCGGGGAGTGGAGTAGGGCAAGGAAGGTGTACTTGTAGCCGAACCACTATAAATACTCGCGTTGTGGTTTTGTGCTTCTTACTCTTATATTTTCATTACATATTTATACTTCTATATGTTTGTTTATCAACATCCAACACACACCTAAATAGATTGACATAAGTCGATCTAAATAGATTAAAAGGAAGTTTTAATCGGCAAAACTATTCAACCCCCCTTCTAGTTTTCCACAATTGGCATCAAAGCTTCGTTACCAAGTTTCTTTAAGTATATTGTACTTTAAAAACTTGATACGATCCATGGTTAATTGAAAACTACAAAGAAGGTTTTTCATAAAAACAAACACCATGTCTTTTAAAAACTCTTTGATTGGATGTTGATTAGATAACAACATTTTTTTTATTATTTATTTCCTTTATTTAATTGCATTAATCCTCCTTGTCATGTTGCTTAGCTAAAGCTCATACCTATCAAGTCATAGGAATCACTTGGTAACAAGATTACCTTCCCTAAGAAGGTATCTTAAGCACAAAGGAGCCGGAATTGTCTTCTGACATTTGTTGTGTCATTTGTAAAGACATTCCTAAGTGCATTAGAGATATGACTTTCTACTTATCTCTAAATGACATTAGCTTGATAAATATGTATGTTTCCTAGGTATTTACTTGATTATATTTTGTGCTTATACTCGTTTTTTTCATATAGCTTCATTAGGAAGCTTTTCTTGCATACGTGTTTTCTTTTCGTCTAAAGTCGAGGATTATATAATTTGTGTTTTATTTCATTTAATCCTAAAATTATATCTTTTTAATAATAAAACAAAAAACACAAATATCAAAAATTCCTCCTTCCCCATAAAAACTCCCACCGTCATCCACTCCATCAAATCTCCACTTTTTCAAATCTTCCAATTTCAAAAAATTTCCTCTCATTCAAAACTTCATCTTCATCTCCATTTCATCTCATCCGAATCAAAGAAGGTTCATCATCAACATGGTTTACATCGCCCTTGTGCTCATCGCCTTAACACTCATCACTCTTGTGTTCCCTATGACGAAGTTCTCATACGGAGACATTTACTTTGTTTTGTTAATCTACATTGGGGTTATATACCAAATCCTTTGTATCATTCTTAGCATTGAAATGAAATATTACTAATAGTCTAGTTTATCTAGGTTATTATTATCATAATGTGTTTACCATTTCTTTTTGATTTATTTCATTCTATCATGATACATTAGAAAGCCATGTATGCATGCTAAATGAAAAAGTAGGCTAAAACACATATCTTGGTATAAAACTATAAGATCTAAAAACCTATGTTTTTATCAAAAAAAAATCTGCTTCTGTTTTTCCAGATCCACGGATCCCAAAAGATAGACTAGTCGGATCCCTTATGAAAGGGAACCGTGGGATCCGTACACATGGACAACAGGTTTTCATGCAAAATAAAAACCACTTTCTTTCTAAAAGTAGTATTCCACTAGAATGTCAAAACCATAAGTGAGTTAGTGTTAAAAAACCATTGTTAATAAAAATCTAGTAAAAAACGTTAGATAAACTGGTTGACCACAAAACATCACTTTCTATTAACTCATCTTTTCTATAGGTTCAACTATGACGCATGAATATGAGTTTGACTTTTCACTCACTAGCGTCTACACTCCGAACATCTCCCTTGAACCCAACACACCTGGAAATCGTGTCCGTGGGTTCAATAATCTCGAAAACCGTCACTTCCACGAAGGACGTATTGTAGACACCTCTCTACAATTCGAAGAAGGTATAAATACCTCCTTCCGAGCCATAGGACTAGAATCTCTTCTTGAAATCGACGAGAAGATATGTCCAAGGTTCATAATGGAATTCTTCCGTCAAGTTGAACTCGTTTGTAACGAGGATCGCTCTCTTTCTCTTTGGTTTTGGATCAAAAACCAAAAGTTCATTTTAAGTCTTGAGTGATTTGCTCACATCCTTTGGATTCCAAATCATGGACAATGTGCCTTCACTGAAGATTGGTCTCTTGATTCTCTCTTCAACTTTCGTGAAGAAAATAGTCCATATTGTTCTCACATACCTTCCCCGGAGGATTTAAATCGCATAATATGCAAACCTCGACCATATTACTTCGATCCAAACATTATCTTTACACGGGACATCCGAGAAGAGTACAAGCCCCTTGCACTCGTCCTACGTGAAAATGTTTGGAGTCTTAGGGGAAATCGAGAAATCCTTCCCGCTTGTTGTGCTCACATATTGTATTGTTTGCTAACACAACAACCATACAATCTAGCCTACTTCTTCGCAAGGCGAATTGTAAATCTTCAAGGCTCCAAGAATAAACTCATCCCTTATGGAATGTTCTTGACGCACCTCTATCATAACGTCATGCATTTTCATCCTCAATTTCAAAATCCGTTGTACGTACTTGTGAATAAGATGATGGAACCGCTAAACATATCTCTCATGAAGACTTTCTTCATTCTTGATTCCACCAACACTCATCAACCATTTGATGATCCTTCTAGCGAAAACGCTCAAGGAACTTAGTAGTCTTTCAAATAGGATCAATCCTTTTGTACTCATGCTTTGTCAATGTAATCCAATTTCCTTCATGAAATAAAACATCTTACATTTGATATCTTAGTGTTAGAACCTCTTAAACTAACCTTGGAATATAATGCATTGTCAAGATCATTGCATACCTTTAGTAAAGGTTCTGCTTAGCAGATGGACGGATCCCAAAGTTTGTGCTAGATGGATCCCTACACTTAGGGAACCGTGGGATCCGACAAACAGAAAATGAAATTGCAAACATTGTATTTCATACATGTCCTTAGAACACCTCACACTAAGCTAGACATAGTGTCTTAAGGCAAATTAAGTCCTTATCAAGTTAAGTAGATCCTTCCTACTCACACATAACTCACCTAGATCACACTCAAAGACGCTTGTAGATCTATCAAATTCATTACTCTTCCGCTCTCAAATTCACACATCATTTTTCACATGATCCCTCATATCTAACTTTGGAAATCTTTTATAGCAAAATTGATCATAATCATCCTTACGTCAAAATTGGTCGAAATTGATCAAATTCTAGTTTTTTTCCATCTTAAGCCTTTAGGATATTCTCCAAAGCATTACTCTAAGTCACTATCTGATCTCTAGGGTCATTTAGCTTCACTTGACACTCTCAAAATCTTTAGTGTCATCCTTGTTCATTCATTGGTACTCATGAAAGTTCCAATTTCTTCCATAAAAGGTAATCATTAGCTACATCACTCATTACCCTCAAGTACTTAAGCACCCCTTCATTAAAAATACTTAGGAGGACTGAAACACTCAAGATGGTATAGATCTTAGACCTTAGAAACATCATTTTTACTCTTTCATAGCTGCTGAGAGCCGGATCCCTAGGATTAGCCTAGACGGATCCCTCGTTGGAGGGAACCGTGGGATCCGGGTGACAGATTACGTCAACTCTAGCTAAAACAATCATTTCAAGCTCATCTTTCTAACTTAAACACTCCATCTCATCTTAAATGAGTTCCTAGATCAGTACAAACTCTGAAGTTGACTCTTGTGCATGTTAATCATCACATTCCAATGAATTTTAGTGGCTTAAGGCTTGGATGCACTTGCCAAATCTCTTACTTTATAAACCACATTGTTAGGACTTCTAAAGTCATCACCTTCATCCTCATTTTCAGCACTTAAGAAACCTATACAAACCTCTTGAAATCATCATGTGGAAAACTCCAAGTAGCAACTTATCCACCAAAGAACCACCCAAGAAAATTGCTCGTGTTGTACACGAAATCTCTTCAACCGAATCATCTCCGGTCAAGCCAACAAATGCAAGGATTTCTTCTTAACCAATCAAACCAATTCCTAAAAGGATAGTACCCACAAAACTACCTATGCCAAACACCACCATACCTCCTAGGCCAAACAATATCATCTCTGTGGAAAACTAGAAGGGGGGGGGGGTTGAATATTTTTGCCAATTAAAACTTCCTTTTAATCTATTTAGATCGACTTATGTCAATCTATTTGGATGTGTGTGTTGGATGTTGATAAACAATCATATAAAGGTAAGTAATGAAAAGATAAGAGTAAGAAGCACAAAACCACAACGCGAGTATTTATAGTGGTTCGCTACAAGGACACCTTCCTTGCCCTACTCCACTCCCCGAGTCACCTACTCGAGAGTTCGAAACACTACACCAATCTCCTTATGGCGGAGAAGCCTTCACAACGTCGCTTACCCTTTTTTCGGTGCTAGGCTAACCAACAGGTTCTTTCACTCCAAGGTGAACCACACCTACACAACGTCGCCTACCTTTATAAGGTACTAGGCTAAGTACCTAGTTCTTTCACCCCAAGGTGAACTACACCTTCACAACGTCGCCTACCCTTTATTAGGTACTAGGCTAAGCACCTAGTTCCATTGCAATAGAGGAACTACTACCACACAACACCAACGACTAATCCCAAAGGAGATCTACTCCTTTACAACATCATCAAGGATATCAATATCCTTGGATCTAATACTAGTCTATCTTGTACATCGAAACACACCATATCGAATGTACATCTAAGGCACCTTTCACTAATGCCTTTGACTAGATCTACAAGACATCTTTCACTAATGTCTTGTGTCTTGACTTCTAAGCACCTTTCACAAGTGCTTATGATATGGACGAAAGATACCCTTCACTAATATCTTTGTCTTGACACTTGAGACATCTTTCACTAATGTCTTCAACACTACACTTCTTTGAAGAAAGAAAGGAATCATCAACAAGAAGACTTCAGTAGCCTTGATGATGAGGAAGCATGGCAACTCATGGACTTGAGCTTGCTCGACTTCAAAGGTGGTGATCTTGCCTTTAAGAGGAACCTAGAAGATCACACAAAACAAAACTACAAACATAGATCTCTTGGATCTGAGGTTAGTGAGTTTTTAACTCAGGGAGAAAGTGTGTTAGAAAGGGGTGAGAAATAATGAAGAAACGGCTCACTATTTATAGAAGAAAAAATCTACTATTCCCCGGATCCCACGGATCCCTTCCACAAGGGATCCGTCTAGCTTTAAGCTAGGGATCCGTGGGACGCTTCCTTTTACCCATGGGTATTTTGGTTATGGGTCATGGGTCATGGGTTGAACCACGGATCTTTAGCTAGATACAATGTATCTTTGAGTGCAATGCACTTAGTCACTTGGGTATGGGTTGATCCAGGGGTTATGGATATTATCCATGTATGATATAAGCATGATGTCATGCAATGGGTTATGGGTCAAGCTCCATGGGTTATGGGCTTTAGGTTGTACCCAACTACATTCAATGTATTTTCCCAATGGGTTATGATACTTAAGTTTCTACCCATTTATATTACCCAATATACTACATACTAGTTATGTGTATATTTTACCCAAATATGTAAACACTATGTGTTGTACATATGCGACATTAAATCATAAAATCACTTATACTTGTTTTAGTGTTTTATGTGAAAATGTTAATATGTTCGAAACTATTAGTTCAAACCATTTACGTATTTTATTTGTTTCGTTAAAATGATTTTACGTTTGTTATCGACAAAACATTAGAAGATCGTAAAATATAAATAAATGTTTTTACGGCTTATTTGTATTAACAATCTCCACTAAACCATCACCATTGGTTCCTAGAGCTATCTCGTTTACAACTCCACTATCATCACCACACCTCTACAATTTAGAGGATTTGCCTCCTAGGCTATCTCATCCTCCTCCGCCGCTTAACATTCTCCTCATTAGAGAATAATGGAACATAATCAAGGTGTTGAGTCAACATTAGCTCCGGCTTACTTTTCGCCGTCACCATCATATAATCCAATTTGGATTATGAGAAATTATCAAAGTCAACCACCCGACCATATTGAAGTTGACACTTCTCTACCACCACCATCATTCTTGGTCGAGCCATCTTCAAATGCGCCTCCACCAATCCCTCCGTTGTTTGAGGCTCCACAAGCCGCTTCACTTGATCCTTCGCATCAAGCAATTTCATTTCTTCCACCACCACTACCTAGCCATAACCAAGATTGTTATCATTTTCAACATGTTGAAAGTTTGATACATGAAGTACGAGAAGACCAACGTTTCATGTTCTATCACCTCCTCGAACGTTTTGACGAGATTAAACCTAAACAAACTTGAGCTAGAGGATTTTAGTGGTGTCCTAGTTTCAAGCATTACTTAGATAAGTCTAGTAGTTCCAAGTCATGTATCGATCATTTTCTTAGTTTTTAGAGTCATGTATATCATATCTCTAGTTTTATTAAATGAAAATACATGCTACTTGCTATATGTCTGAGTATATGATTATGTTGTATAATACATATCTCACTTTGATATTAACATAATGTGTTATATCACCATTGCTGAAACTGATCATCAGCCAGACGGATCCCTTGTATTTGCCTAGACGGATCCCTACAAGGAGGGAACCGTGATACAAAAAACTATTTTTCTACTAACTTGGATCATATTTGCAGGAAATTATGCATTATACTTGTTTTCTAACTTTTGTTTTGTAGTTATTCAATTTACACATGAAGAGTTTGACACCCTAAATCTAGGGGGAGCTTTGTGTCAAAGCAATACATTGCAAAATTACTTGCAATATTAGGATTACATTTCATGACATCCCTTTGCAAAATTGCAATCATAAAGGGGGAGCACATTCGTCACATTGACGAAATCTTTTGCAAATTTAGTTGCAAATGAACTAGCTTAGTATTATTTTTCTGACGCTCACATAAGGATGGACTCAGGGGGAGTAAAGACGAGATCCTTTCCCGTTACTTGCTCTCTATTTTTTTACTTCTTTCACATGTTTTTCCTAAAACAATGTTTTAGTTTCCTTTCGAAGCTCTTTTTGTTTCGACAAAAAGAGGGAGAAGAAAGTAAAAATTACAAATTCAAACTTTTACGAATTTTAGCTTTTCCTTAAAATAATTTTATGTTTTGTCATCAACAAAAAGGGGGAGATTGTTAATACAAATAAGCCGTAAAAACGTTTATTTATATTTTACGATCTTCTAATGTTTTTTCGATAACAAACGTAAAATCATTTTAACGAAACAAACAAAATACGTAATTAGTTTGAACTAATAGTTTCTAACACACTTACGTTTTCACATAAAACACTAAAACAAGTATAAGTGATTTTATGATTTAGTAATACATATATACAACAACTAGTGTTTACATATTTGGGTAAATATATACTTAAACTAGTATATACTAAAATGGGTAAAAACTAACAAATGGTATTCACCCATAACCCATGGTTTTATCCAAACCATTTGACTAGGTACATTGAACTCATGAGATACATTGTATCTAATAAGAAACCCATGGATCAACCCATAACCCATGACCCATAACCAAAATACCCATGGGTAAAGAGGAGCGTCTCACGGATCCCTAGCTTTACGCTAGCCGGATCTCTTGTGGGAGGGATCCGTGGGATCCGGGGAACAGTAGACATTTTCCTCTATAAATAGTGAGCCATTTCTTCATTGTTTCTCACCCCTTTCCAACATACTTTCCCTTTGAGTTAAAAAATCTCTAACCCCAGATCCAAGAGATCTATGTTTGTAGTTTTGTTTTTGTGTGATTCTCTAGGTTCCTCTTAAAGGCGAGATCACCACCTTTGAAGTCAAGCAAGCTCAAGTCCATGAGTTGCCATATTTCCTCATCATCAAGATCATGAAGTCCTTGTTGATGGTTCTTTTCTTTCTTCTAAGAAGTGTAGTGTTGAAGACATTAGTGAAAGATGTCTCAAGTGTCAAGACGAAGACATTAGTGAAAGGTGTCGATCGTCCGTATTGTAGGCATTAGTGAAGGGTGCCTAGAAGCCAAGTCACAAGACATTAGTGAAGTGTGTCTTGAAGATCTAGTTAAAGGCATTAGTGAAAGGTGCCTTAGATGTACATTCGATATGGTGTGTTTCGATGTACAAGATAGATTAGCATTAGATCCAAGGATATTGATATCCTTGATGATGTTGTAAGAAGGAGTTGGTCTCCTTTGGGATTAGTCGTTGGTGTAGTGTTGGGTTGTGGTTCCTCCATTGCAATGGAACTCGGTGCTTAGCCTAGTACCGGATAAAGGGTAGGCGACGTTGTGGTAGGTGTGGTTCACCTTGGTGTGAAAGAACCCGGTGGTTAGCCTAGTACCGGAAAAAGAGTAGGCAACGTTGTGAAGGTTTCTCCACCATAAGGAGTCGGTGTTGTGTAGTGATTACAAACTCTCAAGTAGGTGACTCGGGGAGTGGAGTAGGGCAAGGAAGGTGTCCTTGTAGCCGAACCACTATAAATACTCGCGTTGTGGTTTTGTGCTTCTTACTCTTATCTTTTCATTACATATTTATACTTCTATATGTTTGTTTATCAACATCCAACACACACCTAAATAGATTGACATAAGTCGATCTAAATAGATTAAAAAGAAGTTTTAATCGGAAAAAATATTCAACCCCCCCTTCTAGTTTTCCACAGAGATGTATGACGAAAAGGTAAAGGTGAGGATGATTATTTTTAGTTTTTTATATTTTTTTGTGAAAGAAAGTAAAATCTCGGGATTGAAGGATTCGGGGTTTTGGTATTCTACCAATTAACTACTAAAAAAATTAATTTAAAAACTAATTACTAATAACTAAGATAAAAGCTATGGATTGAAAGAGTGTGTTCTTATGATAATTAAAAGCTTGTTTACTTAGATTTTCTTACTCTCTAGTTATCTTTTATTGGTCGGTTGAATTGTCACATCCTTCCCTAATTGATGCGTTGTATTCCATGTTTTAGTCATAGGGCGGTGCCTAATTCCCTAATTCTATGAATTGTAAGTCTCCTCTAGAACACCCGGGATCGCCAAGTACCGAGGTATCTCCCTCGAATATTCTATTATGCTTAAGCTACAACTCACGCAATAAACACAACGGGAGCCTATAATGAACTCCAAGGCTTAATAGATATTTAGGACGTTCAAGATCGCATCAATGAAAGAAGAAGCCAGTTTTCCTTAATATAGCGTGACAACCAATTAGAAAAGAGACAACCTAACAATAATGAATAACTAGGTTTCACTGGATCTAAACAAACACTAATTAATTTAGTTACGCATGATAGATAAGCAAGAACACAAGCAAACAATCAAACATAGATTAAACATGATGATAGATTGGATAAACAAACTTATATTGAAGTGTAAAATAGGGTTTGGAATCCTAAAGTACTGTCCAAGTCGGACCCAAAATTAACTAAGGTTTGCTCTCCAAAATAATACACACATAATGCAGAAAATTCGAGGTCTATATATAGATTTTACAGCTACGACATCGTTGCCTTTTGATGGTGACGTCGTCTGATCGCCGTCATTAGGGTTTCGTCTTTGCCAAGTCATCACTTGGACGACGTCGGGTAGAAAGCAGTGACGCCGTCTGGGTTGCTCTGGACGTCGTCTTGGAAAATCTTTGGTCGTCTGGTGTAGAATGAAAGAGTGACGGCCTTGCAAAAATAGGCGTGACACCGTCACTTGTTAGAACCAAAATATGACCTCAACCGTCGCTTGAGAAAGTTTGGAACCTGTTGTGAGCGACAACGTCACCCTTGAGGTTGGGACGCCGTCCGGCTTCTGAATTTGCCTTATTTTCTTGACTTTGTCGTTTTCTTCATGTTTTCGCTCCTTTTCATCCAAATATACTTCATTTCAGCATTTTGGTTCCAAATGACCTAAAATGTGAAAATGAACGATTTTAAGCAGTAACGGATATAAAATGTAACGATTTAGGCTTAAATGACCCCCTAAAACGTATGTTTTAAATCCTTATCAGACGTCCTACCCTAACAACGTCAGAAGTAAAAGGTGACGATGTCACCACCAAAGATTGACACCATTACATATGGCGGTGGAGAAATGATAACCTAATTAGACGACAAGCTAACGACGTTACAAGCTTATCGTGACGGCATCACGATCTATTTCTTTTCATACAAATGCATATTTTTCATTATTGTGTGTTAAATGTCCTAACCCTAGTCGACTTGTATCAGTGTTTTAGGCATTTTGGCCCTTGAAGACCTTATGTGTTGTTGGGATAAGTTCTATTTTCAATCAGTCAATCATGTTTATCCTTAATTGTTTGATTATGTGTATTGCTTGTTTCTCTATTGTTATGCTAGGCTAAAATAATTAGTATTTACTTAAGATTTCATGAAACCTAGTTGTTAATCGCTTTATCTATTGTCTCTTGTTGATAATGTGTGTGTTAGGAGTTGAAAAACTAGCTATATCTAGTATCTTAGCTAGAGCGTCCACTAAAACACGTTTAGTTAGTGCGTATGTCTTAGGTTATTAACTAGGATAGGTATTGATTGCGTGCATTAGTTATTGGGTGGGTTATTGACATTCAGATAGGCGTCGCTCACTTAGGCTAATTCATAGACGTGGGACTGACCAACCCACAATAGAAAGTAAGGAATATTTCACATTGTATTAAAAAAGATAGTGACAATTCAATAGATTAAGTGAGAAACGAGTGGGAAGTGATGTAAACCTAGGTAATATACGCTTTTCCAAATATAAGAAGTCCCCACGAATTTTATTTTCATGTCATTTACTTTTATTACATTTTTAGGTCAATACTAGTTAAAATAAAAACTTTCTCAAAACCCAATGGTTTACGTGCTTTCGAAAAAATACAAAAATACTAAAAAGAAACTTCCTTTCAACATTTAGACTTATTCAGAGATACACTTCGAGCCTACCTCACTATTCCCCTAGAGAAATATCAACCCCCCGTACTTATTTGTACTACAATAGGTATTCTGCCTAGAAGGGTTGTAAAATTTGTGTGTTGCAACCTGACGTATCAAGCCTCCCTTAAACCCAAAAACAGTAAAATATAAAGATAAAACAACTACACCACAACCACGTAGTTTATATTTTGGTCTATGACTCAGGCTCATGTCATGCATGATTTCAAGTAAAGTAGGAAAATACTATTTAAATAAAGTACATGTGAAAATACTTAAGATATGATTTGCTAGGACCTACTACATATGGACATGCACCTCATGTGTAGCCCATCATAATAGTACATGCAAATCACGAGTTTCACTAGTGTTGTTGCATACTAATGCAACCTGTGATTCACCAAAAATGAAAGTTCTTACCTTATTGCTTCTCTTTGCCAATTTAGGAAATTTTACTTTTGAAATTTATAAACTCTAATTAGGGTTTCCAAAAACTTAAAATTTTAAAAGTTTGTGACTTGGGTAACAGAATCCCTACGTAACCATGTTTAAATTTAGAAAACTTCTATTATGTATTTTTTAATATAAATTTTGCTTCCTAAATTATCCGGTTATGTCTTAAATATTTTATACTCCAGTTTCCGTATTCAAGAATCTAAGATTCCAAATTAGGTAAAACTAAACTTCCATCAATTTATAAAATCTTACTGCTTGGTTACAAAGATTAATGTCAGTCGAATTTTACGATCCCATCTAGCCAGGATCACTAAATTAATCGACCTAAGGTTTAGGTAAAACCTGATCAGTCTTCTTGTTCCCTAAGCTATCTTGTTTACCATATGATTAAATTTGATAACCTAGGATTTCCAAAAATAGTTTTAGCATATTTTTAGCAAAGTTTGAACTTTACCAAAAAATCCAAAACCCTAAATAATACAAGGAAAAACAAACTTGTTTGCATACAAATTTACATTACAACAAGAATTAGGTATTTCACATTCCACGTATCCTCATAAAATCAAATCAAATAGGGTTTAGAAAACCCTAATGGATCGATCCTATGTAATATAAAAGCATGAACCCCAATTTGATCACCAAAGTGATTGAACCCTAGTTGTCAACAAAAAGCAAAAAACCTAAAACCCTAATATGCATAAATCGACCAAACAATATAACCAAATTAAAGATTTAACTTTTAAGACAAAAGAAGCAATTCATAAGAACCCTAGCTAGGTTATATATGATTAGAGTAGCTCTGATACAACTGTAGGGTATTGGTCGTCACCCGCATAACCTATAAAACATGCATCGTGGAAAATAAACACATAAAGGCCATGCAGACCAAACCCCTAATAACAGATCTTCTAATCAGATATATAACCTACTAACACGTATACAAGGTGTTTAAGATTAATTACTTATGTTCCTGCAACTATGTAAGCTCCGTAACCTTCTTGATCAGCACGAAACCACCTTCTTCTTGATCTTTTTGCTTCAGTCGATCCTTAGGTTTTCTTGAGGAAGAATCACCACTTGAGTTGTGTTAGGTACCCACCGACACAACGCTTGTAGATCTAGTTCTTTCAACCTATGCAAGTTACAAGAGTACCAACCTTGGGTAACCAAATCGATTGGGAATTGATTTGGATCGACTTGTTAGTCGATTATTGATTGTCTCACAAAGGGATTTGAATCCCTTTGTGGGTTTGGTTGATCGATCGAACAAAGAGGATAAGGGAAGAAGTATTTTAGGGTTAGTAGATTGAATTGTAAACTCCTAAAGAAGACCTTTGTATATATAGGTTTTCATGGGATAATCCTAATATAATTAGAAAGCCATTTATTAACCATAAGTATATTAAGTTTGAAAACTTGTCAAACTTAACCCTCTCTGGGGTATTCGGACGACCGTCATCCCCAAGGTATATGGTTTTTTCCGTGCATACTCAAATATATTTATCTCTTGATAAATATATACTCTGGTTAATTACCGTTTTACCACTCTATGAAAATATTACCGTATTTTCATTTTCTTTTAAATTGTTTCGTCATTGTTTTCTCATTTTCGATTGCGTGTTCCTTTCTGTGTGCGCTAGTGTAACCCTTCGGCACTTCTGTGAATACTAGTTATGAAACACGTTGTTCTTTGTATATAATCCTTTTAACCCAGTTCTCTAAGGCTTACAAAAGTAGACATAAGATTTTATAGTTTAGGTTACTTCTTAGAGTTTGGTATACCAAAAGTTTGCTCAAGATGCATTGACTTAAAGCAGACTAAAAATCTAATCAAATAATCAAAATACTCAAAAATCTCTCGATGTGATGTCAAAGATGTCTATTAGGTCATATGTTTTCCTCTACATGGCGTTAAGTATATTTACATGACGTTAAATATGTTGAAGAGGCTTGATAAATCATTTTCAATTATGACTGGCTACATGACATCAATACGGCGAAGGGTTTAAATTTTTGGAAATCCTTTGAAAGAATTATTGACATTTGGCAAAATGTGAAAATTGAAATTTATTTATCAGCTTTCTTCGACATACTCGACATCATGTGAGAGGATCTTGAGTATGTTAATGATTTGGTTAAGTTTTGTCGAAATTTGAGACAATGTGTCTATGGACATCTTTAACACTATGTCGAAAGATTTTTGAGTAACATAATGATTTGATTAAAGTTTTTCCTTCTAAGACAATATGTCTCTCGACATCTTTAATGAAATGTCGAAAGATTCTTGAGTATTTTAATGATATAATTAGATTTTGTCTAGTTCAAGATAATACGTCTCTCGACATCTTTAACACCATATTAAAAGATCTTTAACGTTGTGTCGAAAGATTCTTGAGTATTTTAATGATACATCGAGAAATTCTTGAGTATTTTAATAATACATTCGATTTGTATCCTGACATTTTTTATTAAGGGTACTTTGCCTACGATGACTTTTTTGTTCCACTTAATGTAACGAACTTTCAACTTTTGTTTCATTCTACCCATAAGATGATTCCGAAAAAGTTTAAACCGGCTATGCATCATACCTGACATTTTTTATTAAGGGTTTTGGCTGTATAATAGCAACGTACTTTTTCAAATGTACGATCTAGTACGCACTATTTTTGTCCCACTTAATATAACGTACTTTCATTTTCACACGCTTTTGTCCGTTTTTCTTTAGTCCGTTTTGCACATTTTCACTCGTTTTGCATGTTTTTCACGTTCTCATACGTTTTTGTTGCTTACACATTTTCATTCGTTTTACATGCACCGTTTTTGCATATTTTCCCCATTCATCCGTTTTTGCGTTTACGCCGTTTATTCGCCGTTTATCGCACGCATGAACGCTTTTTGCTCTTTCTTTTTGTCCATTTTTACATTTTCGCATTTTCATTTTCGCACGTTTGAAGCGTTTTTCGCGACGTTATCGTCCATTTTACCGTTTTCCCGTCGTTTTGCTCGTTTCGCCCATTTAAAAACGTGCTTAAACAAACGAAAACGTGCAAAAATGGATGAAAACGTGCGATGGCGGCGTTAAAAACGCTAAAACGCGTATAAAACAACGCGCGTAAACATACAAAAATAGACGAAAACGGACGAAAATATGCAAAAATAGCCGAAAACGTGCAAAGACGGGCGAAAATGTCTAAAAACATGCAAAAATGTGTAAAAACGCACGAAAACGTGCAAAAACATAAAAAATGTGCAAAACAGGTGAAAACATGTAAAAACGAATGAAAATGCGTAAAAACGAACAAAAACGTGTAAGAATTGATGAAATCATGCAAAAACGCGTGAAAATGTGCACAAACGGACGAAAACGGGCAAAAACGGATGAAACATGCAAAAACAGGCAAAAACGTTCAAAAACATGCGAAAACAGACGAAAACGTGCGAAAACGTGCTTAAAAGCGAACGAAACCGGCAAAAACATGCATAAGCGGATGGAAAACGTGCAAAACATTTAAAACGGACGAAAACATGTAAAACGGATAAAAGCGTGCAAAACTAAAAACGTTGCAAAAATGGGCAAAACTTTTTTTGGTGCCGGTTAAACAAGTTTGGTGGGGTAGATTGGTACAAAAAACAGAAAGTTCGTTACATTAAGTGGAACAAAAAAAATTGTACAGTCTTAATGCACTAAATCGGCATCAATTAAAGTACGTCGCTATTGTACGGCTAAAACTCTTTTTTTTAAACAAAACATGTCTCTCACATACAAGTCACTTCAAATTTTCCCCAAATGAGTCACCGGGTCGGGTAGGGTCAGGTGCGGCTATATATATATACACACCTTTGCTTGGCAACCAAGGAGTCAATTTTTAATTTTTTATAAATCTTTCACATGGACTTCATACAAGGTTGACGAACACCAGACAACAACATTCTTAACATCTCATCTTAGGTATATCATCCGCTTTTTGTTCCTTAAACAATGTTTGTTACAATTTGCTTCATCGTATAATTGTAAATTTTTATATTCCTTTGTGACATTCATCTTCTCATATTCATGTAATCATGTGTTACCGTAATATTCGTTTAAACACATATATCTGAACTGGTAACCGTGTGTTTAGGTTAATAATTTTCTATACATTGTACTTCTTACACATTATATTACGGTAAATGGATGAAGTTTTTTTGTCCGAGGTTACCAGAGTAGAGTCTTTGACTTAAATATACGCGGCTTAACTTAGGTATCCGCGTGACCATTTTCGCGTTTTCTTTGACCATCCCCAAATGTGTACCTAGTGAGGTTTTAACCCTAGACTTCTTGTACCTAGTGAGGTTTTAACCCTAGACCTCTTGTGAGGAGGTCAGGTGCCTTAACGTAAGTTAGAATTTAAATGACATATTAGGGGGTGTTTGGATTAGTTTATTTTGCTAGCTTATGGGCTTATCTGAATTTGGAAAAACTTGAAGCCCGCTTTTTTCGGGCTTATGAACTTATCAACATGAGCTTATGGTGTATAAGTCCATAAGCTTGAGTAAGTAAGCTTATAAGCCAGAAAAAAGTGAGCTTACAAGGTTTTCCGTATTCAAATAAGCCTATATGCCAGAAAAATAATGGGGTGTTTAGTTGGAGGATATGGGAGTGAACACCCCATTATTTTTCTTGATGGTTCGTGGGTTTAATCTTTCAAAATCGGAATGAAACCCATACATCTAAGCATATTCTATACCCATCAAGAGTGGTGGGTTTACAAACCCATTACCATTCCTATATCCATAGTGATTACCTTTTACAAATTAAACACCCCTTAACTAATCCAAACACCCCTTATGTTAAATCCTATTCAGCTGCGACATTATAAATCTTAGTAGTGATTTTGACTATATGTTATTCTATTTGTGTCGGTTGTTATAGACCGTAAAACTTAGAGGTGCCATTTTAAGACCCATTGGCTGAATATAGGTCAAGTTGGGTCAATATTTATCATGTGATTGTCTTGTTGGGAATAGTTAAGATTTCAATTGGGTATGTGATGTAAAGCCTAATTGTATAACAATTAACCAATGAGTCTACGGCTAGCGGCTCAATGTTTGAACAGCTATTTTCACTTTTTCATTTTTTACACAAAACAAAGTTTTTTTTTTTTTTTTTTTTTTTTTTGCGAAAACGGGTGGGTCAACCCGACCCAAGACCCATGTTCCCAAATGACCCGTTTATACCCGGACCCATTTCGACCAAAACCCGTTACCCGTTACCGGACCCAACATGCTCATCTGACACCTCTAGTATAACTGAATGTAGTTTTGATTTTTTTCTTTTTTACTTTTTGTGAAATTTTGAGTTTGAAGTCAATCTTAGTCGTAATTTTGACTATACGTTAAATAGGAGTCATACCCAAGGGGAAGGATTTTTATAGTGTTAATATGAAATTAGGGTTTTTTAGCTATTAGTGTGTTGCGGTCTGTGTTTGTGTAAATTATGGCTGTTGGTTGTGTTGTTGGTATCTTGTTTAGTAATTTCAAAATCACCAGCATGTAGATGTCATTGTAGCATTTCTAATTAGTATAAATCGTTGCAGTAGGAAGACAAAATTGGCGCAGAAAGGTAAGGTGTAATTCTAGAATCAGGTTCTAGAGGAGAAGGTGTTGGAAATTGTGCGCGAGGAAATTCTTCCTCATTATTTGGCCTAGTTAAACTTTGTGCGAGAAGACGACATAAAAGTTGACATTGGTGAGATGGGCTTAAGCATAAGCTTAGGCTTAATTCCTTATGTGAAGAGGTTGGTGTCAAAAACAGGTTACACAGAATTCGTTGATGATAAGAAGGACTCAACTGGGCCAGAAACTACTGATGTGATGAACGTATCAGAAGGAGCAGAGCACACAGGACAAGCGAATGGTGAGATGGGCTTAAGTGGAATCACAAGCCTTGAATCAAATGGTGAAGCAATTAAAAAAAGAAAGAGGCGGAACAAGAAGAAGAAGAAACTGGTAGAAGGTGCCATTTTGAATCCTCATGATAACATGGAAGATGCTGAAATTGGCGACAGTGGGCTGGAAGATATTCCTTCAAGTGACATACCGGTGAATATGACTATAGTCCGGACCCTTTCTGAAAAGTTAACCATTGGAAATGTGGAAATCCTCAATGATCACAATGGAGGGGACCCTAAGAGAAATCATGTCATAAGATCGAGGAAGATGCTTCTTGTTCTTGATGTAAATGGCTTGCTCGCAGATATCATTCAACCACCACCAAAAGATTGCAAATCAGATATAAATATTAAAAGACGAGCAAGTAAGATTTGTTCCACATGTGCTATTTGATTAGTATGAAAACAGAAATCACTAGTTTTAAGGGAATTTTGTTTGTTTCAATGCAGTATTCAAGAGACCCTTCCTTGATGACTTTTTAGCATTCTGCTTTGAGAAATTTGAGGTCGCCATTTGGTCTTCAAGAACAAGGTATTACTTAATCTATGCATACTACACTTCATTTTATCCTTTAATACGTAGTGAGCACTACTGTAACCCTTTAAATTATTCATAGGAAAATTTTAGTCCCTGTGGTTGATTATTTGTTGGGGGATTTGAAGGACAAGCTGTTGTTTCTTTGGGTAAGTATCGTCTAGTTCTTTTTCTGTTGAGTCCAGTCAATTGCATCACGTAGTTAATAGGACTTTATCGAATACAAGTGTTTTATTGATAGAAGTCAATAAGGTCTGATAATTTATATATCGTGGATCATATATCCATATTTACATGATGATTTTTGGATTTTCTTAGTCCTTATTGCAAGGAGTGATTTATATATATGCATTGTTGCTTTCAGGACTTATCCCACTGTACAAATTCGAGTGCCAGGAGCCTTGAATGTGCACATAAGTTCATAGTGTTTAAGAATCTGCATAAGATATGGGAAGAATTTGGTCCTAATCTTGCTTCTGAGAATGGATCTTATGATGAATCGAATACATTGTTGTTAGATGACACTCCATATAAGGCGTTGCTGAATCCTGTAAAGACTTATTTTCAGTCTTGCTTAATACTTTGATTATCTTGTATTGATCCATCATGATTCTGAATACATTCATTGTCTTGTAGAAGCACACTGGAATCTTTCCCTTGTCATACAGCTACAAGGATATGAATGATAACTCTTTAGGTTAGTATTCTTGCAATTCACTTATTGTGCTCAGCTGTTGCTTTTATTACTTCTTGTTTCAGTAAAATAATGCAGGGTGTGGTAAAAATGTTATTTTTCTAGACTCATGACAGATACTTCTTAAATATGGTGTGAAGTCTTAATTTTTGTATCTAATATCAGATTTTTTCTATTATTAAAACACCACATGGTTGCTATTGTTTAATGTTTTATTGAAATTCAGCTAAATAATTTACTTCTTTTGCTGTGGACCCAATCCCAGTTATCAACTTAACCTGCAATCACCTTTTCTCATTGCCTCATATCCAGAGATTGAAAATGTAGCATGGTTTAATATATTACTTCTTGCAGGTCCTGATGGCGATCTTCGAGTCTATCTGGAAGGTATAGCAGCCACTGACAATGTAAAGATGTATGTAGAGCAACACCCATTTGGTCAACATGTCATAGATGAAACGAGCCTGCACTGGAACTTCTACTCTGAGGCTCTTAAGAATTTATAGTATATTTCGCCTTCAGTGTCGAGTTCTGTGAGTTATTCCTCTTTCCGAGGAGTAACATACAGAACTAGCTTTTGGTCTTCTTTTTTGTTTTTTCCATGTCGTGAAATTATTAGTTGACTACAGAAGGTTAGGATACACATCAACAGGAGAAACAACATGATGAATATTAGATTATAGGATGATCAGAAGTTCAAACATTAAAGGTCAGGTAATTTTGAATATTTTTATATGAAATGAAATTAATCTGCACCTTCGACCTAGTATTGCAGTCACTGATTGTTACTGTCATTTTATGCTTCTTTGACCCTTCAAAGTATGTCGAAGGGAATTCGTTTCATTATGCTGTTGTGGGCCTTCTCGATCTTACCCGACTGCATTTTTAATATCTTTACTTTAAAAGTGTTAAAATAGGCCCCTTTTGTATCGATCTTTTGAATTATGATCCATCATAGACAGCTAACTGAAAACAATTCGAAAACGCGAATCTTGTAGGTTTAAAATGAGACATCCCACAAGCTACATTACATTTACTATACTACTATTTGAATGAATGCAGTAGTTACAACCACTTCTGCCAACTAGAATGATTTGGACCGTTTTAGATTCTACCCTTAATGCTGAAAGGTTGGTTGTGATACAATGGTCGTATGGTACAATATATCGACATGTTAAATCTACACAAGAGAGTGAGAGTTGTACAGGACTTGAGAGAAGGATTTGACAGTGCAACCATAGTTGTCTCAAAAGTCATCTGCAGTCAAGTCATTTATCCCCTAAAAAAAAAAACAGTGACAATGCAGATTTAACAACGGACGTAAGTTTTAGTAAAGAGGTGACAATACATTTCAGGTTAACTAGATATTACGGAAACGGGTGAAATGGCTGAATGAGTTGAAACTCATTTGAAAGTGTATCAAATGCCTTTACAATAACAATAAAATGCACTAAATTGTAATATTAGTACAATGTTTTTTGGGTAACTAGGAAACTCCCACCCAAGCCAACTTTGTTGACATTGATCACAACCTCGGGGCATCTCGAATACCTGGCAAACTCTTGGAAACAGACAGACAATCAGTCCTCCGCAATTATTGGATTTTTGGATCGGAAAGAGTGACTTCAAGAAGTCAAAGTTGCTGTCATTCGAACTCAAAAGCTCTTTTAGAGAGTTTTGAATTTTTACCGCCACTTCTATATAGTTACTGTGATAATAATTGAACTTATTCAAGTGGTAGTAAAAAAGTATATACTTCTGATCAGGTGAAGGTAACAGAAAGGTGTTAACAGGTCAAATTTACCCCACTTATTTAGACAGACCATAAAATTAATCATTTTGACTGATTATCCAACGTACGCAGCCTGGTTGTTTGGTCATCTCTACGTCACTTTTTAAGCTTTCAACCAAATTTTTTGCTGGAAGGGTTTTAGGGTTGCCGACGGAAAAAAAAAAGAGGACAAAAATTGGGTTACGACTAGTGTATATGAGTACTAGAACCGGTCGAAACTGGAGAGGGGCCGTTTAGGACCCACATATTTGGTTTAGTTTGGGGAACGGTTATGGTTTAGTCAAAGGATCAAGTGGGCAAAACGCGAAACACAAAAAGCAATGGTCCTGTCATGGGGGTACTAATCGTATATGAGTGAAAGATATACGATATTAAAGTTGCACTGATTATTGTAAGGAATGGTCCTGTTTTAGGACAGCAACCATATATAAGTGAAAATGATATATGATATCAAAAGTTTCAATGATTATTGCTAATGTAATTATATAATCAAAGAAGTAGTAAACAAAAAGAAAATTTTAGCTGGTTAAGGATACTCAGTATCAAATTAAAATTTGAAAGTTTTAAGGAATGGTTGAACCAATTATAAACATCTGTAAGTTTCAAATACTTGGATACAAACAAGACAATTCAAGCTCCAAAATATTCATAAAAACTATATTTGACAAAACTAGCATGATATAACTTGAATTCAACAACACATTTGATCATGCACAAAAGCTCAAAATTTCTTTATACGAATGCAAATAGAGTTGTTAAATCCAAACTTGACACATTATGTATTGTTGATGCAGTTTGACTCACTCCAGCTCGAGCTAAAATTACTTAATAACGTCTTGACTACGGTATAGCTCTCTCAGATACAACGCTACACGGCTATATGCCATTTGAACTGTGTAACATATCCGCTCATCTCGTTGCAGAGCTACAATTCAGTTTATTTGCAGTATCTAAGATCCAAATACTTGTGTGGACCACATTTTAGACTATTGTATTATTGGCCCAACCATATATACAGTACACATAGCATAAAACCTTAATGGACCCAAACCCACAATCGGACTTGGACCATATTTATCGTCTAATACTCCCTCAAATTCCGAGCGGCCAAATCGCGAAAACTTGAATCGGACTAAAAAACTAAATAAACATTAAACAAAGCTAAGCTAAGAAGAAATAAAAACATTATGGCAATAAAAGCAATGATTTGTTGATGAAAAAATCTGATAGCAAGTGGAAGCAATTCTTCACAATAAAAGCAAATAAAAATAGCAGAAAAGGCAAATAACAAATTCGTTGATGAAGACATCCGATAATAAGCGGAGATTAATCTTCATCATGCACCGACAACAATAACAAGAGCAAAAGTAAAGAAACAAAAGCAAAGGGCGGATTTTTTTTTAACTAATTTATTTTATTTTATTTTACTGTTTTTAATTTTAAAGACAATAAAACCCCGTAAGGGAGATACGTTTTATTGATGCAACACTTATAAAGACAATACATGAAAACTCTAATGAACTCAAAATCACAATCAGACTTGAGCCATATTTATCGTCTACGTGAGAATACACAAGCTATGTGCCAAATAGTTGGGCACTTGGGAGTATATGCATACAACCTACAACCATGAAACTTTTTAAATAGTCCACATTTACCTTATTGGTTATGTTCATCATGTTAGGATAAATAGAGATAATTAGAAGCATAAAAGGAACAAGATTAGAGAAGTTAGTAAAAACTTGTATTTTTATTATCAACAAAAGTCAAAGTAAAAAGTTCTATTTCTGCTTTTGTTATATTAGTGCATAACCGACCTTAAAGTTTCCTACTTCTTAAAATACTTAACCAAAATGACCAAACTGGCCTTAGCTAATAAACCAAACTAATGTACTAAAATTACAAAAGTACCTTTAAGAGTACAAGTAAAAAATCATCTAACAATCTCGGTCTTAACTTTAGCTCCAAGTAATATCATATTTTCATTTATCAATATTGAACAAATCAAAACAGTGATGAAGCTTGCTCAAAATAACCAACTTAGTAAATACATACGCAGGATTGTCTTTGGTACCAATCTTCTTCACTTTGATTCTTCTTTCGGTACGAATAAAGTGATAATGAACATGAATATGTTTGGTTCAGTCATGGTATACTTTGTCTTTAGCCAAGTAAATAGCACTCATGCTAGATCTTTTCCTTTTCCTTTTCATTTGTGTGTTCGATGTCTACCCCTATCATGACCTGTAGCTGATAAGCTGACGGGTTGAGATTCCTATGTTCCTAATGCTTGTTGACGAAGCTCTAGGGAATGCGAACCAGATCGAACATCTTCCAATGTGATAGCGTCTTTACCAACAACAAAGGAGTAGAAAGTTCTCAAACGAGGGAGGTAACAATACTATAAGAATAAGAGTAACATCTTCATCATCATTCTTGACTTCAACATTTTTCAAATCCATCAAGATTGAGTTCAATGCTTCAAGATGATCTTTTAACGTTGAGCCTAAGTTGTTTCAATAACAACTTATTTGTCAGTGACTTTGTCATATAAAGCTTTTCAAACTTTTTCTAAACACCAACAGTCGTTTCCTCATGAAGAACCTCGTAGAGAACCTCATCAGATAAAGATAGCAAAATAGTTGAATGTGCCTTCTCATCTTATTGTTAGTCGGTATATTGTATGGGCTCAAGCCCGTGTTTTAGAATAGTCCATGTATGTCTATATATGTAACTAGGGGTGTCAGTCGGGTCGGGTTGGTTGGGTTCGGGTCGTTCAAAGTCGGGTCAAGGATAAAAATAATTTACCCGAACCCGACCCTATTTGAACTCGGGTTAGTCGGGTTCGGGTCAACCCGAATATAAGTTAAATAGTGACAAAATTGCCTATTTGTTCTAATTTATATAGAAAATTTCTAAAATAAGTATATAAAAAAAAAATAAAAATCCTTGTTCGGGTCAAACGAGGTTGACCTGAACCCGAATTAACAAAAAATCTCAACCCGATACCCGATCCTATTTAGTATTTGGGTTACTCGGGTTGACCCGAATAACCCGAATTCAATTTCTACCCCAAGTAACCCGACCCGAATATGCTTAGTCGGGTTCGGGTCCGGGTCGGGTCAGGATTTTTGACACCCCTATATGTAACAATTAGTATGGTGAATGGGACAAGAGAACCACTCGGTATTTACTATCACAACCACATGTGTCTCCACCAAATATTAACCAACCCGCACCAGTACAACCCACAACGGCCCAAAACCCGAATTCAAACCCGATATCTATTCATCCCATGGTCACACGTTTTCGTGTCTAGACAAATCGTCCTTCTGATTGTCTTACTTTTCATGTGTCTTCCATTTTTCATTTACCAAAATCATATACTTATGCGTTTAATTATCCAAATTGGCAAAATGCTATGAATGATAAATAAAATGCACTTATTAAAAATAAACTTGGACTCTTGTGCCCCGACACGGATGCAAATATTGTTCGTTGTATGTAGTTGTTTCGCCATAATTATTTAGCAGATGACACTCTTATAATCGTTACAAGGATCGTCTTGTAGCGAATGACATTACGCAATTAGAGGGCATTGATGTTGACGATACTTTTAGTCCGGTTGTCAAACCGGACACTATTCGGACTGCTCTTAGATTGGCTACTTTTCGACATTTTTCTGTTCATCAACTTGATGTTAAGAATGCCTTCTTACATGGATATTTATTTGAGACTGTTTATATGCATCATCCTCCAGGGTTTCGCAATTCTGAGCATTTTTTTTTTTTTTTTTTAAACAAAGGTCTCTTAATGGTCTCAAGCAGGCCCCTCCAGCTTGGTTTCAACGGTTTGCAGCTTATATTACTCGAGTTGAGTTTGCTCACATTCGATCTTACTCCTCATTATTTATTTACCAACAGGGAACTAACACTACTTATTTATTATTGTATGTTGATAATATTATTCTCATTGCTTCTTCTGAGCTTTTGTTACATCAGATTATTGCTTCCTTGCATCAGGAGTTTTCTATGGTAGATCTTGGTTCGCTTAATTATTTTCTGGGTATTTCTATTACATGAGATTCTTCGGGGATGTTCTTATCTCAGCGTAAGTATGCTGTTGAGATTATTGAGTAGGTTCATATGGTTAATTGCAATCACAGTCGGACTCCTGTGGATACTGAGTCTAAACTGGGTGATGATGGTGATCTGGTCTCTGGTCCGACATTATATCAGAGTCTTGCAGATGCTCCTCAGTACCTTACCTTTACTTGTTCGGATATTTCCTATGCAGTGTAGCAAGTTTGTCTACATATGCATGATTCTCGGGAGCCTTATTTCTCGGCTTTTAGCGATTTTTGAGATATGTTCGTGGTACTTTAGATCATGGGTTACAGTTGTTTTATTCATCTACTACATCTTTTGTTGCTTATTCGGATGCAAATTAGGTGGATTATTCGGATATGTTCTTATCTTAACGTAAGTATGATGCTGAGATTCTTGAGCGGGCTCATATGGTTAACTGCAATCCCAGTCGGACTTCTGTGGATACTGAGTCTAAACTAGGTGATGATGGTGATCCGGTCTCTGATCCGATATTATATCGCAATCTTGCGGGTGCTCTTTAGTACCTTACCTTTACTTGTCTGGATATTTCTTATGCAGCGCAGCAGGTTTGTCTACATATGCATGATCCCCGAGATCCTCATTTCTCGGCTCTTAAGCGGGTCTTGAGATATGTTTGTGGTACTTTAGATCATGGGTTACAATTGTTTTCTTCATCTACTACATCCTTGGTTGCTTATTCGGATGCGGATTAAGTGGGTTGCCCTACCAATCGGAGATCGACTTTCGGTTATCGTGTTTTTCTTAGCAACAACTTACTCTCTTGGTCCTTTAAGCGTCAACCCAAGATTTCTCGTTCTAGTGATGAGGCAGAGTATTGTGATGTTGCCAATGCAATTGCTGAGACCTTTTGGTTATGAAACCTACTTCGTGAGTTTCATACTCTTTTGTCTTCCGCTACGGTTGTTTATTGTGACAACGTTAGTGCTGTGTATTTGTCCTCCAATTCGGTCCAGCAGCAACGTACGAAACATATCGAGATAGATATTCATTTTGTTCGGGATTTAGTTGATGCTGGTCAGGTCCGTGTTCTTCTTGTCCCCTCACGTTATCACTATGCAGAAATTTTCACTACGGGTTACCTTCGGCTTTGTTTGAGGAGTTTCGTACCAGCTTGATCGTCCGGTGTCTTCCCGCTCAAACTAAGGGGAGTGTTAGTCCATGTATGTATATATGTAACAATTATTTTGATGAATGATACATGAGAACCACTCGATATTTGCACTTATAAGCTATATTTTGCATCAGTCGTATTATCCGGTTAGGAACCGGCTAGTGGTGCCCAAAGATCTTGTTGTTTCAATAAGGCTCATACTTTAATCCGCCATAAGCTAAAATTAATTTTGCCATTAAACTTCTCAATACTTACTGATGATGATAATTAATCAAATGATTTTAACTACAAATAACAAGCAATTGTTTGTGAGACAAAAGCCCAAAAACCCCACAAGCAATCAATCTACAAAACCAAAATTTGATTATCCCAAATTCCAATATAAAAATACATTCAATCTATGAAACACGAAGAAGCAAAAATCGATTGAACAACAAAAGTCCCAGAACCACAAATCTAATATCTGCAAAGTTCAAATTGATCGAACAGAAAACCACCAAACATAAATGAAATTCAAACGATGTCAAGAAACTGATTCTTGAAATCAAGCACAAACCAAAGTCGATTATGAAATCGTTGATTGATTCTTGATTGGATTAATTTAAAAGATTTCCAGAACCTTGAACAATTACAGCTTGTTTCAAATTGATTGATTGGCTGTTGATACCAATTTGTTAGGATCCAATAGAGATAATCAGAAGTATAATAGGAACAAGATCAGAAGTTAGGGAACAAAAGCTCAAGCCAAGCTATACTACATTCGCAAAAGAACCATAAAGAAGGGGCATGTTTTGATTGGGTTAATAAAAAAAAAAAGAGAGAAATTATTTGGAAAATAGTAATCAAAATATGTCTGACTCATTTTTGTGAATGTTTTTTTTGTTGTTCTTTTGTAGAAATATAAGATAACTCAAGCTAGTATTTCTATTATCAAAAAAGTCAAAGTACAAAGCTCTATTTATGCTCTTGTTATATCATTGAGTAACCGACCTTATACAAGTTTCCTACTTCTTTAAGATACGTAACCAAAATAACCAAATTGGCCTTAGTAAATAAACTTAACTATAATGTTTTAAAATTATAAAACTACCCTTAGGAGTACAAGTTTAAAACATCTAACACATCATGTTTCTTTAAAATTTTCCTTCATCCATCTAAATCTACTCCATTCGTCAATTCACATCTCACTTGTCATATGAAGCAATGAATGTTATTTTACAAACCTAAATTCTTAGCTCGGGTTTTCAGGATTAGATAATACCTAGAGTACGAAGTGATAGTTGCGGTTCTACAAACAAGCACATCAATGTTAAGTCACGACAATGTGGGCTATCAAATTACAAAGTTGAATCTTGACAAGACAATGCGTTCGTAGTTGACAACACATCATCTAAATCTACTCCATTCGTCAATCATAAGAACCAATAATTGTTATTTTACAAACTTTTAAAGTCTTAGCTTCGGATTAGATAATACCTAGAGTATGAAGTGATGGTTGTGGTTCTACAAACCATCATATTAATGTTTTAGTCACGAGAATGTGGGCTATCAAATTATAAAGGTGACTCTTGACAAGACAATGCGTTCGTAGTCGACAACACATTATGTTCGAGCCTCCATGGGAGGGTGGTTCGTAGAGTACAAGGTTTACCTGCTAGGTCACCTTGTGACTCGGAAAGACCAAAGGTGGCTCAGAAAGAGTTCCCCTCATACCAAAAGATAATCTTTTTCCTTTTAAGTTAACTATGAGTAAGTAATTATCTCGGAAGGTAATACTAAACATCTATCCCCATTTGGAAATTAACTACTTTTCTTATGTAGTTGACTAATTATTCTTTAAGTAATTAATCATACTCGATGAATAGACAATTGTTATTAATGTGTCCACCATAATCAATCTCAAAAACATTTTGCAATCAAAACTATGATTGATACATTAGATCACAAACGAAAATGACCTAGCAACAACCCTTAAAACATTGGTAAAACTTTTTTGACTAGACATTTTGACGCATCTGTTCTGTGCATATTATGAATGTGTCGTACGAACCATGATGGGAAATGACCAACTATTTACACATGAAACTCAACATATGGATTTGGATAGATAAAAATGTCGATGGCTTGTAAAATACATAATCATTGTGGAAACATTTGGAAAAACTATCATTATAGAATTTGAAGACAAATGCCAGTATTATTGAAATATACCCAATTGAGAAAGAAATAAAAAGTAATCAAATAAACATGTACCATGCAAAAATAGGCACTCATTCCATTTCTACAGTTTGAAACTTAGTATTTTGTTTTACATTAACAAGAAGTTATCGAACGCTGAAACATAACAAGGATATCGAACAATTGATAAAATAGCATGTTACATGAGAACTGAAGGTGTCGGGTTTCTATATTGTCAACTGGAGTTCATGTTTCTATCGCATATTCGATGTATCAATGCATATCGTTTAAGATTTCATCTTTAAATTTGCAAACTGCTTTAGTTTCTTTCTTTCTTTTTTCTATAATTGTGGAATACTTTCTTTTTATTCAACATAATGCATATTCCACCCGTGATTTAGTCAAAATGAAATATGAAGATCTATGTATGCTAAATTAAAGTATAATTATAAGATGTCTTGTACATATTGTTATTGCCTAGCAAATGCGAACACACCTTTCAAGATACAGACCACATACTGATCATCAGGTGGAGGGCCATTCCAAGAAATGGCTCGCACCCACATTTCGATAGAGACATCCAGTTTACAAAAATGCTCAATAGTTAGTCCCAAAGGTATGGTAGGTGTAAACTCAATCTTATATCAGTAAAATATACCAGTATAATCTTAAAGTTAATATACAGGCTTGATAATGCTAATTGGTTTTAGAAGAATGAAACCCTACATGAGTTTATATGCGGTTCGGTGAGATTATGGGCCGCAACAATTATAGTAGTATGCAAATCATGCTCAATAATCTTGATACTTGGGCTTCCACATATTTTTCGAACATGATCATAGGAGTTAATCGTGACTCGTTTCTCTTGATAGGATTTCCACACATATGGCAAACTTGATCTAAGGAGTTTGATCTTACCTCTGTTGATCTTTTTTATTTCAAGAGACTACCCTCTCTGAAATCAGTAGTTTGACTGATCGTGATTCATCAACTTTTAGACCGGCACAGGCTTTTTGTTGGGCAATACAACAAAGAAAACTATACGGAAAGAAAAGACATCAAATCTTTACGATAAAGATCCATAATAAGAGCTTTCTTGTCTATGACATATAACTCCAAGCATCTATCATCACAGTCTCCAATCATCTAGTCATGACGCCATCAAATACCGTTCACCATAATCCAGTAATCAAAGTTGGAAGATTTATCAAGCCATCGAAGATCTAACAACCACAATTTTCCAGCTAACCTGAAAGTGTTTCTCTTGTCTAAGTATGTCAGTTCGCTTGCACTTGTGTTTGTCTGCCATTATTGGTTGGTTTGAACTATAATAAGGCAATTAAGTTATTGCAAATCAAAAAGTTGTACCCAACGTACTTAAACTAGAATAGAGGTTAAGACAGTTCGTTTGGTGTTCAAAGATCATTTATATCAATTAACTCGAGATCTGTCTAAGGTATGAGATCAAGTGTAATTAACATTTTACTGTTATCATGGTCAATTCCAAGAGTGATGATTCTTCATCCAATTGTTTACAACCCTCAAATTCAGTCTCTCAACTATAATCTATACATTCTCACACAACACAACAATCTCACTTTCATCCCGGCGGGGACTTAAGCCCACAACCTCTTGGTTGGGGACTTAACTATCTCACAAATTATAGATCACTAAACCAAAGGCCCTTCGGTTTCAGTCATTTTGTTACATGCAAATCTACCAGTAGTTTACTTGATCAATCATTTTAACTACCAATCATTCAATCAACATTCAATCATATACTATGGCTACAACCAGAAACTTCGGTGCAATATATACATGAAAATTGACCCTACGAATGAAAAAATGGCTAGTTAAAGTTTCGAGTTATAGTTTTCAAAGCTGATATTAATAGCGTATGGTATTAGATTTATTCATGTTAGCTTCTATAAAATGGTACTTCATGTGCCTATTCATGGATTAAATCTTGATATGCTTTTTTAATACTTCATGAGACAGTTCTAAGATTCAATTTCTTTACCAGATACAATAATAATACAGCTTACAAAATGAAAAAAAATGAAAAATCAATTGCAAGTTGTATGTCAGAAATATGGTCCAGTTGGTGACCACAAAAAGCTTAAATTCAAGTAGCCCCTTTGGCTCCTTTACCTCTATCATTTTCTCTTATCTTCTTTTTTCATTTGTTTGTGGTACACGAAATTATGATTTAAAAGATAAATCCACACATTGGACCATTCTAAAAATTAAATACACAAGAAACTTTACCTATATCCATCCATATACACAACTGGCAATATACCCTCTTGATATAGACTAAGATCTTATAGAGCATAACAGTGATAATCAACAATTTTGTTGACCAATATCCTTATGTAAAATATAAACATGGCCCAAACAGGTTTCGGCATTCTTCTAAGTTTTAACGCAAATAATTAACGCTTCTATCGACATGTATCCTTATGGAAAAAAGATACATGAGCCAAATGGGCGAATGTATGCAAAAATAGTCTCGTTTCACACGATTCTTAATGTGAAACTTAATCTTTCCCTATCAGTTTCAGTGTAAATTGGGATCTGAGCAAACAAGGCATGTGCAATTAGATGACTTTTGATAAGTACATCATCTGGCAAATTTTGAAAATAATTTTGACAAATTGGGATTGACTTTCTTAAATATGAAATTTCCAAGGAAGATATGCACAAAGTCTAAAAAGATAAAAATAATAAGGGGAAATAATGAAGGACCCAATAAGGATGTTTCTTGGGTGAATGGTTATTCTATACCATGTTCATGTGCCTTGAATCAGTAATTAAGCTAATTAAAAATAAACAATTTGGCTTCTTTCTTAATACCCAAGTTAGATCTAGGGAACTTTTATGCTCTATCATGTGATAAAAAAGGTATTTAGGAATCTTGACCTGCAAATCACATTAGTTTAACATTTGTAACATGGTTTCCAACCCCCTTGTTTATTGTTCACACAATCTAGATATCACTTTTTGTAACTCTCTTAGAATGTGGAAAAAGTTGCATTTCAATAAGATATGAGTAGCACCTATGTTAGTCATCCCTTACAATCAGTGAATACCCTCAAACACCTCATAATAATCATTCTAAGAGATAATGTAATCATGAAGAAACATGTATTATCTTATCTGTTTCACTAAAAAATGATAATCAGTTTGGTGTTGAAGTCGATATCTAACGCATTAAGTGCTATTTAAACAAAAGGTGTCTAAGGAATAGTATTTTCTGAGTAGGGGGCTACTTATGGAGCGGCCTCTTTTTGGTCATTAGTAGTATAATAAACACCGAGTTTAAAGTTGAACCAAACACATGCTACTAGCTAAAACATGACTCACGATAGAGATTGCCTTATTTATGCTTCGATCCATATGCATATTATTACTATATTAGCACGTGGCTCTTGAATTCTAATACATACATATAATCTACCTAAAGCTTATATATTTCAAGTGTCTATATCTCTCACCAACATGACATATGGGCATGATACATGTTGGATATAAAATTAGATAATCATAATGCAAGCTGTATTAAGAATGTGTTAAAGCACATGATGATTTTGTGGGGGATAAGTTTCAAAGAGTCCGGAGGTCATCATGTGCCTATAATGGAATACAAATGGGGTTCTGCCTTCTTGGAACATAGTATATGACTATGCAATGATGTATGATTAACTGAAAGTGATGGATACTAATAATTGGCCACTGCTAAATGGAACTAAGGTAGGCAGCCCTCATGTGACCTGACCCATAAACCACGTGATCATGCACCCAGGACCCAACCATCAAAATCAACTACCCCACCTCTGTACCAAAGTGATTCTCTACAAATTTTACAACTTGTATGACATTAGATAATATGGGTCATTGTAACATGAAATTTAAGTTATATACTAAAAAAATGCAACATTATATTTGTGCTTTTAACATACATATGTGTTAAAAACATTATGTGATGAATAGTGATAAGATTGGATGCAGGGGATGTAGTTGTGCTATATACATGCAATTCATAAGTTGGGACCATCCAACATGCCTATCTTTAGAGCCTCTCATAATTTATTGATGATTTTTATGCAAATGATTAGACTATTAATATGAAATAACGAAAAAGAAAATAAAGTCCGAATGACAGGTTGAGGGCCAAAGGACATGGCAATAAAAGTAAAGCAAGAGGAAAGGGATAAGCAAGAGACAAGTAAAGGGGTGAGGAACCAACAATTTAGTGTCATGAGATTAAAATAACATAGCTTAAAGGACACTAATTCCTTTTCTCAGAGCAATATTCAATAAATCCGAGGCGATAACATTTCAACAATTTGTACCTTATATTCATTTAAGCTTGTATATTACTCCAAGTTTTTTTAATTTCAGCAATAGCCTAAAGATACACAGACGGCACGTTCAATCAGTAATAGGTAGACAGCAATGTTAGTATGTTTTCACTTATAGTAACAGCAATAAATTACTGATCTAACCCACCAGCAGAAGTTAATCCATTTATAGGATGAAGTAAATGACACACACAATGTTCTTGGAAACTTTCAACAACTAGTAATGAAGAGTAGTTTCGTTAAATTAGGACAAAACCAACAGTTTGCCAAAAACGCTTATTAATCCACCTAGGAACATCTAACAAAATCCAACACATATGATCTACCAGTAATTATATGTGAATCCTAAAAGGATATACTGATATAGTCCTAAAGTAAATACATGCCCTTTTGTATATTACTTGCAGCACCTGACAATCTCCACATGAAGAGACAAGACTTTAGACCCCATCTACATTATTTTGTCCACATGGAAGTGGATGGCCAGTCCAGATCTGACCCACCCCCAACCCCCACCCTACCCCCATCCACCCTTCAATATTATGATGTATATATATAAATGCCAATACTTCTTTCTTGAGTCCTAAATTTTGCCAACAATTCATATTTACATCAAATCAAAATTTAAACCTTTAGAGCCTAAACTCAACAGCATTGAATATTATAAATAAATATTCAGTTGCTTCTGCACATTCTCTGTACATCTTTACATTAAAATAGAAGATTTTGGTAACTGCTGGTCCTTGGTTATTCTAACTAGCAAAAAAAAGTGTTTTGGTTTCCAGTAGTGGATATAAAAAACAGCGGTGGTGAAATGTCTACTAAGGTTATCTATACGGTAAGAGAAGATAAGCAAGACATGCAGAAGCAATTAGGATGCATGAACGGTATTTTTCAGATCTTTGATCGGCGTTACCTACTTGGCCAACGTCGTCATGCAAACCAGAAGAAGTTATCTCAAGGTATCATCTAATTATAGAAAGTCTTTCGTTATGCATTACTATTGGTTTTCTGCTTTTTTTTAATCGTCGTTTAGTAACATGGTTTGTATATGAACATATATACTGCCACAATTCAGAATGCAAATAATATCAATAGCAGAAATGTGTAAGATTACAAGATGTAAGAAGAATGGATAAAACTACACTGAAAAACGCAACTACTTAGTTGGATTTTCGAGTCTATATTTGACTGTCATAACAGTAAAGCAGAAAGTTGTCCACTATCAATTAAATTCATATATTCATTTAACTGTCTTTTAGCTTAGTATTGTATAAACGATAAACGTTAAGGCTTCGGTATCTAAACTTTCACTATATTATTGTTTAGATAAAAATGACAAGGGCAAGGAGTTCAACAATGCAGCAGAACAACCTAAGGTAATAGATCAAACTTTGGATTCACATATTCATAATGTAAACAAAGTTAAGATATTATGAATGTACATAGAACTAAATTTTAGTAACTTACAGGAGAAAACCTCGAATATGGTGGGAAAAGAGAAACACAGAGTATCTGTTGAATCATCAAGAAACTCGTATTCATCTTCTTGTTCATCGTTAGATTGTAGTAAAAGGGTACAAACAGAACAGTCCTCATTTTGCCCAAGCACCGTCTCTGAACCCTCATCTCCAACCTCACATATGAAACATGATTTGTCAGCTGATATCAGAGATGTAGTGAAGGACTCGATGAGTAGAAAGCCTCGAGTGGTACCAGTAAAGACCGTCGCAAGAGAAGAACGAAAAGGTCCGGCTATGACGCATGTTGATTCCCCAAGGCCTTTAAATCACCCGAAACCTGTTCCATACGACAGAAAAGATCAAAACCTTGCTAAACTGCGGGAAATTTCAAGGGGGGTTAAAGAAGGAGTAAAGGAGACATCACGGTTCTCATATGATGGAAGGGAATCACCGTATAAGTTGAAGGCAATAGCGAACATGAAGGAGCGTCCAAGACTATCGTTGGATAGTAAGCAAAGTTCTATCAAGAATCGCTTAAGTGTCGTTGACCAAAGTCAAAGCAATGAGCCAGGGAGTAACAAGAGACCGTCATCAAGTTTAGTAGCGAGGTTGATGGGTCTAGAAGCTTCGAACGACTTCATCAATGAAGGTGAGACCATAAAGATTAAACCGTGTTTTGATGAAGAAAAGGTTTCAGTTTCAAGAATATCAAGAAAAGCCGAGGAATCAAAACACGCCTCAAATGAGCTGGTTTCGCCACGAAGGGGAACTGGTAACCCATTGACAAGAATCCCACTAGAACCAGCTCCATGGAAGCAGGAAGTTAGCAGCAAATCTGTTTATGGTCAGATCGAGAAAAGGTTGACCGAAGTTGAGTTTAAAACATCGGGTAAGGATCTCAGAGCTCTTAAGCAGATACTTGAAGCAATTCAGAGAACAAAGATTAGGTTAGAGAAGACAGAGAACCACAAAAATGCTCAACCTGTATCCCCCATCATCAGGGGGACTCCCATAAAACCAGTTTCAGATTTGATGGCGGTCACAAATCTACCAAAAGTCAAAACAGTCAACCAAGCGGATGGAAAGAAATATATGGCTGGCAGTCGATCTGCAAGAAACTTAGCACCTATAGAGACAAAAGCAGCTGGTAGGACTAAAAGACCGGTATCACCTTCACAGTCACCAACTGTGAGCCCAAGATTGCAAAAGGCAAAAAATCGCATTGAAAAGCAATCGGTTAATGCAATCAGAAAGCAATCAAATGGGCAGCTTACAATATCTAGCCCGAAGATTAGGTCCACTAATCCACGACAAACAAATGACCTATCATGTAGGTACAGCAGTCACAAAAGAAGTTTGAGTCAAGGTGACACGGTTTCTCTCCCATCAGAAAGTGATGCTAGTGTTGCTTCACAGAACGAGCCAGAAGTCACGAGCATAGATTGGAGTCAAGAGAACAAGGTTAGTAAGCTCATTTTATTTAATGACAAGTCGACAAGATATATATGCATTTTATCAGTATATGACATTATGGGAGTTTATATAACTTACTAACATGTTTTATTTTTTCATTTCCAGAACAAATTTGCAGAAAGATTGAACGGATATAAGTCATTGGCTGAACATTCCATGGAACAACCCAGTCCTGTCTCAGTTCTTGATGCGTTTTACACAGAAGATCCACCTTCTCCGATACAGAAGAAATCCTACGCTTATAAAGGTACATCTCTAGCCTACGGAGCCAACAATCTTACTCCGTATTATTTAGTAAAGAGTGGATATGAACAAGAATGAATGCACGAAACACAAGTATGTATAAAATTTACTTGAATAAGAATTTTAATGCATACGAAACACATCGTAACAATATCGTTTCTGTCATTAAAATAAAAAATTGGACAAAATGTCCATTTTGACCCATTACCCAATATACCAGAACTGCCTATTTTGCCACCCGTAGAAATCCATAAGCTTTAACACGCTGGTAATTCATGCTTATGAACCTCTTTGAACTTTTCTTCTCAGATGACGAAGATTTATGCTTTGATGAGCGAGAATGGACTCAAGTGGGGATTGATAGCTTGGCGAGTAGCAGAGAATTAGAGCAGTCCACTTCCAGCTTCAACCAAGTAAAATTGGAAAACATAAAGCACCTAGTTCATCAAATTGAATTATTGAACTCTGGTAGTGATGAATCCACCACCGATTCACATGAAACCATCAATGGAGACGACATATACATCAAGGAGATTTTATTAGCCTCAGGTTTATTGAAAAGCCTCGACTGCGCCACCGCAATAGTCCACCTTCATCCAACAAGCACCTTGATCAACCCTGAGGTGTTCAACATATTGGAGAAAAGCAAAGAATGCACCTCAAAATCAGAGAAAATCCAAAGAAAATTGATATTTGATAGCGTCAATAATATTCTTCTCCACAAACTAGCCAGATTCGGTTCTTCTGGACTGTGGACAAGCAAAAGAAAAGGGAAAGTTCTTAGCAGAGAGACACTACTAGAAGAAATGTGCTCGGAAATAAATAATCTCCAAAATAACACCAGCAGTGGGATTTATGATGAAGTTATAGACATCATAAGCGACGACGTGAATAAAAATTCAGAAGATTGGGACGATAACTGTAGTGAGGTTCCAGCTCTGGTGTTAGATATAGAACGTCAAATTTTTAAAGATTTAGTTAGCGAGATCGTGAATGCTGAGGTAGCTTGCCAGCAAGACAGGCCAAAGAGGCACCGTAGGCAATTATTTCTCATGTAGAAGATGACTCATGTTTCCCTAGAGTCCAGATATGTTCTTCTTTACTTATTGTTGTTGCGTTTAGAAGCACAACAATTAATAAGTGAAACAATGTACCCACTTCAAAGTAAAATTTGTAATTTCAAATGCATATAAAATATATACAAATATAACTATTGTATAAATTAGAATTTGTCTGCGCTTCTATCTGCTTCTTATGACAGAACATTTATGTTCCGTTTATACATGATCGTTTCTTAGAGAAATGAAACGATTCATACTGAAGGCTTGAAATTTACAGATACAACAAAACACATGCAAGATTGCGAACATATTGCACAAGCACAAATTGGATTAGCAGGCTGACTACGCAAGTCTGGCAAACCTATTGATGATGTGCTTGAAACCATGAGCTAAATGGATCAAACAAGACATGACCGCCTCTATAAGCAGGCCCAAAGATAAATTGTTGAGCATATATAGCAAAATGATACTTTTATTCTACTACATTTCCGGCATAGAGCTTATGTAACTTAAAATGAAAATCTTAATAAAAAAACATATTTTTCTTTGAGATAATAATACAAGTACCTTACCTTCAATCCTTCATGCATACTTGGGATTATATTTTTTTCAGCACAATTGTCAGGACTATTGCTTTATATGTATACCCCCGCAAAAGTAGTTAAACAAGAACGAGTGCAGAAAAGCAATTTACAACTATGCCAATATTACTTAATGAATCGAGAATGAGATGCACTACTAAAAACAGGGCCGTTATATAGTGTAATGTCCAAAACCCGTACATTTTTCAGAAGATTTCTTTCGATCCTCACTCCCTACAAAATGCCGGAGGTCCTTTCTACCTTTGGTAGAACTGGAAGCAGCCTCTCTACCTTAGGTAGGGGTAAAGTTGTCTACATCTTAACCTCCCCCATACACCGGAAACGGTATTGGGTACCCATAACCCGTGGAAGACGGCATTGGGCGTTACTTTACTTTTTTTTTTTTATAATTCTTCCTGATCAAGTACATCTATCCTACTTGATGAGGTTTAAGTGCTTTCCTTTTTATGCATCGATAGTAGGAACCCTGACGTATGTACGAATCAGTGTGACTGGGTCGTTGACCTCAAAAAACCTAGCTCAGTTGCAATTGTTCCTTCTTCCTTGCTAAAATGCTCAATATTATTTCCACAGTTAAAAAAAAGGGACACTAAGTTTGATTATAATTTTTTTTTCTTCACATAGCCAGATAATTATTACTATCTAACTCGAGTCATGAATACAAGTATCTTTATCTTGATATAAATGACTAGATGAGTTAAGCAAATGGATTATTTGCACCCACATAGGCATGCTTGGTAAAGGGTTATAGAGGGTAAGGAATGAGAAAAATAATGAAAAAAGGTGGTTGGTGGAGTATAATGCAATGACCCATTATCCAATAGTGGGTAATGAGCCATTCTGTGATAAATTGAGAGGAATGGTTTTCTTTATCTTTGCCTTTCCTCACTATTATCATTGTCTTTCCCTTTACCTTTCCCAAGTTTGAACCAAGCACACCCTAAATTATGAAACCTACATTTTGGGGGAAATAAGGACTGTAAAATTAAAATAATGTCAAATCGCTCAAAAAGGAACTATACTATCGCCAATTTAATTTTTATGTATCTAACTTTTTGTTTTGTAATTTAAAGTATAGAAAGTTAATTTTATGTGGAATCTAAGGTTTTTTTGACTTTTTAAAAATATGTTACCGGTCATTTTTCTTATACCTAAATTTGTAAATTAGTCTGTGATGTATTAGCAGAGTTAAGCATTTAAAGTCATTACGGCCGATAACCACTTTCGAAAATTCGAAAAACCTTACAACACCTTGAATTGGGAAAAAGTAAATTGAGTACTTTGTCCTTAAAATAATAATAATAATAATAATAATAATACAAATTGAGTTGAATTCAGTCAATAAAGCAAATGCATTAGCAAATCGAAGTGAGAGATATAAGTGAGAATGAATAATTAGGGCTAATTTTCTTACCAAATTAATTCATCTTCGTTAGGTGATGCTGATATTAACTTCATTGCTACTGCAATTGCTTCTTTTCTCTACTTTCCCGCGTTTTTTTAGCCTTTTTTTATGGAACTCCAAAGTCTAATAATCACACACATATATATATATATATATATATATATATATATATATAGAGTTAGGATCAAATAAGAAGATTACTTAAAATAAGAAGGAATAAGAAGAACTATAACCGCAAATCCAAGATGCACCGACTTAAATTAGATGCATCCCTATAATCTTAGATGCATTATAACGCACCATAGTGTGTTTTTTAGCTTTTAATCGGATACATATCATTATATTAGATGCATTTCATGATTTCTCTTGTTTTTTGTTCCTCTGCATGTGCCAAAATCATGAAAATCAATTTGCACCATCTATACATCAAATTAACTTTTGAAACTCAAGATGTTGCATCTATATGAATAGAAATGCATCTAATGCAAGTCGTTTCATCTCAAATGCGTGGTTTTGGTCACTTCTCACCACTTTTTATTTTAATTTACTTCTCCTTTGGATCTCTACTATATATATATATATATATATATATATATATATATATATATATATATATATATATATATATATATATATATATATATATATCCAACAAAAACTATAATGTCTAATAATCACATATATATCCAACAAAAATTATAATTGTATATATATTTTTTCAAGACTTTAAAATTGTCATATATATCTAAAAGATTATCCTAAAAAAAATGTCTAATAATTATAATTGATATATAAAATAACGATTATACCCTTATTCTTATTAAAAAAAATTTACAATTATAAATTATCTTTTTATTGGTTTGAATTTTATTATGTTATTTGATCTATATGTATATAGGATTTTACATTTAGATGGAGATGAATGATGATGTTGATATTCTTATTCAAGATTCGTCGATACCGAACACGGTTGAGTCGCCGGACATAGTTGCTCTTTCTTTTTTTTTAAATGGTTAAAAGATATTTTGTAATTGTAAAAAAATTTAATAAGAATAAGGGTATAATCGTTATTTTATATATCAATTATAATTATTTGACATTTTTTTTCTATTAAGTATATTTAAAATTGTCATTTAGATATATTTGACAATTTTAAGGCATTGAAAAAATATATATGCAATTATGAGACTTTAAAGATATATATATATATATATATATATATATATATATATATATATATATATATATATATATATATATATATATATATATATATATAGGGATGAGATCAAATAAAAAGAGGATTTGTGGTAAAAAGAATAAGAAGAATTTTGGATCCTTGATTTAAAATCAATGGATGAGATTAACTTTCATCCTAACTAACTATTAAGGGTATGAAAGTAATCTTACATGCTAACTATAATCCTAACAACATCTATTAATAAACCTTAGTTATTATTCTTCTTTCCTCCACACCAAAACACACACTTCCAACTCTCTCCTGCATCGTAAAACACAGTTTCCCTCCACAAATAAACTCACAATCCTGTATAATCCATTAGGGTTTGTAAAAATTAGGGGTTTGTAAAACCAATCAAATTAGGCTTCTTCAACCATTCAATATTCAATCAAATTAGGGTTTGTAAAACCAATTACAATATTCAATTAGGGTTTGTAAAACCAATTACAATCTTCATTGAATTATTAACCAGGTCTCAATTAATCGCATTCGTGTTTGTATTGTGAAAATTGTTGACTACTTGTAACTAAAACGCTCAATCACTTCCCAGATGCCATCGATCCATAACAACGAAAATCAAGGTATGTTTGTTTATGCGATTTTATGATTTTGTTGATTTTGTTTTGATATGGTGCATCAGCTATAGCTTTTTCTTTTGTACGTAGTGTGTTTGATACATAATTTTGTGCTATTAGTGTAACCTGATGCAGATTTGTGTTTTTAGTATGATTCGATAGGAAAATTAGTGAATTCGGTACATTAATTTGTGTTATTAGTGTACTTCATATACATCTGTATGTATCTCTAGTAAAATTGTATGCACAAATATTGTTTCAATTGTTCTTGATATAAAGTGTGTATTTTCAGTGTAATTTGATGAAAATATGTATTTTGTAGTGGAATTTGATGCACAAATTAGTGTTCTTGTTGTATTTGTAGTAAAATTTGATGCACAAAATAGTGTTATTTGTGCATTTCATACATAAATTTATGTTATAATGTAATTTGATGCATATTTGTATTTGCAGGTGAATGTGATGCATAAACTAGTGTTATTAGTGTACTTATAGAAATTCGTCCTTAGAGCAGATTCCTGTAAACATATGACTGTTATGTTGTTTTTGATATATAAATATGTGTTAGTGTAATTTTTATTAAAATTGTATTTGTTGTGGAATTTATGCACAAATTAGTGTTATTAGTTAATATGATACACAAATTGGTGTTATTATTGTATACGTTGTGAAATTTGTATTTGTAGTAAATTTTGATGCGCAAATTAGTCTTCATGGTTTTCTTGGGCAGGCTGGAGTTGTGCGAAAGGAGAATCCAACTTTTCATGTGCTCTCTACTGAGAAAATTGACGAGCACTTAACCACCATCAGCGAGCATACCAGATTTAAGTGACTGAAACTATTTTCATGTATACATTGCAACAATGTTGTTCTTGACTCGCATCCTGTTTTAACACTTTTTTTTATTTGCATTGGTAATGTGCTTATTTTACTTCAAACTTGCTAAAGTTATGCTACTTTGCAACTTATTTTGATTGAAATGCCACAACAGGAGAAATCTTGAGTTCTTGACTCTTTTTTTCGGACTTCTAAAAAGTCACTATTACCATAATATTCATTATGCATCACGCATTATTTACATTTGTAATTTTCATGGCGTTTACTCTTCTACCTAAAGAAGCTTGCATATATCATCAAGCTGGCACCATTACCATCTCTGTTTCACAATTTTGGCGTTCGGCTTGCAGCTGACAACATATTACATTCGTTTATTCGTACCGAAGTTAATTGAAAGTATAAAAAGTCATGCAATTGTAATAAGTGATAAGGTAATTCACCATATCAGTAATTCTGACAACTTTTAACATAGTTGTTTCCAAGCAGCAAAATTACACATGTGTTTATGAAATTAGCATATAAGTTACAATTTCATCGTGGGATTGATCTCTACTCTGTACATCGAGTGAGGATTACAAGGAAGCATGGTGTTATTACAAATATCTAATCAATCACAAATGAAACAATAAGAAACCAGAGATCTTTTCTTGATCACATATTTATAGTGATATACAGTTAATACAGTAAAAGGTACACGCTAATTATTCTTTTATCTTCACCAGTTAAAGCCGACAGATTCCAAATTAAGATTCTTAGCCTCTTTTATGACCATATCTTGAATGTCTCATCTTTCCTGACCACATACCTGAACTCCCACATATGATTTTTGTTGTTGTTCTCAATTAGTATACATGTGGTCATCAAGAACCAACATTGTTCATTAATATTAATGCAAATATCACATTACAAATTTATTATGCAACTTTTAGCGCAAAGGGAATCAAAAACTTACTCTTAAGATCAGCATGTGGCCAAAATGAACCTTAGTAGTTTCAAGAATAGATTGGTTAACAAAGCTTTTAATCTGTCTAACTTCAGATAACTCCAAGTTTTGCACTCTTGTGGCCTCCCTATCATCGTTGTTCTTTTTAGCGTACATATTTTAGACCATTTTAATGCACAATTAGACCATTTTAATGCACAATTAAACCATTTTAAGTCTATGTTATGCAGCTCATGTCTAATCTTTGACAAACTTTGTTCATAATCATCCTTATCCGTTTCGTTGTTCAGCTCACTGTTAATACACAAAAAAATTATACAATCGCATTAAAAAAACCCTATGCATATTTACACCATTTTTAATGCACAAAACCATATCTTTTCAAACATTAGCATTACCGTTATCTAAATAGGTCTCCTTTACTAACTTCCTATAAAAATTAATGTACATTTAGACAATTTTTAATGCAGATATAGTGTCATTTGAAACAATAGTGTATTGATTTCTTCATGTCACCTTTCCTTTATTCCTATGAAAACATATGCACAATTAGACCATTTTAATGCACAAAATAGTGTTATTCACACAAATGCCGATTGCTTAAGCATGTCACCATTACTAACTTCGTATAAAAATGAATGCACAGTTAGACCAATTTCAATGCACAGAACGGTGTTATTCCAAACAATAGCGCATATTGCCGAAACCCGTCACCTTCACTAGCATCTTATGAAAACTAGCTAAGACACATTTAGCGGATTATGAATGTAGAAAATAATATTATTTCACACAACTCATGATTATCCCAACATATCACCCTTTTACAAACCTCTGGCAAAAATTAATACACATTTAGATCAGTTTTTAATGCACAAAATAGTGTTATTCCACACAACTCACGATTATTCAATCGTTTCACATTTTACTAATTTCCTACAAAAATTAATGCTTATTTAGACCATTTTATTGCACAAAATAGTGGATTTCACACAAGTTACGATTATCTGATCCTATTACACTTTTATTATCTTCCTACAAAAGTGATGCACATTTAGACCAATTTTAGTGCATAAAACACTTTTATTCCACACAACTCGTGATTATCCAAACGTACTACACTTTAACTAACTTTCTATGAAAACTATCGCACGTCAAGCCTATTTTTAATACACAAAACATTTTTATTTCACATAACTCATAATTACCCAAACATATTAGACTTTTACTAACTTCCAATGGAAATTAATGCACATTTAACTCAATTTTAATGCACTAAACTGTTTTATTTTGCAAAAGTCATGATTACCCAAACATATCTCATATTTAACAACTGTCTATGAAAATTGATGCACATATAAGCATTTTTCTACACAAACCATGTACACTTAAATTTGATGAATATTTTCTTATCAAAATATCTATTAACAAAGCAATTTTTAGTTAATAAAATCCTTACCTGTAGAAATTTGAAGGTTTTAACAGATGAATAGGGGGAATTAGAATACAACAACCACCAGCAGGTTTAACCACATCATAACCACCACCATAACCATAACCACCACCACCATAACCTCCATAACCACCACTATAACCTTCATAACCACCACTACCATAACCATCTCATCAGCACTCTCATAACCACCACCATAACCTCCATAACCACCTTGACTCGAATACACCAAATCCGACATAGCTGATTGAGATTCAAAGTATCAGATCTAGAACCATAATCGTTAGATCTACTCACACTTTGCTTATTGAGATGATCAAATTTGAATAAGATGATCGGAATTTATTGAGATGGTTGGATTTCATTTAGAGAGAGAAAATAGTTATAGGAGAGAGAAAGTGATGATCGGTTAAAAAGAAGATGTGTTTATATTGTGTGTTTATGTCTTTTTATTAAAAGATGATTTTGCTCTTATAGCCTTAATTAAGTGTATTGTTCAATCTCATCCATTGATTTTAAATCTAAAGGTCCGAAATTCTTCTTATTCTTTTTTACAAAAAATCATTTTTTTTTATATTTTAACTCACCCCTATTAATGCAGGTTTTACTGACCAGGTTTTAATATTTATAATTACTCGTTATACCTATGTTCTACCCTAATACACTAACGGGCAGTGTACCCGGTCGTGTGTAGTGTAGTAATCGGTAAAACCGATATCTTCCCAAGAGCTATGTGTGCGGATTTAAAATAAGTCTAGGTGTCACATATTTTAATATGATTTTGATATAATTAACTACTAAAGCAAATAAAGATGAAGGCTGTGATCAATAGAGGAGAGGGGTTCTAACTTAGTTATTCATCCTAACTAGTTATGTTTACGTCTAATTACTTCCAATTACTTCAGGTGGGGTCAAAGTCGCTAGGACAACATTTGGTCAGTTCGTCCTAACCTATCAGCAAAGGGTCCCACTAGAGAAATCAGGTGACCCGTCATAAGTCCAGTTGTTCTTAGTCCCCTAAGCCAAGTCATTAAGTACCGCTACATGCTAGATTCATAATAGTGAATGCCCGGGAGCTAGCATTTTAACACTCACCCCCTACTTCTTAAGTTCATCCAAACGGTAGGTGATCAGTTGGTCAAATCGCACAAGTAGAAAGGGTCGTCAGTTGGTCATATATTACCCTTCCCGTCTCAGTCTAGTTACTTAAGGTCAGTTGGTCATATCTCCTAAGTAACTAGCCACTACCGCCATTCAAAACTACCGAAACAAGGGTAGCTACCAACAAACTACGCATGCATACACTTAGAAATAATTATACGGAAGCAATGTAACGCATAAACAAAACAATTAAAGAATCATAACTAGGCCAGCACCAGAGGTGTTTAGCCGCTCATATTAACTAAAACAATCGATTCAATGTTTAACATTACGAAATACATGAATTGAAAGTAAAGAAAAGATAAAATGTTAATGCTTATCGTAGGGGAGTGATTTCTCCCTTGGAGATAGCTCTGTATGCTCCTCTAGATCTACCTTCGACTTCTACTCACGTTCACTTTGTGTTGTGTGTGAAATGGGATGCTTTGAAATGCTGGAAATCGTGGGGTATTTATAGGCCAGAACTGGTTACGGCGTAACTAATTATAAGAGTTACGCCGTAACATACAATTCTTCATAATTTGCACTAATAATGCTGGTTACGGCGTAACTATGAAAGGGGTTACACCGTATCTTCAATAAATCTTGGTTACGCCGTAATTGATGCAATAGTTACGGCGTAGCTTGCAGCGGCGCAGAGCCTCATTTGACTTAGTTGGTTACACCGTAATCTTTGGGAGAGTTACGCCGTAATCTTCTGTTGAGTTGGTTTTCTGTGCCACACCTTAGTTACGGCGTTATGTGAGAGAGGAGTTACGCCGTAACTGCTTCAAAATGAGCATACTATGATATATCTTCAATAAATCTCCAAATCCGCGTCTCTTTAGCTCCAATGATCTTATTTTACCTGAAAGTGAAATATAGAGGAAAACAAGCGTAAATCCATATAAATGATATAAAATACGAGCATTATCGGGGGAAATTGACACTTAATATTCAAGACTATTTGATGTTATCAAATATCCCCCCACTTGAACTCTACTTGCCCTCAAGTAGACCTTATTAGATAGATTCCTAAAAGGATATCTCCCATTACCTGGAAAATATAAGTTCACAAATCCCTTATGCTAGAATAAAACAAAGCCGAACACCTCACGAAATGGGAACAAAACACTCAAATCTCTCAACTATTCTAAGTGTCAATTTTGGGGTGATCACTCATTGCACAGTTGATAACGCTACACGCGTCGTTCGGGGTCAAAGGAACTTCCTTTTCGTCGAGCAAGTTTTTCAACACCCTAGTGAACCTAATCGTTGTAGTGTAGTATTAGGGTAAGCCACGGGAATTGATAGCGTTCTCTAGGGGAATAGGAATGCTAGTGAGAAGTTACAACGCTAAGGTTGGGGTTGAGGAAGATTATTTTTTATCTTTTTATGTTTTTTTAGGAAATGGAAAGGTACGAATCTCGGGGTTTGGATTTGGGGGGTTGGTATTTCTACCGATTACTCTACTTATCTAATTATCTAATCTAGTGGTGTATGTAGTCTATGTCTAATTATTGTGTGCTCGTATGATGATTTAAAGATGTGTTTACTTAGGTTTTATTACTCCTTAATTATCTCCTATTGATGGTTGAATTGTCACGTCCTTATTCTTAATCGCGTTGTGTGTCTAAGGTCGTAGGGTATGCGTTTATCCCTAACTCTTTGAAACTACCAAAGGTTATTGCCTACAAAATCTCTAGGATTTATAAACTTAACGCTAAGGTACTCTTCGGATGGTTTAGCCTACAATGACTCTAGGTACTATAAGCTAAGGTTCAACAAAGATTAATCAAGCATTAACTACACAACGGATGACCTATCGCAATACTAGATCATTAAAAATTAAGATAAGAGACAACCAATCAATATTCAATAATTAAGTTTCATATTCCCTAAGCAAACACACAAGTAAATTAGCCGGACATGGGAAACATGCAAGCATACACATAAGTAATTGAAGACATAATTGAATTAATGAAGTAAAACACTTATCTTGATGTAAGACAGGGTATGGAACCCTAAAATACTGTACAAGACAGCCTTGGTACGGTTTAGGTTTTTACTCCAAAAGACTACATGCGAAAACTAAAAAATTCGGATTCTATATACAAGATTACATATGCGATGGCGTCACCCTTTGATTTGTGACGCCGTCGGGTCGCCGTCATTAGGGTTTGTCTTGTCCACGTTAGTCTTGCGGCGGCGTCACCTTATGCTTGTGGCACGCCGTCCCCTTCAGTCTCGGCGTCGTGCGGATCAAATCTAGGCGATGCGAGTTGCGACGACCTACTCTTTTAAAACACTGAAGCCGTCACTTGTAAATAAGCAATTTGGCTCTTGAGCCATCATAAAAGTTGTCCGACGGTGTCACTAGTTTGTGCTTGACACCGTCCCCTTCATTCAGCAGCACGAGTGTCTCGATTCTTGACTTTGGCCATTTTCTTTGTATATTAGCGCCTTTTCGTCCGAATAAGTGTCATTCCAGCATTTTGCCTTCAAGATACCTAAAAAGTGAAAAGGAGCGATATTAAGTAATAACGGATACAAAAGTGATCAAATAAGGGCTTAAATGACCCTCAAAAAGGTACATTTTAAAACCTTATCAAATATCCCTACACTTGGTATTTGCTTGTCCTCAAGCAAATGTGCTTTTAACCAATTAATTTATAAGTTAGGGGTCATGAAGCATTGGTTTAAAACAATCCACAACACATATAAGCCCCGCAAAAGTCATAACAAGCACGGAAATTACATACTAGCACCTCACATGGGGTGTTTGGATACTCACATCTCTCGGTGTATATGAAATATAACAAGTTGGAAATGGAAGATAAACACTCATTAACCGGTCCTAGTACATAGATTACCATAGGCTTGAGACTAGATCAAACCTCCATCGCTTTGGCGTAAGCACCTAGGAAAGACTATCCAAGAGGTCTTTTAAAAGGTTGTAATGATAGGCTTATGGTAGGGAAACAAAGGGTTTGGTGGGATAGGCTATTTAGTGGTGGCAAGTAAAAAATCTTTATGTTACAAGCATGCGAAGAATGGCGTTGCTAAGCCAAGACTCGACACTCTAGACTCTAGATAACTGAAACAAACAAACATAAATTAAAGATAGATGTAGGATGGTAGGTTTTTTTTTTCTTTTTTTTTCAACACTCTATTTTTTTTTCTTCATACACTTTTACTCTACAATCCTCTACGATAACATCAAAATGATATGGATTTATAGGCAAATCCCTACACTTGAGTTTTTATTACTTTAACACTAATATGACCCGAATTGAAAAGATCAAAACACTTGGAGTACATTATTACGCAAATAAAGGGAATTTGAATTTAACGTTTTCTTCCCGTCATTTCATAAACTTTAACTTTTCCCATGAGTCCCAATCGTCCCAAAACTGTGTACAAAGGATATGACTCGACTTAGCAACTTATGCAAGCAACTAGATAATTGAACTAAGGGTTTAGTATGATAACAATAATGCACTAAAAGTGAGTGCATACAAGGTAGGCTAAGGCGATTTGGGTGTACATTTGGGGGTGGGGTGTAAACAATGATCTTCATTGATATTCCGGAAAAACCAAAACATCACGAAAAAAGGATAGGCTCAGAGGGGTTAACTAGGGGTATCGTGTACTAAAAGTGAGTACAACGCAAAGGTGTGGGGGAATTACTCAACCGATGTGGAAGAAGTAATTATATTACGGGTATCAAACAAGGGTTATCCTAATGCCTCTTATCATTTAGTTATTCCTAACTACACAAGTGTAGTCTTACTAGCGATATCGGGATGCATCACAAAACAAGTTCTAGAATCTATTATACTACCGGTTCACACTCTAAGCATCAAAGATGAATGCTTTAATTCCTACAAATCTAAGGGCGATCCTCACATTTTGGGTGGAATTTAGGTGGTAAAGGGTTTTTGTGCTAGTCATGCAACTTCCTATCCATGAGACGCTTTTGTTAAGACTAATGGCCCACTCCTATATGTCATGAAAAATTGAAAATTTGGTGCTAAAATTACCCTAACCGACATTTTCTCATGGTTTATTACACAAATGCAATTGGACAAAGCAAATAATCAAGGATAAGCATACTTTCAAAGTTCCCGTTTTATTTTCCCTCCCTACACTTAAACTGAACATTGTCCCCAATGTTTCCCGAAAGTATCAAAGTTATGATAATGAAACGTAATTAAAAACGAAAGAAACTAGTACTCCCCTGATTAGCTCGGTAGGATCCGTGTGTGAAGTAGTGGTAAAATCTTTTTTCAAGAAGAATGTTTGCGTGAAAAGCTCCTTCTCATCTTATGTATCTTCTTCTTGATAAATAAAACCTGCACACTTGAAGAAAACAAACGAAACTGTTAGGAATTAGAAATTCCAGGTATTAAAGAGTCGGTCACCTCAAGTATATGTAATCGTTAGAAAGCTCGTAGTCATAGTTATTTTATGTTAAGTAGTATTTAGTTATGTAACACCGTGGAGGACCAGACGGTCTTTACCCATTGTATGCACGATCCACGTTGTGTGGCGTTTTATTGTAAGACTATAATACTCTCTACCTTCCAAGGTAGAGAGTTGGAGCTCATAATAAGAATTTTCTTTCTCTCACTAAAGTTCCCTAAACCTCTAACTTTCTCTCTCTAGAACTCCACTTATACGCCCACTTTGTGTTATGGTTTGATGTGTATGTGAAAACCAATATCCTACAATTGGTATCAAGAGCCATGGTTAGATCATATCTTACACATCTTTGGATTTCTAGTGGTTTTAGGTGGTTTTTGAGTTTGAAAAAGTTTAGTGGTTTGTGCATCATTTGGTTGATTTCTTGTGTTAAAGCTTGGATTTTGTTAGTACTTTTGTGTTTAGAATCATCACAAGTGTTTAGGTTTTCATTTGGTAAGCTTGAATCATCTTGGTTGGGTTGTTTTTGGATTGAAAAGTGATGTTTGTGAAGTTTTCTAGCTAGCGACTTGACCTACGAATAGCTTTTCTTGCTAGCGACTTGCTTTACAATTTGGTAGCGAGTTGTTGTTTAACGCCTTAGCGAGTTGAGCTAGCGACTTGTCTATTTAGACAAGCCGACAAAAGTACATTAGTGGATTCCCACTACGGTAGCGACTTGGTTTAAGTTAGCGACTTGTACTTTATATTGTTAGCGACTTGGTGTTAGCGAGTTGGTACCTAGCGAGTTGCTATTTAGCGACTTGAATATTTAGCGACTTGCTGCTTAGCGAATTCTTGCCAAAATTTTGTTAGCGACTTGGATTGTAGCGAGTTGTTATTTAGCGACTTGGAACTTTAGCGACTTAGCACTTAGCGACTTGGTTCACAATTTTCCTAGCGACTTGAGTGATTTCCTTTAAATACGGTTTTCTCTTGATTTAGTAAAATCCCGTGAAAGAATCTATTTCCCGGGTTAATCATAGAGTTATAAAATCTCGTTTAACTTGTCATCATGTCTACCAACGTTCCTACAATCATCTCCAATGTTGCCGAGGATGTTCAAGCGGTGGTTCGGATACTCGTCCACCCATGCTTGACAGAACTGACTATGACTCTTGGGCTCAACGAATCAGATTGTACTGTCTCGGAAAAGAAAATGGGGTTAACATTCTCAAATCCATTGATGAAGGACCTTACCTGGTTGAGACTACTAGAGACATAATTGATACTGTGAAGATGGAACATTGATTTACGGAATGGACGGACCAAAGATGTATGATGAGCTCAATGATAAGGAGAAGAAGAGATTCGATGCATATATCAGGGCTTCTAACATCATATTGCAAGGTCTTCCAAAAGACATCTATAAGTTTATCAATCACAACAACGAAGCAAAGGCTATATGGGATAATGTTAAGATGCTTCTCTCGGGTTCGAATTAACTATGGAAGACAGAGAATCACAACTCTATGATGAATTTGAGCACTTCAAGATGAAACCGGATGAGAGTGTCTATGAGTACTATGTGAGATTCCATAAGTTGGTGAATGACATGAGGAACATCAGAATGACTATGCCTAACATTCAGATGAACTCAAAGTTTGTAAACAACATGAATCCCGAATGGCACAAGTTTGTCACTTCCGTGAAGCTCACTAAAGGATTGAAGAATACAAACTATGAGCAACTCTATGCCTTCCTTCTTGAGAATGAGAGACATGCCATGTTTGAAAAGAGGATTCTTGAACAATTCAAAACAAATCCGGGAGAGACAAGCTCATCAAATGATTCAACTGCCTTCTACTCAAACATTGGAATTACTACCAAAGCATCTCAAGTTATACCCATGGGTGATGGCAATCACAAACTCATTCCGATCCAAGTTCAAACAAGCGATCTTGATGCACCTGTGGGAACTTCATTAATCAACTGGCCTTATGGTTAAACAAAACATGACATTTCTCCACATACCAACAACTTCACACCAACAATGAAATTAGAACTGCTTCCAATCTTCACAATCATGCTCTAGTCAGAGATGGGAAAGTCATGGTGCAGCCAGTTCAAGAAAGACAGTATGAACAAGGAAGAGGTGGAGTTGGTAGAGGTTATGTGACAAATCGAATCGGGGAAGGAATGTAAATCAAGGTCAAGCTAAGCCGATCAAATGCTATAAATGTGGTGGTGAGGGACACATTGCAAGGGCGCACATCTCCAAAGCGTCCACGAGAATCTTGATTACTTAGAGGGATAAGATGCTGCTTGTACAAGCTCAAGACAATGGTGTAGCTTTGGATGAAGAGGAGTTACTGTTTCTTCTGTGAAGGAAATGCCAAGACCTATGATGCAGATGTGGATGAGCAGCCTATTCAAGAGATAGGTCACAATCATCAGAATGCCTTTCAAGTAGGTGATTGTGATGCATACGACTCTGATGTTGATGATGGACCTCAAACAATTTTATGGCTAGCATTTCTCCAATGGTTTCTCCTAAGGTCTCATCTTCACCACAAGCTGGTCCATCCAAAGACAAACTCATCTCGAGGTACTAAAACTATATGATGATCTTGATGTGCAAAAGATGCATGACAAAGTACAATCAACTGAAACTATTGAATCAAATATTGAAAATATGGGTAATATCAATGTTGTCCCATATGATCAATATGTGAAACAAAGTGAAAGTGAAGTTGAACCAAGTGATGCATCTTACGCAATCAACAATGACTATGTTTTTGATGAATACACCACATGTGCCTATGATGATTCATTATCTCGAACTTAATGCCTATAAAGAAGCGTGTTGCTATTTATGAACAACGTGCTAAATTTGAGTTGACCACCCGTGGCGGAAATGGATGACCAAATGCGTACAACTATTAGAAAAGTAGGTTTAGAGAAGAAGTATTAAAACAAGAGTTAAACTCCTTACAAGAAAAGCTTTCTAAAACTGCTAAGCAAAAACAAGAACTTCAAGAAAATGTTAAAATGCTTAAGCAAGAATTTAGCATTAAGGAATCAAAACTTTTGAATGATTTTTCTAATCTAAAACCTTGAAAAACAAGCTTGAAAATAAGTTGTACGTACAAGGAAACACCATTCAAATTGCTCACATGATCACTAAGCATAGAGTTTTAAGCGATAAGCATAGCATTCCCCTTGTTGAGGAACCAAATCCAGAGGTTGTTAAAAGGCTAGAAATGCTCATAAGGTTATTTATGATGGCAATGAAATTCTTAAACCTAGACAAAACCTAGTTGCTACTGAGTGCACTGAGGAAGATAAGAAATCGGATGAAGTCACTAGGGAAAAGATGAACAAGAAACTAGATGATCCTAAATGTAAAGAGAAGAAAATAAATATCACACCCCATGATTACAAGAAGGAGAATTGGATTTCCTTGAACATGTTTAAGCCTCAGACATTGTTACTCCTAACAAGTGTTCGGAAAAAGGATTTAGATAAGCAAAAAGCAGAGAATCTTGTTGAAACAAACCCCCTCTTTAGGAAAATGCCTAGCGTGTGTATCCTCCCAATACACCAATGCATTTAGTTCCTAGAACTATTGCCACTAAAAGCAAGACCTTAATCATTCAATATGTTATTCTTCAACTATTTGTTGATTTTGAGAAAACTTGTAAGAAAAGGATCACACCCACTGGGATAACTGAAGGGGAAAGGGGTTTTGAGCAAACAAAAGAATGTTATCTAACTGAGGTCATGCCTTTCTTTAAACTACTAAAAGATCATTTTGAGAGTCTTAAAAAGGGGATAAATTCCGATATTAAAGGAATGGAAAAGGAATTTGATGCAATGATAGTTGAGGTTAGTGACTATGAGCGAGCATTAAAATATAATGAGATTGAGAGGAAGAACTTGCATACCTTGAATGAGAATCTTATTTCTGAATGTATTGCTCAAGACGTGTTTTACACTGCTACGAATTGCTCCATTAATGCTTCCCAATTTCATGAATTATCTGTTGCCCCGAAAGTCTCCCATGATCGTGTCATTGAGCTTGAAAAAACTAATTCTGAACTAAATGAGAAAATTGAACTGGATGATCACGACAATTTGGTTAAACATTTTTCTAAACTAGAAGTTGAGCATTTTAATTTACAACTAAAATATCAACATCTAAAAGAAAATGTTAAAACCTCAAATATCAAGACATCCTTGGATGCTCCTGAATTTGATGCAGTTTTTGAAATTAACAAACGTGATGAACATATTCAAGCTCATTGTAACACGATCAAAAAGTTGAAAGCCCAAATCTCTCAATTAAAGGGTCAAAAGAACAATGTGACTGGATCCCAAATGCCTCCTCCTTTAGATTCTCGGTACTCTCAAACTTTTCATCTTCAAAACTTAGTTAATGCCTTACAAAAGGAAAACGAGAGTTTTCTAGAAGAAAATGAAAAAGTTAAACGACACTTTAAAGAGTTATATGATTCAATGAAAGTCACCCGTGACCAAAACAACGAAAAATAACGTCTTTACAAAAGGAAATTGAGAATCTGAGAAGTCAGGGAAATGGGAAACTGCCACTTGTTTTCAATAAGAATGTTGTCCCAAAGTCACCTTTAGATTGCAAATACCTTTGTGACGTTAAATATATTCCTCCTCATCTTAGGAATAATGAACATGCTTTTCATGACTCTTGTGCTCACCTTAAGGATAGTCTAGAATGTCTCCGTGAGATTGTCGAAGAGGATTTCATTAACAAACCTCTTGATAGTGAAGTTAGGTTTGCTTGCCTCGGGCCAAAGCGATCTCAAGAGTTGCTAGAATGTGTAATTGCAACATGTCCTAAATCCTTATCCTTAGGTGCAAAAGGCAAAGTTGTGATGCCTTGTTCTATGCCTAGTGCTGAGCCTTCAAACCATTCTAGGCCCGGTTTTAAGAAAGTATACATCAATGTGTCGTCTAGTATCAGATCCTTGCTCGTCTAGTTCGGGAATGCAAAAAGTAGATCAACCAACTAATGTTCCCATAATTCCCTCTACAGGAGTAATTAGTGACATTAAAGCGGCGAGGTCAAAGTCTCAAGACAATACAAGGAATGATAGGACCTTGCAAGCTAAAAATGTGCATTGGAAGAGAGTAGAAGACCAACCTAGGAACTTTAAGCTTGAGTTGAATAAAACGAATCGTGTTGATTCTAGTATTAATTTGAATTTTGATACTATTTGCAAACCTTGTAATGATGTCTGCTTGAATTCTGTTGCTAATCATGAATGTGGTGTAAATGCTTTGTCTAATCTTGTCAAATGCCCGTTAAAATTGTTAATGCTAATAATCGTGCAAAAGGCTAAAAGGCAAAAGCGAAGATTGTTAGAAAACAATGGAAACCCACAGGGAAGAACATTTATAAAGATAGGTTATTATTGGATACCTTTTGGCCATAAGAATAATCAGTTTTGCCCTCAAACTGCTAAGATTATGCCCACTAGAAAATGGATGCCTCTTGGTAGAACTATTCCTTTAAGAAGTGAACATACTTTGAATAGGTCAAATCTGAGACACCAGCATTGCATCTATTCCCAATGATTCCATTGCTTCTACTTCTGATATGGATGTTTCTATTTCTGATGTGGGTGTTCCAATTACTTTTACTAACCAAGTGGAACCCATTCTTGCATGGGGATCCCAATTATCGATTATCCATTCTTGTGCGTGTTCAACTGCAGATCGTTCAAATCGTTACGTGGTACACGGACTCGGTTCCAAGCATATATGACCGGAGACGGTCGCGGCTCATGAACCGTGAGCAAATTCATGGAGACAGTTAGATTTGGTAATGATCATTTCGGTGCAATTATGGGTTATGGTGATTATGTTGTTGGTGATAGTGTTATCTCTAGAGTATACTATGTGGAAGGTCTTGGTCATAATCTGTTCTCTGTTGGTCAATTCTGTGATTCTGATCTAGAAGTAGCCTTGAGAAAACATACTTGTTTTGTTAGAGAACTTGATGGTAAGGAACTTTTAAGAGGAACTTGTGGTTCAAATCTTTACACCATCTCTATCGATGATATGATGAAGTCTTCTCCAATTTGCTTGTTGTCAAAGGCTTCAAAACAAAGTCATGGTTATGGCATCGTCGTCTCAATCACTTGAACTTCGGCACCATCAATGATCTCTCTAGAAAGGACTTAGTTGTAGGTTTACCTAGACTAAAGTATGAAAAGGATCATCTTTGTTCACATGTCAATTGGGAAAAAGCAAGAAGTATGCCCATAAACCCAAACCTACAAACTCATTCTCAGAAGTTCTTCATACAATTCATATGGATTTATGTGGACCAATGAGAGTGCATAATATCTTTGGGAAAAAATACGTGTTATTCACCTGGGTCAAGTTCTTAAGGACAAAGGATGAAACTCCTGATATCATCATCAAACTCATCAAACAGCTGCGGGTTTGACTTAACAAAACCGTCATAATTATCCGACGCAGACAATGGGCTGAGTTTGTTAACAAACAACTTAGTGAATTTTATGAAAGCATTGGAATCAGCCATCAAAGAAGTGTTCCACGAACTCCTCAACAGGACGGTGTAGTTGAAAGGCGAAATCGAACTCTTGTAGAAGCCGCTAGAACAATGTTGATTTACTCAAAGGTTCCAATGTTTCTTTGGGCTGAAGCTATTGCCCTTGCATGCTACACACAAAATCGTTCCCGATTCACTTGTTCATGGAAAAACTCCATATGAACTTGTCCACAACTGAAAACCTAATCTCTCTTTCCTTCGTGTGTTTGGTGCATTGTGTTATCCAACTAATGAGGGTCAAGACTTAGGCAAACTTAGAGCTAAAGCAGACATTGGAGTATTTGTAGGGTATGCACCAAACCAAAAGGGATACCGAATCTACAACAAAAGAACCCAAAATATCATGGAAACAATTCACGTTACGTTTGATGAGCTGACCGGTCAAATGGCTCTGGACAATCGGTTCGGGACCCGCACTTCAAAATAGTCCCATTGGTTCATCCCTTGTTCCAAACTCTTCTCAAGAAACTCCATATGTACCTCCATCCGAAGATGATTTAAAGAAATTGTTTGATCCTATGTTTGATGAACTTTATGATCCAAGTACTAATGAGGTGTCGATTCCTACAACAGAGGCTGTTCATATTCCTATGAATGAAGTCAATCCCTCGGTCTCAATATCATTAAGTCAAGAAGCGCCTGCTGCTGATCCTTTAGTCTCATCAACAAATCATCATTCTTCAAATGTACATCATGGAACTGTTTCTAGCATCAATGATGAAGTTAATCCCTTTGCTACTCACGAAGATGCTCCATTTGAAAACATATTTGCTCCTGAATCATCATCAGAACCATCTTCTTGAGAGACATCGACTCGCTACTTCAGTCCCCAACAACTACCACATGAACACCTCGGAAAATGGACTCACGATCATCCATTAGACAACATCATTGGAAATCCCTCTCGTCCAGTATCAACACGGAAACAACTTGCAACCGATGCCTTATGGTGCTTCTTCAACTCCGTACTCTCTAAGATCGAACCAAAAGATGTTAAAACCGCCATGAATGAAGATTGCTGGTTCAATGCCATGCAAGATGAAATTCATGAGTTTGATCGACTTGATATATGGGAGTTAGTACACTGCTCGGTTGTGCTATGATTATTGCTCTAAAGTGGATCTTCAAAGTGAAACTTGATGAGCATGGTGATGTGTTAAAGAACAAGGCTCGATTAGTTGCTAAAGGATACCGTCAAGAGGAGGGTATAGACTTTGAAGAATCTTTTGCTCCTGTTGCTCGAATCGAGGCAATTAGAATCTTTTTGGCTAATGCTGCTAGTAAGAACATGGTAGTCTATCAGATGGATGTGAAGGCGGCATTCCTGAGCGGAGATCTTAAAGAAGTCTATGTCACCAACCTGAAGGCTTTGTGAATCAAGAGCATCCTACCACGTTTATCGTTTGAAGAAGGCTCTTATGGTTTAAAGCAAGCTCCAAGGGCATGGTATGATACGCTATCAAAGTTTCTTCTATCTACCGGATTTAGCAAAGGAGCAGTTGATCCAACATTGTTCACCAGGAAGTCGGGCAAACATTTAATTCATGTTCAAATTTATGTTGATGATATCATTTTTGCCTCGAATGACCCCAATGAGAATGTGATCGTTTTCAAATGAAATGAGTTCAAAATTTCAAATGTCAATGATGGGACAAATGTCATTTTCTTGGGATTACAAATTTCACAAAGTCTCGGAGGCATTTTCATAAATCAATCTAAATATGCAACTGAGATCTTAAAGAAATTTGGATTTGATTCAAGTGACCTGTTGACACTCCCATGATTGATCGAACCAAACTAGATGAGGACCACTCAGGGATCATGATTGACCAAACGAAATATCGTAGTATGATTGGATCCCTGATGTACCTCACTGCTAGTAGACCGGACATCTTGTTATTTGTTTGCATGTGTGCTAGATACCAGGCTAAGCCTACTAAAAAGCACCTTGAAGCGGTTAAGCGGGTCTTTCGGTATCTCCAAGGAACCATCAATATGGGACTTTGGTACCCGGAAGGACACCGGTATGTCACTAACGACCTATCGCGAATCTTGATCATGCGGGATGTCAAGATACTCGTCGAAATACGTCGGAGGTGCTCGGTTTTTGGGTGATAAGCTTGTGAGCTGGTCTTCAAAGAAGCAAATGAGTACTTCTATTTCCTCTACAGAGGCTGAATACATAGCCATGTCATCTTGTTGTGCTCAAATCTAATGGATGAGATCTCAATTATCTGACTATGGCTTTGAATTCAACAAAATCCTCATCTTTGTGATAATAAAAGTGCTATTGCTCTCTCATGCAACAACGTTCAACACTCAAGAGCAAAGCATATCGACATACGACATCATTTCATCAGGGAACAAGTGGAAAAGGTGTGGTGGAACTCTATTTTGTGAGGCGAATATCGGTTAGCGGACATCTTCACCAAAGCTCTTCCAAGAGAGCGTTTTGAGTTCATACTTCACGACTTGGCTTGAAAAGCCTTCAACGAAAACACTCAAAGCGTCTTGGGAGGAAGGCGAGGAGTAAAGGTCTATCTTCATCTATCTCTTGTATATATCTATTCAAAAATCAAAATACAAAATTATAAAACCTTCAAAAACCATAAAAATCAGAAAAATTGAAAAATCTTCAAAAATATTGTCATTTTGTCATGTTTTTTTTCTTTTCTTTCTTTCGGTTCGAATATATCTCACGGTCTTTGTGTTGTCATTCAAAAGAATGACACGGGACTTTAGATGTTGTTGAATTCTTAAAAATTGAGAAAGAAGAAAAATGGTTTATTGTCATTTCAGGGTGATAACGCTTTTCAAAAAACGAGCCATACTTTATCATGTTTTCAATATTCCATGCTCTGATTCTATAAACATTTATCTGCTGAAAACTAAATGCTTTGAAAAATAACTTCGGACTCTATTTTTGATAATCATCCGGACTTATTTGTCAAAATATCTATCTCTCAATCAACAACCTATGTCATTGATTGAGGGAGAATGATTTCAATTAAATTAAAAGTTATTTGGCATTCAATTGTTTTCAAAAGATATACATGCATGTTTTATCAATGGAGTTTAAAGTCTTAAAAACCGATCCTTATCGGTTAAAAGCGCTTTCATAATCAAGTCACAATTCTCCTTAAAAGCTTTCAAAATCAATTTAAATCTATAAGAGATCACAAATCTCAAATGATTTGATAATTGTGATCGGGGAGAATGTGTGATTTAAATTGGATTTAAGCTGATAATTCGGTAAATGGTTTTATAAGGATGTACAAGCTCTCCTTCCACATGTGACAAACGATTTCAAATTTTCCATGCACATGTTGAGGGGAGCATCTATCTTAAACCTATGATTTGAAACGTGATCACTTATCTCAATGTGCGGGTTCCTCTAGTATGTGCAAAACTCTTTTCAAATCTCGAGGCACATATTGAGGGGAGCAAAATCATGAAAACCTCATCCTTCCCAAAATGCTTTATCTACTTGATTTGATTAGGGAAGTGATGTTGATATCTTTTAGAAAATGGTAATCAAAGAAGTTAATTCTTTCTCTTGCCTCCGTGTGCAAAACGATTTCTTACACTTGATGCACATGTTGAGGGAGTTCTTCTCTAAAAATATCAAAAACAATTCAGGTACAAAATGCTTTGATAATATATCACAAGTACATGGATTGATTTTCAAATGGTTTTCAATTGGTTCCAATGGCGGATGAACAATACCAAATAGACCGACCAACTTTACTTTATGTGCGGTGATATAAGGATGATAAGGTTAGGTATTGGTTCCCATGATCCGCCAGAGCCGGAGGGATCTACCGAGGACAATCCACTAGTTAGTGTAGAATTCCTTAGGTATGATGATAAAAGGAGAAAAGTGAGATATGGGAAGAGTCGGTGAGACGAGCTAGTCTTGGAATAAATGCCCCAACAAGGTTCTAGTTATGAAGTCTCGGTAAGCAGAAGGGTTGAAGAATGAAAAGAATTGAATGAAAAGGGGTGAAAACAAATAGCCCTCCATTTATTCAACCTTAGGCGAAACCGGTTCAATTCATATGCTCTTGGTGGTTAAAGGTACTTGGGTATTGAAGACAAGGCGTCATGGACCCGAGTGACGCCTTGCACTAAACTTCCCAAACCACTCAAGTTCCTCTTAAAAGGACTTGTTTCATTCTCACGGGGAACCGACATTATCTATCGACTTTCTCTTAGAGATTGTTGATATTGAAGAAGGAGAACCTCTCCTAGTCTCCGATATAGGATCCAAATATGCACAAATTGAGTCTAGAGCCACGAGATCATCAATAAATCTCATTAGGACACTTTCAATGAAGACTCTCTGTTTCACACAATGTGGAAAGAGATTATATCTTGAGTCCTACGCATTATCCTTGTGGTATTGCGGAACATCGAGTGATGTGTTTACATATTCATTATGAAGATGGAAAGCCTTCTGGAGCCAACATCTAACAAGCTCCTGGTAGGTGGCATGTGAGATCTATTATGAGATCAACCATGTGACAAGAAGCTGAACGAAACAATGGGCGATTCAATCTTTTGAATCAATCACTGGTTCGAGGTTATGGATTGGCGGATACCTTTGAAAAACGGTCTTTGTGCTTTAAAACTCTTTTCATTAGCACGTCGACCGTGTACTAATTTTCAAATCAAAAGGTGTTTTATGATTGATAATTGATTTTCATTAAAACCTTCGTTATATTGCAAAAACAATTTCTATTGAGCAATACATGATTGTTTCTCAAATCTCTTTTCATCAATCGTGGACTTAAATTATTTGGTTCACTCACTCCGTGTTGTCTTCTTTGAGGCGTTCGGTTTGAGAACGGCTAGAGCATTGCGAAACCTGTCAAGGAAATTCTTGAATTATACGATCCGCGAGGCGTACTTGTCTTGATCAGCGAGGAACCGTGGGCGTGTACCTCAATTCAGCGAAAGTGATCAAAGACACTTTCGTGCGCTTTATTGCTAAGCTGTCTTATGCAGTACACCCTCGTTCGCGGTTGTCGGAATGAAGCGGTCAATCCATAGCCGCATGCTCACACAACACATTCATCTCGAAAGAAATCATGATTAGTGCATCAATGACTCTGATAGTTTCACTCCATGCTTACGCTCTGCTGCCAATATCATGAATCAACAAAGCTTCGCTACTCGATGAGAAGATATCATGATCGAGAATGTGAGCATGTCGGTCCGAAAGTCACAACATCACATAATACCAACCACCACAATGGATGTATCGAGATTTTTATTGATGATCTCAAAAGCTGGCTCAACATTATTATCACGTGGATCGGTAAAAGACCTCCACTTGGATTAACCAAACATGCAATGAGTGGAATCAATGACTCTGACGAGCCGAGAAAAGTACTACATCAAGAATGCAAGATCAATTGTTAATGTAATATCCGATTGTATTCAATGTCATTTTAGTATATGTTTGAGGTGACCTCCCTTAGGGGGAGATTGTTAGGAATTAGAAATTCCGGTATTAAAGAGTCGGTCACCTCAAGTATATGTAATCGTTAGAAAGCTCGTAGTCATAGTTCTTTTATGTTAAGTAGTATTTAGTTTAGTAACACCGTGGAGGACGGACGGGGTCTTTACCCATTTGTATGCACGATCCACAGCCCGTTGTGTGGCGTTTTATTGTAAGACTATAAATACTCTCTACCTTCCAAGGTAGAGAGTTGGAGCTCATAATAATATTTTCTTTCTCTCACTAAGTTCCCTAAACCTCTAACTTTCTCTCTCTAGAATTCCACTTATACGCCACTTTGTGTTATGGTTTGATGTGTATGTGAAATCCAATATT
>OU343219.1:112506907-112772519 GCA_910596185.1 Chrysanthemum makinoi
ATGATGTTAGGAAAAGCCCTAGAATCAAGTTTGGGAACCCTTGGAATCTTAACATACCATGTTGCATAGGGCACCTTTTGTAGCAAAGGCCTCGTTGATCACAAATCCCCATCACATAATGACATCACCTACTACAATTGGATAATGAAGAAGCCTATCCCAACGAGGCAAGACCCCATAATCCTAGGGATAAGTGCAATTCTTGGTAGAATTAAGGATTGCCCTCTATGTAGGTAGTTTCACGTTCCCTATGGACTTCATAATTGTGGATGATATTAGCACGGCCATAGACCCTAGTTTGTCCCATCGTATTCTAGGAAAACCTTTCATAGAAAGCACCGGGATGACTTATGACCCCTCGTTAGGAGTAGTGCGATTCAAGGATGAGACCGACGACATAGCTTACCAAATGCCATTTAAGATTGAGAAGTTTTCATCACTCTCTAATGATGAAAAGGAACTTAATCTTCGGTCTATTATAGGAATGATAAGGATATGGAAAAGGGAGTAGATTATGTTATGGCTAAGATTTTCGGGTTCTATAAGGATTGTTTGAACTTAGGAACGAAATATAGGACCGATTGGGGAGAGGACGAACTCTTAGAGAGATGCATCATAGGACACTTCTACAACATGGAATCCCCCGGTAGAAACCGTCAAGAGGGTGGTAATGAGAAAACGTAGGAGTAACACTACGAGTCTAGCTACAAGACTCTTAAATAAAGAAAAGCGCCGTGGGAGGCAACCCATGCTTAATTGTTTGCTTTGGTAGTGTCATATATCTTTCATTGAATGTTTATCCTCATGTTTAAATTTGTAAAAATGCTTTATTTTGTTTTTAACCTCGGCTTAATTGCATATAAAGTTTTTACATAAGGATAAGTGTAGGAAGGATTACACACGTTTTCAAAAGAAACGTAAACATGAGGATAACAATTCATTAAAAGATATATTTGTGTGTTTGTTCGAGTCAAATGCTTGTATCGAGTCATAATGGATGTTTTGCAGAAATTTTTCTAGATTCTAAAGATGTAAATTTTCCAAAATTTTTTCAGAAAATGCAGACCATTTTTGTCAGGATAACCTGACTGCTCCAGGATTGCAACCTTACGGCGTCAAAGAGTAAAAACATCAGATCACTTTTTCTCGGTTTCTGGCTACTTATAAATTTTTGGAATTTCCCAGGTCTTAATTTTCTTAGAAATTCTGTAAACATCCATTCCACAAGCATTAGATCCTAGTTAAATCGAAGTCTTATTATATTATTACCGCCGATTTTACGCGAAGGTTTCGTTTGTTTTCTTCAAGTGTGCAGTTTAGTTTGTCAGAAGAAGTTACACAAGATTGGAGGAGCTTTTCACGCAATAATTCTTCTTGGAAAGGATTTAACCACCACTTTATACGGATCCTACCGAGCTAATCAGGGAGTATTAGTTTCTTTCGTTTTTAATTACCTTCTTTTATCATAACTTTGATACTTTCGAGAACATTGGGACCAATGTTCAGTTTAAGTGTAGGGAGGGAAAATAAAACGGGAATTTGAAACTATGCTTATCCTTGATTATTTGCTTTGTCCAATTGCATTTGGGTAATAAACCATGAGAAAATGTCGGTAAGGGTAATTTTGGCAGAAAATTTAAAATTTTTCATGACATATAGGAGTGGGCCATTAGTCTTAACAAAAGCGTCTCACGGATAGGAAGTGGCATAACTAGCACAAAAACCCTTTACCACCTAAATTCCACTAAAAATGTGAGGATCGCCCTTAGATTAGTAGGAATTAAAAGCATTCATCTTCAATGCTTAGAGTGTGAACCGGTAGTATATTAGATTCTAGAACTTGTTTTGTGATGCATTCCGAGATCGCTAGTGAGACCACACTTGTGCAGTTAGGAATAACTAAATGATAAGAGGCATTAGGATAACCCTTGTTTGATACCCGTAATATAATTACTTCTTCCACATCGGTTGAGTAATTCCCCCACACCTTTTGCGTTGTACTCATCTTTAGTACACGATACCCCTAGTTAACCCCTCAAGCCTAACCTTTCGCGCTGTTCTCGTGATGTTTCAATTTTCCGGAATATCAATGAAGAGCATTGTTTACACCCCACCCCCAAATATACACCCAAATCGCCTTAGCCTACCCTTTATGCACTCACTTTTAGTGCAGATTTTTGTTATCACCCTAAACACTTAGTTCAATTATCTGGTTGCTTGCATGAGTTGCTAAGTCGAGTCATATCCTTTGTATACAGTTTTGGGACGATTGGGATTCATGGGAAAAGTTAAAGTTTATGAAATGACGGGAAGGGAACATTAAATTCAAATTCCTTTTGTTTGCATAATAATGTACCCCAAGTGTTTTGATCTTTTCAATTCGGGTCAAATTAGTGTTAGAATAATAAAAACTTAAGTGTAGGGATGTGCCTATGAATCCCTATCATTTTGATGTTACCGTAGAGGATGGTAGAATAAAAGTGTATGAAAAAAAAAAAAAAAAAAAAAAACGGGCTACCATCCTACATCTATCCTTTAAATTCATGTTTGTTTATTTCCGTTACCTAGAGTTTTAGAGTGTCGAGTCTTGGCTTAGCAACGCCATTCTTCGTATGCATTTAACATAAAGATTTTTGACTTTCCACCACTACATAGCCTATCCCACCAAACCCTTGTTTCCCTACCGTAAGCCTAACGTCACAACCCTTTAAAAGACCTCTTTGATAGTCTTCCCTAGATGCTTACGCCAAAGCGATGGAGGTTTGATCTATTCTCAAGCCTATGGTAATCTATGTACTAGGACCGGATAATGAGTGTTTATCTTCCATTTCCTAATTGTTATATTTCATATATACACCCGAGAGAGATGTGAGTATCCAAACATCCCATGTGAGGTGCTAGTATGTAATTTCCGTGCTTGTTATGACTTTTGTGGGGCTTATATTGTTGTGGGACCATTTGAATCAATGCTTCATGACCCCTAACTTATAAATTAATTGGCTTAAAGCACATTTGCTTGAGGACAAGCAAATAACAAGTGTAGGGATATTCGATAAGGTTTTAAAAGGTACCATTTTGAGGGGTCGTTTTAGCCCTTATTTGATCACTTTGTATCCGTTATTGCTTAATATCGTTCCTTTTCACTTTTTAGGTCTCTTGAAGGCAAAATGCTGGAATGGCACTTATTTGGACGAAAAGGCCGAATATACAAGAAAATGGCCAAAGTCGAATCGAGACACTCAAAGCTGCTGAAACAGAAGGCGACGGCGTCACTGCTTACTGCGACGCCGTCGGAGGATTTTTGTGGACGATACGAAGCCAAAAACCTATTTTCAATGACGCGTCGGGCTTTAAAAGAGTAGGTTGTCGCTACTCAACGCCTAGATGCAACCCATACGACGTCAGAAGCTGAAGAGGACGGCGTCACAGACATAAGGTGACGCCGTCGCAAGGTTAACGTGGCCAAGACGAAACCCTAATGACGGTGACACGACGGCGTCACAAAACATAAGGTGACGCCGTCGCATATGTAATATTATATATAGAATCCGAATTTTTCAGTTTTAGAGAGTAGTCTTTTGGAGTAAAAACCTAAAACCGAACCAAGGGTGTCTTGTACAGTATTTTAGGGTTCCAAACCCTATCTTACATCAAGATAAGTATTTACTTCATCAATTCAATTATGTCTTTGATTATTTGTGTGTATGCTTGCATGTTCTCCATGTCCGGCTAATTTATTTGTGTGTTTGCTTAGGGAGTATGAAACTTAATTATTGAATATTGATTGGTTGTTTCTTATCTTAGTTGATTAATGATCTAGTAATGCGATAGGTCATTCGTTGTGTACTTAATGCTTGATTCATCTTTGTGAACCTTAGAATATAATTACCTGAGTAGTTGTTGGCTAAACCATCCAAAGAGCGCCTTAGAGTAGGAGTTTATCATCCCTAGTGGGTTTGTAGACGAGACCCTTTGGTAAGTTCAAAGAGTTAGGGAGAAACGCATACCCTACAACTTTAGACACACAACGCAACTAAGAATAAGGACGTGACAATTCAACCATCAATAGGAGATTATTAAGGAGTAGTAAAACCTAAGTAAACACATCTTTAAACTATCATACGAGCACACATTAATTAGACATAGACTACCACCACCTTAGTTTAGATAATTAGATAATAGTAGAGTAATCGGTAGAAATACCAACCCCCCCCCCCCCCAAATCCAATACCCGAGATTCGTACCTTTCAATTTCCTAAAAAAACATAAAAAAAATAATCTTCCTCAACCTCAACCTTAGCGTAGTAACTTCTCACTAGCATTCCTATTCCCCTAGAGAACGATATCAATACCGTGGCTTACCCTAATACTACACTACAATGATTAGGTTCACTGCATAGGGTGTTATAAAACTTGCTCGAAGAAAAGGAAGTTTCCTTGACCCCGAACGACGCGTGTAGCGTTATCAGTATCCTCTCGGCTTAAATATTCATCCATCTGAGCCACCTGTCCAGCGACATTTTCACTTTTGTTGTAAAACTGATTGTGGCCTCTTTACCTTTATCCTTCATTGGTTGCAGCCACGACAAAAAAATATTGTTTGATTAAGGCAATAATGATACACATATGAAATTGAATGTTTTGCACACATCATCTGTTGATGCTGGTATCTTGGCAAGGCATTTTTGAATTGCAGCCATGACCAATATTCTCTTTCAGATTTTATATTTGCAACTCTGACCCTTTCTGTAGTGTCTACTGCGCAACTGCAGTTATGCGGGAGTTTGGTATAATAACTATCATGCTTATAAGTTGCCGGTTGCAGCTGTGTGGTCACTGCTGCTCAACACTTTGGCATCTGCATAACCGAAGGTGCATTAATGTATTTGATTTTTTCACAAAATTTTAGAATGACTATATCACATTCTGATGTTATTTTTAAAATTGGGATAGGGTCAAATGTACATGATAACAGATGTTCACACCAAACTCAGAAAAGAAAGAGGCCACCAAAAGACGCAGCCAACAACCAAGTTCGCTAGTGTAGTTGATAAGATAATTTGCACACCATTGGCCAACCAACAACTCCTCATATGATAGAAGGTACATTAGACTCTGCTCTGCAAATGTGGTTTGTCCAATTTGATTGCTTACTATACATTATCATATTACCCTTTAATGGTGTTATTTTCTGCAAATACGATTGGCTGCACACAATGGTCGCCCTTCAAAAGAAACTAGAAGAACAAAAAACTCAGTCAATGGCCTTACTGGAAGCCATGTGAAAATCACTATGGATACTGGTATTGTGCAGATCATCAGTGAACAACTTCCTTTACATATCACTAAAGGTCATCAACCATATTTCCTTTTGGAATTTTTTTTAATCCCAGTTGTTTTTGTGTAATACTTACTTTTAGTTTTATTGGTTTCTGTTTGAACATTCACACCAGTTGTGCATGGTCATGTCGAGCCTGATACTACATCTGATAACTGCTATCAACCAAAAACTCCGCTGAGAAAAAGCCGTGCAAATGAAGGCTCCGTAGCATACATTCATCAGCAAAATTCAAGCAGTCATGTGGACGCCGCTGGTCAGACATCAGTTCCATATGCAAATGAAAGTGAGTATTTTTGTCTTTTTAACTTTTGCAATACATTGTTTACATTCCAGGTTGCCTATAACTTTTATGATATTTTCTTTTTGCACATGGTAACGGCCATACCAATGGCCAACCAGCTCTTACACAAAATGTTACTCATCAGTCACAAGGTCAAAAGAGAAAGAGAAACGCGGGTCAGCCCTACAAAATGTCTGTGCATAGGCGTTCTCTTACAAGTAACATCCGTTCTAACTCAGATGATGATGCATCCAACACTGATGAAAGGTCATCTTCTTATGCAACGCAAGGTTGGCATTGCAACTTTTTTTTTTCTGTCCTTTATGTTTTTGCCATAGTTAACTAGCTGCAAGTTCCCATCAGAATTTCTCTTTACATTTAAATCAGAATTTCACTTATCATAATTCTGAAACTTTAAGCCTTAATTTTGCTCCTTATACAGTAACAAAAAACTTAATGTAACAGATTGCGGATTGCACTAACAGTGAAGTCAAATACCTATGGAACAAACCAAAGGCTCCCAAGAGCAATTTAACACTACATGCCTACAACGCCATCATATCAAGACAACAAGCTGCGACATATATAAAAAACAGGTATGTTTCAACAAACTTAATTTGGCACCATAAAAGTTAAATTCATTAACTGCTGAAACATAACAAAAATATATATATTTTGATTGGTATCTATGTCTTTTACAAGGCGGATTTGTGTTAGATTATCATTGCTATAGTGTGATAGTACATGACTTATGACCCCTTTGATTTGACTACCACCCTAGAGCCACCAAATACAATATAAAGTAATGATGTGTTTTGCTTCCCTATAAGCAACCATTAATTAAACAACCTTTCACATACTTGACCTTCTTTTTCAAATACACTCCCAATAAAAATTAATCTGCTGTTATTAAAAAAAAATTGAAAACCAGATTAAAAAAAATATATTTATATATATGAAACCAGGGGAAAAAAAAGAAAAAAGAAGAAGATAAAAACTACAAACATGATACTTCCATAATTTAACCATTGTAGATAGATTACCAACACTAATATATCTTAAGTACATGCAACTCAAACCACTGCATGCCATTTGTTTACTTACAATTCAGCTTTGTTGATTAAATAGCACGTCAAACCTAGGATCGTTTATGCAATTTATAGATTATCCTAGATCTGGCATGCCATTCAATTAACAAACCTACACTGCAGCTGGACAAACAAACTACAGTGACTTACTTGGTATGCGTCATTATATTCTGTCGGCTCATCAAATACTCTATTTGTTCCAGTTTTCAGGCACATTCACTTAAATGGCCATTTGGAATGCAGAAAGTAGTGAAGCCATGTAATGTTCCCATCGTTACTTCTACAGATGTTAAGATTGACACTAAAGTTAGCGGGTCAAAACCTAGAAGCTATGCAAAGAAGGATAGGATTACGCAAACTAAAAGTGTTCATGATAAGGAAGTGAAAGAACACCATAGGAACAAGAAGTTTGATTTGAACAAAAAGAATCGTGTTAGTTCTAGTATTAGCTCTAAGCTTACTAAAATTAATTCGAGGCCTTATGCTGTCTGCAAAACATGCAAAAATTGTTTAATTTCTGGCAATCATGATAAATGTGATGTGTTATTTCTGAGGTCTAAGATTCATAACCCAGTTAAGAAAGTTTGGAGAGCGAAACAGATTAAGAAATCCTGGAAACCTACAGGAAGGTTTTACCAATGTAGGAATTCAGTGGAAGCCAACAGGTCGAATATTCACGAATGGCAAACCTTGCCCCTTAACTAGATCCACTATGCCTAGAGTAGTGCCTGTTAAGGTTTGGAAGCCAACTGGTAGAACAATCCCATTAAGCACAAAATGTCCCTCGACTAAGTCTGATGCTTCTACTAGTTTAGCTCCTAGTGACAATGACATTGCGCCTAGGGTTTCTGCGGATTCAAAGATTGTTTGTACTAACCAAAAGGACCCCATGAGCACGTGGAGATCCAATGTTTCCAATTCTATGTCTTCGTCTGTTATCCAAAGCAGCTCGTACAATCGTCCCTTGGTATGGATTCGGTTCGGCTCTAAACATATAACTGGGCTCTAAACAATGACGCCTGTTCACATCAGTTCAGGCCTCGTTCTTCATCATTATGACGCCTGTTCACATCAGTTCAGGCCTCGTTCTTCATCATTATGGTGTCTGCAGATAACACTTCAGGCCCCGTTCTTCAAAGAAAAGAAAAGTGTATGCTCTTCTGTGCGCTTTATCTTCAACTAAAGAGAAATTCTCTCATGAATGGCCATACTCATGTACATTCTTCATCAACAAGCTTCATGTTTTTCCACGCTCATTCAGTCATCAAGTGGATCTACGTTCACTGGTGTATTCTCTTATTCTCTTGTTAAATCAAAAATGGCAACTTCGGATGCAATTTTTGAGGGGAGAAGAGTGAATATACTACATGATGATGGATGTTTGAATAATGGTTATACGACTTAATTTTTGATGATAATGAGTGTATATTCTTTTGATGAAGAGTGAATATACTAAGGATAACTGGGATTCATTGTTTTGATTTTTGATGACTCTCCTCCAACGCCTAATGCTTCACTTACTATGGATAATTGGGAATCAATATTTGGGATTCATTGTCTTTCAAAGATATGTTTGATGAGTACTTTTAACCTCCGACGAATGTTGATCATCCAGCTTCTGAAGCTCATGCTCTGGTTTCTATTGACTCAACTGGTTCACCATCTAAGAAGTACTTCTTGAAATTCTCAAGAAACCTTATCTCCAGTTATTTCACAAGGCGTTTATAATGACTATCATGATATTGTAAGTTGCATTATTGAATAATGATCCGCTCTTTGGTATTCCTTTGCCAAATCTTTACGGATTATTGTTCCTCTCATTGTGCACGCTATAAATCAACCACATGAACATTAAGGAAAATGACTACCTCATTCGCTCGAAGACATTTGTGGTGAATCTTCCAGATCAGTCTCTACATGTATACCTTTAGGAAGAATGCATTAATGTCGAGAAATCATTTGTTCCGGTTCATTCAATGGATCGACGTACATCCGGTTGTACGTCTATTCACGTGTTGGGCATTTGACACAAGCTGATTACTTCAGAGTTAATCAATTATCACTTATTTGAGATTGAAGTTAAAATTCACAAAGGCGAGCTTAAGATGCAAATGCATGGAATTCTTCTTCAGTTTCAAGTTTGGTATATCAGTTTCTTTATCATGGTCACTTCAAATTGCCTACATATGGGTTGATAAAGATAGTCAGAGAGAGTTTCTATCGCAGTGGTCCTACGGCTCCTGAACAATTCAGTTCTGGACCCGCACTTCAAATCAGTCCAATTGGTTCATCCCTTGTTCCAAACTCTTCTTCAGAAACTCCATATGTACCTCCATCTGAAGATGATTTAAAGAAATTGTTTGATCCCATGTTTGATGAACTTATGAGCCAATGCTAATGAACTGACAATCCTACTTCAGAGGCTCTCATATTCCTGGAATGACGTCAATCCTTCAATCTCAATATCATTAAGTCAAGCCCGCTGCTGATCACTCTGTCTCATCAACAAATCATCAAACTTCGAGGGTACATCATGGAACTATGTTTGGTATCAATAATGAAGTTAATCCCTTTGCTACTCCTGAAGATGCTCCATTTGAAAATGTATTTGCTCCTGAATCTTCATCAAACCATCTTCTTCGGAGACATCGACTCTGCTACTTCGTCCTTCAACCACTGCACATGAACACCTCGGTAAATGGACTCACGATCATCCATTGGACAACATCATTGGAAATCCCTCTCATCCTGTATCCACCGGAACAACTTGCAACCGATGCCTTATGGTGCTTCTTCAACTCCGTACTCTCTAAGATAGAACCAAAAGATGTTAAAACCGCCATGGATGAAGACAGCTGGTTCAATGCCATGCAAGAAGAAATTCATGAGTTTGATCGACTTGATGTATGGGAGTTAGTACCTGCTCCATTGTCCATGCTATGATTATTGCTCCAAAATGGATCTTCAAAGTGAAACTTGATGAGCATGGTGATGTGTTGAAGAACAAGGCTCGATTAGTTGCTAAAGGATACCGTCAAGAGGAGGGTATAGAATTTGAAGAATCTTTTGCTCCTGTTGCTCGAATCGAGGCAATTAGAATCTTTTTGGCTAATGCTGCAAGTAAGAACATGGTAGTCTATCAAATGGACGTAAAGACAGCATTCCTGAACGAAGATCTTAAAGAAATCGTCTACGTCAGCCAACCTGAAGGATTTGTAAATCAAGAGCATCCTACTCACGGTTATCGTTTAAAGAAGGACCTTTACGGTTTAAAGCAAGCTCCAAGGGCATGGTATGATACACTGTCAAAGTTTCTTCTATCAACCAGATTTAGCAAAGGATCAGTTGATCCAACATTGTTCACCAGGAAGTCAGGCAAACATTTAATTCATGTTCAAATTTATGTTGATGATATTATTTTGCCTCGACAGACCCAATGGAATGTGATCGTTTTCTAATGAAATGAGTTCAAAATTTCAAATGTCAATGATGGGACAAATGTCATTTTCTTGGGATTACAAATTTGCAAAGTCCCGGAGGCATTTTCATAAATCAATCTAAATATGCAACTGAGATCTTAAAGAAATTTGGATTTGATTCATGTGACCCTGTTGACACTCCCATGATTGTTCGAACCAAACTAGATGAGGACCACTCAGGGATCATGATTGACCAAACAAAATATCGTAGTATGATAGGATCCCTGATGTACCTCACAGCTAGTAGACCAGACATCTTGTTCGTTGTTTGCATGTGTGCTAGATACCAGGCTAAGCCTACTAAAAAGCACCTTGAAGCGGTTAAACGGGTCTTTCGGTATCTCCAAGGAACCATCAATATGGGACTTTGGTACCCGAAGGACACCGGTATGTCACTAACAGCCTATGCAGATGCTGATCATGCAGGATGTCAAGATACTCGTCGAAGTACTTCTGGAGGTGCTCAGTTTTTGGGTGATAAGCTTGTGAGCTGGTCTTCAAAGAAGCAAATGAGTACTTCTATTTCCTCTACAGAGGCTGAATACATAGCCATGTCATCTTGTTGTGCTCAAGTCTTATGGATGAGATCTCAATTATCTGACTATGGCTTTGAATTCAACAAAATCCCTCTGTACTGTGACAATAAAAGTGCTATTGCTCTCTCTTGCAACAACGTTCAACACTCAAGAGCAAAGCATATCGACATTCGACATCATTTCATCAGGGAACAAGTGGAAAAAGGTGTGGTGGAACTCTATTTTGTGAGATCTGAATATCAGTTAGCAGACATCTTCACCAAAGCTCTTCCAAGAGAACGTTTTGAGTTCATACTTCCTCGACTAGGCTTGAAAAGTCTTCAACCAGAAACACTCAAACGTCTTCAGGAGGAAGACGAGGAGTAAAGGTCTATCTTCATCTATCTCTTGTATATATCTATTCGAAAAATCAAAATACAAAATTATAAAACCTTCAAAATCCATAAAAATCTGAAAAATTCGAAAAATCTTCAAAAATATTGTCTTTTTGTCATGCGTTTTCTCGGTTCGATAATATCTACGGTCTTTGTGCTGTCATTCAAAGAATGACACGGGACTTTAGATGTTGGTCGAATTCCAAAAAAAAAAAAAAAAAAATCAAAAAATCAAAAAAATATGTTTGAGAGAAAGAGAAACAATGGTTTATTGTCATTTTCAGGCAATAACCCGGTTTTAAAAGAAAGAACAGAGCCATGTTTGACCATGTTTTCAAAATTCCATGCTCTGATTCTATAAACATTTATCTGCTGAAAACTAAATGCTTTGAAAAATAACTCAGTCTCTATTTTTGATAATCATCAGGACTTATTTGTCAAAATCTCTATCTCTCAATCAACAACCTATGTCATTGATTGAGGGGGAGAATGATTTCAATTAAATTAAAAAGTTATTTGGCAAGAAATTGTTTTCAAAAGATGTACATGCATGTTCTATCAATGGAGTTTAAAGTCTTAAAATCCGATCCTTATCAGTTAAAACGTTTTCATAATCAAGTCACAATTCTCCTTAAAAGCTTTCAAAATCAATTTAAATCAATAAGAGATCACAAATCTCAAATGATTTGATAATTGTGATCGGGGGAGAATGTGTGATTTAAACTGGATTTAAACTGATAATTAGGTAAATGGTTTTATAAGGATGTACATGCTATCCTGCTCACATGTGACAAACGATTTTAAATTTTCCATGCACATGTTGAGGGGGAGCATCTATCTTAAACCTATAATTTGAAACGTGATCATTTATCTCAATGTGCAGGTTCCCTCTAGTATGTGTAAAACTCCTTTCAAACCTAGAAGCACATATTGAGGGGGAGCAAAATCATGAAAATCTCATCCTTCCCCAAAATGCTTTATCTACTTGATTCGATTTGGGAAGTGATGTCGATATTTTTTTGAAAATGGTAATCAAAGAAGTTAATTCTTTCTCTTGCCTCCGTGTGCAAAACATTTTCAATACTTGATGCACATGTTGAGGGGGAGTTCTCGTTCTAAAAATATCAAAAACAATTCAGGTACAAAATGCTTTGATAATATATCACAAGTATCTGAATTGATTTTCAAATGGTTTTCAATTGGTTCCAACGGCAGATGAACAATACCAAATAGACCGACCAACTTTACTTTATGAACGGTGAAATAAGGATGATAAGGTTAGGTTTTTGTTCCCAAGATCCGCCAGAACCGGAGGGATCTACCCAGGAACTATCCACTAGTTAGTGTAGAGTTCTCAGGTATGATGATAAAAGGAGAAAAATGAGATATGGGAAGAGTGCGGACTGAGACTGAGCTAGTACTGGAATAAACCCAACAAGGTTCTAGCTATGAAGTCTCGGTAAGCACTGAAGGGGTTGAAGAATTAAAAAGAATTGAATGAGAAAAGGGTGAAAACAAATAGCCCTCCATTTATTCAACCTTAGGGCAGAAACCGGGTTCAATTCATATGCTACTGATGGTAACATCGGTATTGAAGACAAGACGTCATGGACCCAGTGACGCACGGCACTTCAACTTCCCAAACCACTCAAGTTCCTCTTAAAAGGACTTGTTTCATTCTCACGGGGAACCGACATTATCTATCGACTTTCTCTTAGAGATTGTTGATATTGAAGAAGGAGACCCTCTCCCTAGTCTCCGGCACAGGATCCAAATATGCACAAATTGAGTCTAGAGCCACGAGATCATCAATAAATCTCATTAGGACACTTTCAATGAAGACTCTCTGTTTCACACAATGTGGAAAGAGAGATTATATCTTGAGTCCTACGCATTATCCTTGTGGTATTGCCAGAACATCTGAGTGATGTGTCTACACACTCACAATGAAGATGGAAAGCCTTCTGGAGCCAACATCAAACAAGCTCCTGGTAGGTGGCATGTGAGATCTATTATATGGATCAACCATGTGACAACTGAACAGAAACAATGGGGCGATTCAATTTCTTGAATCAATCCTGGTTCAGGTTAGGGATTGACGGATACCTTTGAAAAACCGGTCTTTGTGCTTAACAACTCTTTTCTTTAGCACATCGACCGTGTACAGATATTTCAAATCAAAAGGTGTTTTATGATTGATAATTGATTTTCATTAAAACCTTCGCTTTATTGCAAAAACAATTTCTATTGAGCAATACTCGATTGTTTTTCAAATATCTTTTCATCAATCAGTGGACTCAAATTCGCTGGTTCACTCACTCAGTGTTGTCTTCTTTGAGATGTTCCGGTTTGAGAACAGCTAGAGCAGCTGCGAAACCCTGTCAAGGAAATTCTTCGGAATTATACCTGATCACAGGCAGTACTTGTACTGATCAACGGGAACCGTGGGCCGTGTACCTCAATTCAACGAAAGTGATCAAAGACACTTTCGTGCGATTTATTGCTAACTGTTGTATGCAGGCACGCCCGATGTTTGCAGCTGATCAGAATGAAGCGGTCAATCCATAGCCGCATGCTCACTTAACACATTCAACTCAAAAGAAATCATGATTAGTGCATCAATGACTCTGATATTTTCACTCCAAGCTTCTGCTACGCTGCTGCCAATATCATGAATCAACGAATGCTTCCGCTACTCTGATAAGAAGATATCATGATCCAGAACGTGAGCATGTCGGTCTGAAAGTCACATCATCACATAATACCAACACCACAATGGATGTATCAGAGATTTTCTATTTGCTGATGATCTCAAAAGCTGGCTCAACATTATTATCACGTGGATCAGTAAAAGACCTCCACTTGGATTAACCAAACATGCAATGAGTGGAATCAATGACTACGAGCTTCGGAGCAAAGTACTACATCAAGAATGCAAGATCAATTGTTAATGTAATATCTGATTGTATTCAATGTCATTTTAGTATATGTTTGAGGTGACCTCCCTTAGGGGGAGATTGTTAGGAATTAGAAATTCCAGGTATTAAAGAGTCGGTCACCTCAATTATATGTAATCGTTAGAAAGCTCGTAGTCATAGTACTTTTATGTTAAGTAGTATTTAGTTAAGTAACACCGTGGAGGACGGACGGGTCTTTACCCACTGTATGCCTGATCCACAGCCCGTTGTGTGGCGTTTTATGTAAGACTATAAATACTCTCTACCTCCCAAGGTAGAGAGTTGGAGCTCATAATAATATCTTTCACTTTCTCTCACTAAGTTCCCTAAACCTCTAACTTTCTCTCTCTAGAATTCCATCTATATGCTACCTTGTGTTAATGTTATGATGTGTATGTGAAAAGTTATATCCAACATGTCCCCATTTCATAATCATGAACCGTTAATTCCGGAATAAGCGAGGTTGAGTGAATAGATCTATTGAGGTTGACTCCTCCATCTGGGTTGGTGGTCCCAACTGGTCAAACGGATGCATTTCATTTAATATCATAATTTGAGTTGTTTGGCAAAACACTTTGTTGGGGCGAACATCATGATCAGTCTAGCTTCGGTGTCATGTGCTTATAGCAATTGTATCATTTTCATGTGGCATATTTGTCATACATAACTTATACTTGTGGTGGTCGTATAAAACATTTACATAAACTCTATGAACTCACTCAACCTTTGTGTTGACACTTTTAGCAATTTATTTTCAGGTAACTAAGGCATATACTTCATGGCATATATAAGGACTCATCATAGAGTCGCGGTGACGACGCGTCTCACATGGATTTTATGCACTTTAAAACATCGTTTGGATTGTAACAAACTTATTTCCGCAAATGTTGACTACCTTTTTGGGACCTATCTTTTATAAACTCTGAATGTTTTATTATATCAAACGATGTGTTTTCCAAATGACACTTTAGGTCGTTCAATATAACTGTAATTGTGATGCTATGGCAGTCATCCCCTAGGAATTCCATTCCGCTGCAAAACAAGTATTTTGGGGGTGTGACAGATTGGAATCAGAGCAAGAGTTATAGAGAACTAGGTTGTATCATTGACCCTAGACTATAACTACATCATCATAGCATCTCATCATTTCATCATAAGTGCATAGTCACTTTGCATGAGGTTTTATACGCACATTATGCGGGTTATTTACTTTAATTTCAAATCGATTGTCACATTGATGTCTTCAGATACCCATCCTATCATACTCACATCAGACTCTGACATGGAGGATACCTTGTCATTCCCTACTATAGTTTTAACATCAGTTGGCTCTACACCAGACTCACCACACATATTATCCGACGTGGAGACTGAACCCTTTGAGGAGGGCGAAGTTACACCTACACCATCACGATCACTATTGATTCACCATAGGATCAGGACAGTTCCTATCATTCTGCCGGGACAGATCATACCATTTGGTAGGACTTATAGGCTTAGTCCTAATGGACCTATTAGGATGCTTACTGCAAGAAAAAGAGTACATTCTATTACCCTCATTCTTAGATCACCTGCTACTCATGTAATACAACCACCATCAGCTACTCATACCACTATTAGTTGTCCAATAGGGCATATTCTAGCTTTACCTCTGAAACGTCGCGAGACAACACGAAAGAGAGTAGTATTTCATTCACCATCATCTCCTAACTTACCACTAGGATTTCCATCATCATCATCATTATCATCTAGAGCACCATCCGTACCATCACATCTCATAGACATTACTCATACATCTGACTTGCAGCTTGGGAAGCGTGCATGATTTGACACACCATTACCATCTATCACTAAGACTATAGACACAACACCATCTTATAGGTTTAAGGACGGTGAGAGTTTCAAAGCTGTTGCTGCTAGACAGCCTACTGCTCCTGCACTTGAGACATGATTAGACCATCAACAGGAACAGATAATAAGTACCTTTCTATCTAATGTAATAATTATCCTTTATTATCTCCACGATAATCACAACATTTGTTTAATTCATTCCCTATTCTAATTGCCTAATTTTCAATCATTTCGTAGCAATATACCGCTATCTTACTAGGGATTAGGCCAACTTTATTCTTGACCAATTAGGAGACTATTACCATTCTATGAGGTTATCCCATGTATCCTACAAACCATTCAACAAATCTTATTTCAAGTTATTTTGCTACCACTTCATGAAATTATTTCACATAATTTTATTTCAAGCTATTTTTACCACCATCTTAGAAAAATTGTTTCACAAAGTTCTAAAACAAGCTGTTTTGTTACCACCCTATTAGTTGATTTTCAGTCATTCTATCAACTATTTACTACCATTACGTGAAACGATTTTCATGTTACTGTGAAAAATTGTTTGAGCCATTATCTTACAAAACAAAACGTTGAATACCATCTAAAACTTCGGAGAAACATGATACCATTTCAACAAAACCAAACATCACATCATTTGTCCTCGATTATACATAGCCTGATCACCTATGTATAATTCAGGAAGGATTATGTCATGAAAGAAACAAGCATCTTTTCAAACTTCCTAAAACAATCTTCACTCAAAAGCAAAGCTTTGTAATCAGCTAAATTGTTCATAAACATCTCTTTTGTTAACACTCTATAGATACCTACGCCATTCATCACTCACTCAACCAGTAAGTTGAAATTTTATCAGTGACCTTTTTAGGAAAGACTTTCCATACCATCTATGAGGAGGATACCTCGATACAAGAAAACAATGAAAGGATTTCAGAACTACCAACAATGACTAGAAGTATGTAGTAAGATGATTCAAAACTCAACATAAAGCTTAAGACATCACGAGACAATCCGAACCACTATCTTTGGATTAGAAGCCAAATTCTATCATTTCAAAAGTATCAGCTAGACCGTGTTACAAGATTTAGTATAAAGGGAATACACACTAAGCAACACTGTAGAAGTAAACCAAGCTTCCTAACTGAGACTACAGAACATTCCATCAAACATGGCCTCAACAATATGTGAACTTCCCTACAATAAGTTTCCCTTAAAGGAAATTGAGTTAAATTAAGGTTATCGATATAAACTTCCCCTAAGGCATTGTTTTCTCTAGAAATTACAGATAACTTCACTTCCATATCAAGAGATGCAACAGGTCTGAACATATCGGACAATCAATGACTCTCCATCTACAAGTGAAATCAGAACAAACATTCTTCGACATAGTATGAGCTGATATCTATGTTTTTGCTAGCATTATAACAATCTCATTGATGAACTATTTTAGAAGCACTCAATATTGGAACAAATCTTGAAAATCAACCACCACACCACATCACTTAAATATTTAGTTTTTTGTGATTTGGCAACATAGAGCGTGGAAATATTTCGATAAGGTAAATTAAGAGAGACACCATCAAGAAATAAACATTTTAGTAATGGAGACTAAGCGCCTTAGGCAAGGAAGACTCAAGTCATGACATTCGCTAGAACTAGAAACGCGAGGAATCACAACCGTTACCCATAATCTATTCTTTTCAATAATGTCCTTATCGACAGACTTGACATTATGAAATTTGGCATGAGACACGTGGTATCAATTTCAATTATACCTAATATAAGGTAGCCGATTCACCTTAGACTTCTGACAATCATTTCAGTTTTCCCATGGAATCTACTAGGACATGAGTACCGCATATTATCCTCAGCTCAATGGTCAGAGCGAGAGAACAATTCAAACATTAGAAGATATACTCAAAGCATGTATGATTTTCTGGAAATTATTAGGCAAATCATTCTTCATCGAACAAGTTCCCTTACAACAATAGTTATCACATGAACATATTGACTGCACCAATTGAGGCACTCTATGGTTGAGGTGTCAATCACTTATTTACGGGCCAAAATCAGGAAAGTCCAACTCACTAGTCCATAACTTATTCGGGAAATAACAAAGAAATCGTATAAATCAAAAATCAGTTACAAGCAACAACAAATAGATGGAAAAACTACGTCGATATACGACGCAAAATATTGGAAATGTGTTCCATAAGTCACAAACCATTAAAATTTTAAGTTGGCAACAGATTTATGTTGAAAGTCTCGCCTTGGAAAGGCGTAGTACGATTCAGAAAATGTGGGAAGTTAAACCCTTTTCACAAATAACACCGTAGAAACCAACATGAACTGAATTCAGGGACTGAATTCCTTTTTGGGTGGGCGAATGTGACAACTCGTAATTTCAGGTCATTTTACAAACTTTGAAAATTTCACTATTCATCTCGGGAAATTACTATTCACTGATTACTATTCATCATTTTACTATTCATCATTTTTGAAATCAGTTTGAGACTTTGAAATGTTATTTCAAAATTTTACTATTCACGAAACACTATTCATTCCCGGAGGAAAATCACTATTCATGATTCACTATTCATCATTTTTCGTAAATTAGGTTTACGAGTATCAAATACGCGTAACCTTGAGGGTTAAGCTGCGTATTCATGGAACATCATTGAGAACATTTCATATAGACTAGAGTTAGTCTACATATCATCAGTAACATCATCTTTATATTAATTTATGCATGGGTTTGCATATTTGAGTAACGTATATTTATTTATTAAATAAACGCTATCACACGATCATTTATTTTGAATAATTGATCCGACACTTCCAACAATTGTCCAGATATATTTTTATACTCATTTTAAGACTATAAAAATTATATTATTAGTTTACCCGATGTTTTGAAATTATTTTGTATATACATTATTATATATATATATATATATATATATATATATATATATATATATATATATATATATATATATATATATATATATATATTTACGAAGGTTTCGTAAATTCAATTCGATAAATATTTATTCACTCAATACTTGCGGGAAATGAATTTTTATAATTTTTATGACTTCGATATATTTTATTTTGTTCCGTTAAAATCGATTTCTAGCTAACGCTACACTTAATAATTAATTAAATGTACAAACTACACATTATACATAACATTTTATACATTTAATCCACAAAATACATTAAACCCTTTACCCTTATACCCTTGCCGCCACCCCCCCCCCCCCCCCCCCCCCCCCCCCCCCCCCCCCCCCCCCCCTAGTCATCCTTTTTACAAAACATCCTAATTAATATGTACACCTATTCATATTTACTAGATATTTGCAATATACAAAAGATTTATCAATCCAAAACACATACATAACACACATTGAAGGTGAAAAACAAAAGAAATCCTCTCCATGGTCCTTGTGGTATTCGGCCAAAGCATGAAAGGAACAAGAAACATAATAGTTTTTCAAGCTCTAGTGTTAAACAAGTTATAGAAGTAATCTAGTTAGGGTTTTGAAATAAAAACCTCAAGATTATTAAGTTTTCTAGCTCAAAAACTCTTCAATCACTCAAGTAAACTTCTAATAATTTTTCCTACTCTTATTTAATTTTACATGAGTGAAAAAAAGTTATATATTTTTTTTTTAAATTATGTGCGCCCACGGGCATTATAACTAGTTATACGTATAATATTATGTAAAAGTATAGAGGAGAGTTATTTTACATACCAAACTTTTCTCACATACCAAGGGACTCATCTCCACCATCCATCTAAAATAAAATCAATGGTTGAGATTAAAAGCATTTTATTATTTCACTCATTTTTATAATTTAAATATCTCTTGAACCGTTTATCGTTAAGCGGAAATATTTACACCATCGCGACGAACATTTAATTATCTTTCTATAGATGGGCACTTTGATATACTTTCGAAAAAAGAAAAAAAATTCGTTTTTTTCACGTTTTTCCGTCTTTTTTTTTGTTATTTTACGTTACTGGAAATTGCATGGAAAAAAATCATATATGATAAAACACTAAATTGAATATCACATGTGATATTAGTGTTAAATCATATATGATATGTTATATCACATGTGATATCATACGTGATTTTACACTAATATCACATGTGATTTTACACTAATATCAAATTAGTGTTTTATCATATATGATTTTTTAAGCAAATTTCAGTAATGTAAAAAAAACGAAAAAACTTGAAAAAAAAACGTGAAAAATAAGAATTTTTTTTTTGTCGAAAGCATATCAAAGTGCCTATCTATAGAAAGATAATTAAATGCTCGTCGCATGTATATTTTTTTTCGCTTAGCGATTAACGGTTTGAAAAATATTAATATTTGAAAAAAATGATGAAAGTGAGTTTTTTAAATTGTTGTGATTAATCTCATCCATTAGATCAAATAAAAATGGAGGGTGGAGATTGATCCCTTGGTATGTAAATAATCTTTTGTCCTCAAATGATCTTATATCAAAAGTATAAATCAAAATATTTAATAAATTTTAATTTATAGATTTTTGACACCTATCGCAATATAAAAAAATACATATAATGAAATCCGCGACAAACGCGCGACAACCATATACCTTAATTGATATGTGTACAAAGATCCAAACAAATAATTAAATAGCTAAGGCTGGACGCATTCGACTCGGTCAACATCGGTTGGCAACAAAAAATTCCTTCTGCAACCGATGTTCAAATTGGTTTCCTCGTCTGTGGTTAAAGGTTATCACATCGGTCATCAAACCAAATTTGGCCATATCGAGTGACTTTGCGACCGATATTTTTAATGCTTCTATCCCTTTTCTTTTTGACCGTTTGTGATAAAATGAAAACAAATTTTAAAAAACGACCTTTTTGTCAACTAAAAAAAAAAAAAAATTCAAACCCAATTTACCACTCTATAAATACCAACTTCACCTCAAAGGCTCAACCACAATTCACCACTCACTATTTTAATTTCGTATTGTAATGTGTGTTTTTTTTTTTTTTTTTTTAATTCGTAGTGTAACTTTTTTTTTTTTTTTTTTTTTTAATTTCGTAATGTAATGTTTTTTTTTTTTTTTTAATTTGAATGAAATTTAAATTTAATGTAAAAAAAATAAAAATCTTTGGGTCGTCGACTGGGGCATCCGGGTTGTCTCAGGTCGCTGGAGAGAGAAAGCTGACGTGGCGCTGGATGACCCAGGTTGTCTCAGGTCGCGACTGGAACTAGCCTAAGAAAAGTGTTGGTACAACTTTCAACATAGTGAAATGCCAATACTTTATAAGTTATAACAAAATGCATGGACTATCTCTCTTTAATACAATCTTTGTGACATTCATATAGGTTATTCACACATAGACCAAAACGTCCACAATCTCCTATTTTCTCAGGTATTTGCTCTTGAACCCTTTGTTATTTCAACTCTGTGATTCTTTTAGTTTTTTCCTTTTTCATTCGGGGTTATACAAATATGTTCATGTCCAATGCTTTCTGCTGTTTATGTAAATGGCTGATTAGCAGTTGTTTGGATCAGTCCATATTCTTCGGGAAAATGGTTTTGGGGAGGTTCATGGCATCACTGAAGACGAAACTATGGTCTATGAAGATGAAGAAACCGGTTGTTGAGGATGATAGTTCTTGGCATAGTTATGACAAGATTGAGAAAAGTGAAAGCATGAGAATCGAAATACGAAGCAAGAAAGCACGTAAACTTATTGAAGAAACTCTTAAAGTAGCCGATTCCCCCAAGACCACCAAAAGCTACTCGTTTTGAAAGCCGTATTATGTTATCACTCAAATTTGTCTATATGAAGAAATAGTACTCTTGCTGTGTTTATACATCATAAACAAGCTAGTCTCACAAAATTTCAGTTCTAGCTATTAGTCATATGCTTGAGTGAGTTCTTATCTATTGGTGATAGTAAAATAGCATAAGTCTTTATTAGAATGAATGCACTTGTTATTGAAGATCAAACATGTTCTTAAACTCATTTGCACGGAGTTCAAGTCTAGATTGAGACAGGTGTGAGAAGGTATTGGCCTGTTATAGGTTTGTAATCAATCATTTGCTTGCTAACTGCTAACGTAATTGATGCTATGGTGACGTTACTAGGGAAAAGTCTCATTCACTATCGGGTGTTGATAAGGTTATTTCTAACCATACCGTCCAATGATTTCAAATTTGAAGGATAAAAAAGCATTTTTTATGTACATTCATCCTCAAAAAAAAATCATCTCAAGACATATACTACAAACTTCAAATTCAAACAATTTAACCAGTTGCCCAATGAGAAATAATAATAAAGGTTTTGGAGGACAAAAGCTCCAAATAGAGAGGATGATTGAAGATGTATTTTTAGAGGGCAAGATTGGAGATGGTCTAAGTAGCGTCTTAGCTAGGACTTCCCATCATTTGTTCTGAGTTCTGACTAACAAAAAGAGCAAAAATTATTAGAAGTGTGGCTGCTGGGATTCGAGCCCAGGTCTCTACGGCCACAACGTAGAATTCTAACCACTAAACTACAGCCACATTTTGTCAATTCTCTTCTACACTTTGCTTATATATTGCTATATAAAATCAAGGAAGTTACAAATTAGAAAAGTACATTTTACTCGTATAAAGTGATCAAACAAATTAAAACTTACTAGCATAGTACCCGCGCGTTGAGGCGGCGGATACCCTTATTTTAGTTCATTATGTTTATTTTTACAATAAATTTACGGATATCAATAATTTCATTTAGGTCGTGCCCGTTCGGGCTCGAGCCCGTTTGCCCCGCGCCCATTTGGCTTGTGCATGTTCGGGCTCAAGCCCATTTTGCCTTTTGCCAGTTCGGGCTTTAATATTTGTATAATGTGTTTTATTATTTATATTAGTGACATTTAATGCAGGGTACCCGCGCATTGCGGCGGCAGGTACCATGAAATAAAATTTTCAAGTGAATCATGTATTTTAGTTTATTATGTTATTTTTTACAATAAATTTACGGATTTCAAGAATTTCATTTAGCCCGTGCCCGTTCGGGCTCGAGTCCGTTTGGCCTGCGCCTATTTTCGGGCTCAAACCCATTTGTGTTGTTGCCCGTTCGGGCTTGAATATTATTTGTTTAGTGACATTTAATGTAGGAATTGTGTTTAATTTGGTTGTACAATATGCTTGATAATTTGTCTTTATTATGTTAGGGGTGTTTTAATAACTGTATTAATTGTACTTATTGATCAATTAATTAATTGACTATATTAAATAGCATTAATGTGGTGTTTTGTTTTTTTTTTAATATGTGCATTAAAGTGGTGTATGCTATGTTTCTTGTCTTTTACGTCTGAAAATTATATGCATTAAAGTGTTGTACATTATGATTCTTTTCTTAATTAAATGAATTACTAATTATAGTAACGTGTGTAGGCTTATATTTTTAAGACTTCCTTTTATAGAAAGTCCTAAATACATTATTATGTAGTATAGATAAAACGATAATGATTATCTAAGATGACGAAGCTGACTTTTGAGAATTTTCATATCACATGAGATTATGCTTATTTTCAAAAACAATAAGTTGCTTAAAAAATAATATTTATTTGACAAATAAAATTTATAAAAGATTATAAAAAAAATAATTTCGCATAATTTCTGAAAATTAAAAGTTACTATTTTTAGTTTATAAAAATAATCGCTTTTTATAATCTTCATCTTCAGTACCATCTCCAATTTCAACAACAGTTATTTTTACCAAAAATACCCTAAATCTATAGCTTGTGAACCAATTTTGAAAAGTTTAGAGATAAATTATCAATAATGCCATTATTAATAGTATCACCTACATGATTTATGGTTTTCGAAAGCAACCTCTACGTAGAGGTATTAACTAGTCGAGCTTTTAGCGAGCTACTCGAGCTCGAGTTTACAAATTGTGACCTCGATTCGAGCTCGAACAAAAGATCATGCTCGTTTAGTTAAACGAGCCAAGCTTTTATAAGGTAATATTATGCTCGGCTCGTTCGAAAACTTGTTTAGTTACTCGAGTCGAACAAGCCAATCGAGCTTGTCGAGCTTAACGAGTCGAACGAGCTAAACGAGCCACGCATCTAAATTTTTCAAACTTTTTTTTTTTTTTTTTTTATTATTATTATATATTTTTTTTTTATTTATGTTTTAATAAGTATTGATAATTTATTTTTAATTCAAAATAATAACTATGAAAATGTCAAACTTTATGAGCATTTACTATTAGATACTCTTTGAAAGCTTTATAAAAATTTATACAATAAAACATCATTAATTTTTACACCTTTTGATATTATAAACTTACATTCACTATGGTATAAACCTTTACAATTTTATAAAATGTCTTATATAACAAAATACATTAAATGTATTGAATTTATAAAGAGGTTCAATAATTAGGACCTCTTTATGCCACATAGACATGAAATGAGTTTCCAATATGGTTGAAATAAAACATAAACATTTTCATGTTTTTAAACATTTTCATAAACCCACCATAGTGGATACCCTTATTTTTAAGGTTTTGCTTTTATATCCATTTTCTTTTCTTTATTTGTGTCAATCTTTCTATGTCAGGTGCATTCTATTTTACATTTTTGTATTTATCATTTAACACTAAAAAATATACATAAAAGAAACTTAAGAAAAAAATGAATTTAAAATTACAAATCTCCCAACAATTTATTTTTCTAAGATGATCATATCACATCACAAGTGATATATAGTGTTAATAGTTTTGATGTCTAATGTATATAGCTTATAAAAAATAGGCACTATTGCAAGGTTAGTTATATGAAATGTCTTGACACTTGGATAGTGTAGATTTAGTTAACAAAGCTTACGAAAGCATATGTATAGATCTCAGACGAAACATACATACTACTAAAAGGATAACCATTGATGTTTAACAACATCGCAAAAGAGGTTTAAGTTAGATAAAGAACTAATCTCTATTGTTTGATTCTTTCTTTTTATTTGGAGAAGCCTAATAATACAATTGAAGAAGTGTAGTAAATATACAATCAACGGGACTCATGTTGGGAATGTGTAAGTATACACAAACATAAAATCAATATTTTTTGTGTGAAATCTATGGGTATTTACACACATATTTCTCGTGGATTTATCGCATTGGTGGATAATCTGTGGGAAATAACTACGACCTTTCCACATATATAATCGTTTTCTTTTACTTTTTTATATAGTTACGTGTTCACACATATACACGTCCATATACCTACATACAAAATATCTAAAGATACAATGAAGGTCATAAACGGAAACACGGGACAATACATGTAGATATTCATTCATATGATATGGTTTGTTACACAAATAAGCTATACCTAAACTTAGACATACACCTGTGATACTCACATAAATAGTTACATTAATAAACAAACACGTATGATATTAAACTACAAACACATATAACGACATGCTAAGTAATGTGGGAATGTGTAAGCAAACACAAACATAAAAACGATATTTTTGTGAGAAATCTGTGGGTATTCACACACATATTTCCCACAAATTTTATCACAGTGGTGGATAATCTAAGAAATTACCGACGACTTTCCCACATACATAATTTTTTATTTTACTTTTTGATATAGTTACTAGTTCACAGTTATACACATTCGTACACCTACATACAAAACATCTAAATATACTATGAAGGTCATAGACAGACATACAAAACATATACGTGTAGATATCCACGACAAACATAAAAATAACATTTTATGGGAAATATGTGGCTAGTGACCCACAGACCAAATAAATAATTATTTTATCAAATAAGATTTTGTGAAATCCGTGAGTAATGTAGGTAAAATTTGCCACGGACTTTTGGCCGTGGCTAATATGCGTGAAATGTGCGATAAATTTACCACTGAAGTTGAATCAACACAAATAGTGTGAATATTGTGTCACAACTGTGGGAAATCTGCTACTGGTTTCCCACAAAATCTTGGTCAACAATTTAATGTGTAAATAATGGGAAATCTGTGAGAAATTTACGACATATTTTCCACGAAAATTTGGTCAACAATTTGGTGTGTAATTTGTTGATATTCCGTGTGAAAGTTCCCACATATTATTTTTGTGTGTAATGTTTGTAGGTAAAACCATTTTGGGTAGTAGTGAATGTGTTCATATGATTTGGTAAACTTGTTCAATCAGAATATAACGAGAAACATAATAGTTAAATAAATGGAATGACTAAGATCCATATCCATATTTAACGTTGTATTAATAACAAAAGGATAAGTATAATGATGAATCATTAAAAGGTTTTTTTCAGAAAACCACACTCAGGGTCGTTCTGGGGGCATTGACGTGTTGCTAGACGCTAACCAATGTCATTACCTATATTAAGATATGTCCAAGTGGGAGCTGTTAGTTTATGGACTATATTTAATATCAGTATGACTGAATTCGAATACGAGACTATAGGATTGCACACATTCTATGTATGAGATTCAATTAATGATAATTAATATAAATGTTATGTTTTAGTTACTATTTTCACAATAGCGTCTAACAGTCGTTAGTACTTAACGGTATTTTGTCTAATGGTCGTTAAATATCAAATAGAGGGACTAATGAGAAAATAAGCCAAGAGAAGGTTCTAGAACCTCTTGGGATTGTATGTTTGGCCGACTAGGGATCCCCAAAGGGATATCCTGCTCAAACTTGGACACCAAGTTTACACAATTATAAATACAAGGCTTTGTATTCATTGTTTGTAATCCTTGTTCTCCTTAGTAAGACAAATTTCTCTTATTCTTTCTCCCTTTGCTCTTGGCCGATCGTATACCCCTAAACCCTAAGGGATTCGATTTGCTTTGATCAACATTAGTGTTTGGTTTGTTATTGTGATTCAAGGAACTAACATTCGCATTGAATCGCTACAATACGTGTGTACAAGCTCATATGAAAAATCCCTCTTGGATTTTTATTTGCCCTAATCGACTTTTACATAAACCCTAATTAGGGTTTGTTGATTTTATTTTTTATTTTCTTGGATTGCTTGCAAAATACGTTTACTATTTATATTCAAGGTTAATTAATTATACATATTAATTATTGTCTTCCGTTGCGTGCTTTATGTGATTTATGTTAATAATATGCATGTCTTGATTATTTTATTCCAACAATAATTTGGTATAGAAATTAAAATTAAAATATATCCTATAAAAAAGTAACAAAAGAAATAAAGAGAGAGTTAAGATATGAGATATTATATATGAGATAGATAGGATAAAAATATAAAAGTTGACATTTTAAAAAGAATATTTTGTGAGGTGTCATGTGTTTTAGATAGATTTGAGAAAAGTTAAAAAGTGAGACAATGTGTCACTTATGTGTTTTGACTTTATAAATGAACATAACCACGACTTGATATGGTTAGGAAAATACAAATTTTAAGTGAAAAGTTTCGTAAAACATAATTCTAGCAACGTTTAAAGTCAAAGTAACCAACCTTCAACGGTAAACTCTTGACATCTTCACATTGGTTTTTTTATTCACATTTTTTATACCAAGTACATGTACATACATATACTCCATTTGTAGTACAGTATTTGTCTATGATCTGTATCTAATCACACCCCTCTTTTTCATCAATCATACAAAAAAAAAAAAAAAAGTCTTGTCATCATACAAATCAATTTCTCACGATATTTTGAAATCCCTCATTTCTTGAACGAGATTTTCAATTCCCCATTGATAATCATAATAAAGATTCATAATCCAAGGTGGGTTTTCGTTAATTTATATTAAAACTTTGAATCTTGATATGATCTTGCATAATTAAGAGTTAATTTTGATGGTTTTTTTTGCATAATTGTCTTTATAATTGGTAAAGTTTTGATCTTTATTGTTTTTGGTTGTTTTGAAAGATGTTGGTATTATTTTTGTCTTTGTAGTTTAAGGACCACAGTAGTACATCTGTCAAAATTAAATGTTGGTAATCATTAGAAATGTGGATCTTTGTGGATGATCATTAATATGTGGAACCCTTGAATAAAAATTATTTATATATAGTTGAAGAAAAGATAATGGGGATAAATAGAGGGTTCTTAGTTTGAGGTATGTTATGTTTTACTATGATGATCTTGTGAATTGATGTGTTTATTAAAGTGTTTGTAATCATCTTCTGTTACTGCTAGTTCTGGTTTCGTTATGAATGTTGTTTGGATTCTCTGTTGCGTGTAAGCCGTGTATGATGGTCGAGTTAGGGTTTCTGGTCTGGTGTTTGTTTTCGTTGGGTGAAAAAGAATCAAACTTTCAGTATGCTTTGATTTCATGGATTTTGGGTTTTCGGAAAAATTGTTGTGTGTATGTGTCGGTTGCTTTTCTTGCATAGATTATCCAAAAAAAAGTTTTTTAGAGGTGGTTTAAGTGAATTGTTGTTTGTTGGCTTCCATTAGTACTTTCATGCCTAGTGTATACATGGACATTAAACGTTTTTGTGTATCTAGTGTTAACTGCTTAAACGAAGCCAATTGAGGCTTGCAAGATCCATGTCATGGGTAACTTCGTCAACCCTTCTGGTGTAGGAAATCCTCACAAGTGTTGCCACTTGTAAATATACCTAAAGTTTTCCAACCCATTACAGCTCCATCACAAACATTGTCGCTACACTTACATTGCCTGTGTAAAATTATTGATAATGATAATCAATACTCTGTGATTTACCGAAGTAGGATTGTTGTAGACATTGCTGAAATATTATTTCGGGATAGAACTTATAGAAGGCTAACATTTTCTAATGACCTTGAAAGGAATTATGTCTTGCAGATTACTCTATTGGCAGTCCATACTGCTTTCCAAGTGATTCTTTTCATCTTTTCGCTAACCGGGATTGCAGCCTGGTTTTAAGTCTTTTTCTTGGTTGATGGTATGTACCCGCTCCCGCTTAAATGAAAGACATGCTATTTGTATGATCTAACTTATTGCCTACATCCGCAATCAAGGATAGGATTGTTGTATATTCATTGGATTCAATACTGTCAAAAACATATATTAGATCAATGTTCTAGGTTATGTGCAAGTATCTTATAGAAATTGTTTGACTTGATTGTCTTGCAGGCGACCAATGAGAATCTTCCTCCAAATGTAATAAAGCAGCTTGCTAGGGAACTAAAAAATCTTGATGAAACCCCGCCAGAAGGAATTAAAGTAGGAATAAATGATGACGACTTTTCAACAATATATGCAGACATTGAAGGGCCAGGTATTGTTTTTGTTATATAGATTTCTGGGAATGTTATGTATGTAATTCTGACTGAATATCCCTGGTTTTCAGCTGGAACCCCATACGAGAATGGTGTCTTTCGCATGAAGTTGATTCTGTCTTGTGACTTTCCGCACTCACCACCTAAAGGTTTGGTCACTGTCTTCTGTAAAACGGTCTTGTGATTATTGAACACTGCTTGTTACACGTTAAACTAGTACACAGCGACTAAGCATCTAATATTTTTGGAGATAATCACATTGTGTCTAGAATCTACAAATGCTAAACGTGGCAAGTTTGGTGGGCAGGGCAACTAATTCAAATTGGATAATTTTTGGTAGAGTTATAAAAGGAGTTGGTTGACCTGAAACAGTTATCCAAATTTATAATGTTTGTTAAGTAGTTAAGGTGTAAATATGATTATGAACATCATATTATCACGATGTTAGATAAGTTTCTGCATAAACAGATTTAGGATGTTGTGTGCGTTACAAATGCACTCTTGGTAACTTACAGCCCATTTTCGTTGTAAGTAAACCTTTGAATATGGCTCTTCAGAGATGAAAATATAATTCCTTAATAAATGGGTCAAAATTGACATCTAATGCTTCATGGAAAAATTTCTTATTTAGTCACCAGACTTGAATATCCGTAACTAAAATAGCCATTGTTTCCGATAATGATTATTTTGAATATTTTGACTGAAATTCATTTAAAACCTGATGTGGCTGAATGGTTGGTATAATAATTTTCACAAGCTGGGATGATTTTTGAAAGCCAGTGACTAAACTAACAATGATATCAAAGCGTGTTTCTGTTTATCACAATTTACTTGAGATAAATGTTAAAGCCTTTCCTTTTCATGTTAGAGTTTTCCCACAAGCTGAATTTTCTAATGTGAACGTTTTAGGTTATTTTCTGACCAAGATTTTCCATCCAAATATTGCAACTACTGGTGAAATATGTGTCAACACATTGAAAAGAGATTGGAACCCAAGTCTTGGCTTACGCCATGTTCTGATTGTAAGTAGTGTATTCGTGTTTAAACATATAAATGGTGTCGAAAATCACAAAGTTCGGGGATTGACGCATGTCGTATTGCAGGTAGTCAGATGTTTACTGATTGAGCCATTTCCAGAATCTGCATTAAACGAGCAGGCTGGTAAAATGCTACTTGATAATTATGAGGAGTATGCTAAACATGCAAGGTCAGTTGCTAAACCCGTGCTGTCTTGAATGCTGCCGTAAGGAAAATTTGAATAATGCCCTAATGATTCTTGAAATGTTGAATTATAACCATGATGTAGTGTTAGATATTTGCCATGAAAAATTATCAAGATCTTGAATAATTGCTTAAAGGGAAAATTGAAGAAAGTGGTTACCTTTATCAAGAGTCTTTGATTCAAGACTAGTGGTGGCTAAGGCGGGTTGGATAATTGGGTAATGGGTCAGATAGGACAATGTTTAGTAATTAGTACGAGTCTAAACGTGGGTTTGGTGGGCGGATGCTAAAACATATATTTTGGATAGTTAGTTATATACTTGAATATGTTTACAAATTTTTATTGTTTTTGATAATGAATCTGCAAAAACTCAAAAAGAAATTTAGAAGGTTTTATGGACGTGGATACACTTTGAGTACCTTTCAAGTTTTCTACTCATCTGAATTCTCTACCCATTTTGCCCGGTAAAGATGATTGGTGTAGGTTTTAGGCATCCAAATCATTTTTCAAGATGATATGTAACCCAAATCGACCAATGTATACCAGCATCGAAGTTGCTTCCTTTATCCAAGACTAAAATTTTGGTTCATTAACAGATTATACACCGGAATTCATGCTTTGAAGCCAAAATCAAAGTTCAAGGCAGGGGCTATATCGGGGTCAACTGCTTCATTAAATGTTGACCAGACCTCTTCAGTTTGTAGCATTGACCTGAAAAATGCAGTATCAGGTGTGGTTGTCTCTACACCTTTGGCACCTACATTGAACACCAGGAAAGGACTGAGTGGTCAGGATCACCCAACAACCGCTGCCATTCTGACCCCGACGGTTGAGATTGGAGTTAGTAGTGGATCAAGTACTGCACCACCACCCATGGCTGCTGCACATAAGAAAGAATGTGGGTTGGTTAAGGCTCAAACGGACAAAAAGAAGATAGATGCAAGAAAGAAAAGCTTGAAAAGATTGTAATAATTGATGTGTTTGTTGTTTTGTTTATATGAACAAATGTAGCTTGTACTTTCAACTGTTGCAAACAGGCTTTGGCTAATCTAAATCATGCTTCTGATACTTTGTCGGTTTTTTAGTTGATTGGTTTTTACCTATGTCTCACAAATCATGCATTTCTAATCATTATGGTGTAATATAAAACAAGTTGACTGTGGATGCTTAAGTTTACGAAGTCATGAATTATATTTATCTTCAAATAATCAATAAAAAGCATATTGAACTAAACTGGAATGCTCAGGTTTGTAATTGTCAATTTGATGATACTCAAAATCTGCAGAAACCTGTTTGTAGTTGGTCTTGTAAAAGTAAATTCTACTGTTTCATCTTTTCTCTCATAGCATGGTTAAACCCTGTGTTTACTTTAGTTCTGTGTCATGTTCTTGAGAAATACTGTAGCTTGCAAACTTTGCTGCATCATAAAACCGCCCTCATACTTATTGCTAGTTACGAGAAAAAAAAAAAAAAAAAAAAAAAAAAAAAAAGATGAATTGTCAAAAGTAGTATAATATGATGCGGAGTAATGAAAAACCTAGTACAAGTTTTTGTAGATACATTTGCGTTGCACTAAAATAGGAAGATTTGTGATCAAAAGTTAAAACTGTAACGTCTATAAGGTAATGTTGTACGGCTATTGTTTGTTGCTCACCGGATAAACTTGCTGAAAGAGTTTTGTTGGGTTTCAAGACATTTTCATGAGAATGCAAATGGTGTGAAGTTTGTGGGTTGCCAGTGATGACATGGAACAAGTCCATGTAGAAAGAAACTACACGATATGGAAACATAGCAAAAGTTCTCATCCATCGATGGGCGATGGCCTTTTGATCTAACCGTATACAAGGTGTATTGTGTTCTCAGCCAAGAAGTAAACAAGTCACATTTTAACCTAGGTGTAGTGTTTGTGATGTGTGAGTTTGCCATTTAGCAAGAAGGAATATCATTTATTTGGCTGCAGTGACGGACACATAAATTGATCATAGAGTATGCACTTTCAAAAAATCTTTGAAGAGAGTATGCACTTAGTGGTAAATTATCAAAAATTCATAACGAAGAAACAAATTTTTCCCTACGGATGCTTTTCGGAGGATATGCAAGTGCTGATGTGCATACCTTTTGCCTTAGATATGTCAGTCACTGTTGGGCTGATAGCTGAATTGACTTGTTACTAGCACCTGCCATGTATATGTTCAAACTTCAAAGGGTCGAGGTGAGGAATTCAAAAGACTCGTTTAATCGGTGGAATGTAAAAGGATTAAACTTGTTACTTCAATATTGTCTTTAGCTGTGGTTGTTATATTGGTCCAATATTGTTTAAGCTGTGGTTGTTATTTTAGTCAACTGGTTCTTAAAGGGGTTCATTCGATATATCACAATTAACAAGCCAGTTGATAACTTGACATACTAGCAGTTTATGACATCATACTAGCTACAAGTAACAAAGTTTTGCCAGTTCTAGAAAAAGTTTTTGAGAAAGAGATTCAAAAGGTATTGGAATTTATGTGCACATTGCTATAAATTAATTTGTACTCTGTAGGTGAAGCCCAATAAACCAAGAGTCAAGTCTTCCCATCCATATGGAATGGTGTTTTTTGTTGACCATGAAGTGCTAGATGAAATGGTACCAAAATCCAAAAAGATTTCAAAAAATCAAACAAGTGATTTAATAAATTTATTTCCAATATTTCCATTATTAATTCCCATAAACCACATGGGGAACCTCTGCTTCTACCATTTTACATCACATCTTTGGAAAACCAATGTTTACCAACTTCCTAACAAGCAAAGAGGTCCCCCAACTAGACACTATTTACACTTTTTGCACCCGACAAATTGTCTTTGCAAAATTCATCCTTTTCGAACCACTAATTATACTTCATAATGGATCCAGCTGGTGACTTGAGCCGAGTTTCGGTATCTACTAACCCTTGTCCAACATAAGCTTTGAATCTCCTCTTCAACTCTTTCGTCATGAGTTGTCTGTCAAGATTCGAAGATGACAATAACCCTTTATTCTCTTCTGCTCGTCGTAAAAGATAAGGCATGATTTGATCAACAGGCCCAAAGGGTAGATACTTGCTAACACCAAACCCTGCGTTCCTTAACCCGAATGTCATTGCTTCTGACATTCCATAAAGAGAAGCAAACTCAAGCTTTTCACTGTCTTTGCCAATGCCTAATTCCCGCGCCTTTGTCTGTCAGCATTCTCTTCTGCTCGTCGTAAAGATAAGGCATGATTTGATCAACAGCAGGGTAGATACAACACCAAACCCGTTTGGCTGTAATATCATTCAAAAGACAAAGTTAGTGTAAATTCATATTGCATTAAAGCTCTTTAACTTCGTCTCAAGAAATACCTCGCTTTCGAAATATTTGTTTTCAACGGATGGATTTTCAAGTAACCAAATCATTTACAACCCTGATTCAGAATACATTTATCAAATTTGGTGCACTGAACTACATTTATCTTTTAATTATCTTTTTATACCGAACATTACCAATCAACAATAACCAAAGTAACGAAAACACAAAAGTCGCAAACTTTTACCTGATTCAAGATTATGGGTAGCAAGAATGAGACAGCCCGGACCATTAGAGACCTCATCCAGCATAAATGAAGCACACCCATTGTAACAATCATGTGTCTCCTTTATACTATTATGAATAGGCGACTCGACACCAAGCGAATTCGCCAATTTGCTCTCACTCCACATATAAGCACCTCTTACTAACTTAAAACCAACAGGCAACCCCATTTTATCAGCAGCTTTCTTAGTCTCATACAATCTTTCACCAGCATCTTTCAAATATGCTTGAATAGTCCCAGAAACCAAAGGCTTTTCGCCTTTGTTGTACATGACAGCAGCCGAATACGTAAAGTAGTCAATACCAGGCTGAATAGAAGTGTCTTCTGCATCAATAACTACAGGCACATTGCATTCGATACTTTTGTTACAAATATTTACTAGTCTTTGATGGGCAAGTTCTAGATCATGTTGTTCTTCTGAAGTCAAAGGTGAGGGTTCGACTAAAGTGTGGTAAAATGGGCTTGTTTCTGCAAATATTGGGAGTGTTTTAAGCTTCCATGGTAGATTTGTTGATGATGGATTCTTGTACTCCCATCTTAAGAGATCACTCACTCTTTTGAGTAGTGAGATTGGACAGATTGCTGTGATCTTCACAACCACAAAACTTACCTGTTATAAGAGATAAGATTTTATTAGCTTATAAATTATTAAATTTTTTAAAAAATCAAATACTAGTAATCAAATCTTTCCAAAAGATAGAAGACTCAAATATACTATTTAAATTACTCAACTTTTTTTGTACAGAAGACATGCAAGTCTAAATTATCAATCTAGTAACTTTGTAAAAACTTTCAAAACCTAACAGCTTAGAAATAAACTTATAAAATTTTTGAATCAAGTTTAAATATAATAAAAAATAAATTAAAAAAACAATTTATTACTAAAACCAAAAATAATAAAAAATGGAACTGTAAATAAATGATCCAAGAACAAATAAAACTTTGATTACTACACTATTGACACAACAAACAGAATAAACATAAACAGAGCAACCATGCAAGTACATATAAGTCAATAAAAATCAAAAACAATTTTTTTTTTTAATAAATAAAATAGTATAATAAATGTATCAAGAAATAGTTTTATAGAAAAAGAACTTACAGAAGTGGGTGGCAAAGATTGAGTAGCCTCAACGGTATTCACAAACTGGTCAGCATTCAAATCACATGACTCATTATCTACAGCATGTTCCAACCCATAATCCAACATCCCCCTCAACCCAGACTCCCAAAGCTTTTTCACAGTTTGACCCGTTTCTTCCATATCAGCACCAGCAACAAAATGTTCATAAGACGTATGTTTTATGGTACCCAACACAACATCCTTAAACAACCCAACTTCCATTGCCTTTGACCTCATAACCCACATGCCTAAATCCACCACTGGCTCAACTGCTGCTAAGTTAAGGTTAGCAGCTGACCTTAAAAGCTTCCCTGTTGTAACTGATGAGAACAACCCTTTTGTGTCTTGGAAATCGAATATTGTGTCATGTGGTTCTTCGTTTGTAACGTTGTTGTTTGCAATGATGGTTTGTAACGGTTTAGGTGTTTGTGGCGGGAATATTGTGGTGGTTGTGTTTTTTTGGGTGGTTTGGAATCTTGGTGGGGTCGGTGAGTGGGTTGGTGAGTTGACACGTCGGATGAATGAGCGGATTATTTTGTTGGAGAGGCCATTTGTGGTCATGGCCATCAATATCTTTACGGTTTCTGGTCGGGGTGATAGGTTAACGATTTTTTATAATGGACGATAGTTTCTCTTCTTTTTTTTTTTTGGTTTATGATGGTTTGTGGTGATGAATGACGATTTTCGACGATGGTTACACAAGAGAGAAAAATAGTAATAAGAGAAGAAAAGAAAGAAAAGTGTTTTTTTGTTTGTGGGAATAAGCAAGTTTTTAGGCTAGTTGTAAGCGAAAAAAGTTTGTTTGTGAGGAGGATGTTTAAACCAACTAGGGGTATATATAGAGGGAAACAAAGCTTTGTCAAGCAAGTGTAAAAAATATGGTAATATTTGATGTGGAAAAGTAAAAATGTGGAAATTTTTATTGGAGGTGGGTGGGGTCCATGTGATCTGGTGTGGACCAAATGTCATTGAGGGAGTAGTGCTAAAGTAACGGCGTTGATACGGGGATCAACTTGAGATTCTTTCTAACGTCGGCGCATTAAGGTTCAAAGATTCCGTTTAAGAAAGTTCAACGGAATCTTCGGTGTTCTTTCTTAAAACATTACTGTACATTTTATTGGAGAAATGTCATCATGTAGAAAAATTTTAGATGGTTTTTCTCGAATGGCTAAGATCAACTCTCGTATATCTTTCTTGAGTGACAACAGTTTTACTTAAATGGTTATTGTTTAAAAACAAATATTTGTTTCGGTGATTATAGTCAAAAGTCCAGATTTGAAGTTATTATCTACTGTATTATCTATGTCCCCATATGCCTCATTTTTAAACGTCATATGTGTGTTAGGCGTGACAAAAATGATTTTAATTACTAGGTCGATGCCTCAATAGTTTGGTCATATCTATCTATTAAGATGACCCATTACGTCATTGCTTATTCAATTCATGCCATACTTTTGGTATTATATTGATAATGAATATTTATACTTGTGGTATTTCTATATTTCGATATCTGCTAATACGTATTTGGACTTGCTACTTTAGTAAGTAAGCATATAAAATTTATACGTCACTTTATATAGAAAGAGTATCACGTTTTAACTAACAATGGAATTGAACATCTGATCATCTTGTAACATGGATATAATAGGGGTGGAGCAAGAAAATTTTGCTCGAAGGGTCACATTTTAATAATTTTTAGACACTAACTACAAATTAATTTTTAGGGGAGCAAATTACCAAAAAAAAAAAAAAAAAATTTAGAAAATTTACCTACAATCTTTTTCGCTAAGGAGGCACGTGACCCTTATGACCAATAAATTTTAGACACTGCAAAGTGGTTCTTAAGGTGTCAAATTAAGAAATAAGCCAGATATTTTAGAAAATTTACACTACAATTTTTTCGCTAAGAAGGAGGCACGTGACCATTGTGCCCCCTCCTTGTCTCCGCCCTTGGATCAACACGTGGTATTTTTTAATATGTAATCAACTAGATAACACACAGAAGTGTCTTAAAGCATTTTAAAGATATAAACAATATTTGCATTGCCTAACTTAACTTAGGGTGGTGGCATTCAGGCCATCCATACTTAACCCATATCTCACCACCCACCAATAATATCATTCCACCTAATCTCATATCTCACTCATACCTCACCATACTTTTCTAGTGGCAACCATGATTCCATACATCACTCAATTTTAATTTTTTACTTTTCTAGTGCTCACCTCTCCCAAACCGATTCGGCAATGTATATCGGATCTCTCCCAAACCGAACCATACCTCACTCGAGGCAATGGTGTTGCCGCACGGTATGAGCTCATACCGAGCCATACCTTGCACCGTCGCTACCACCCTTAAGGGTATGTTTGATGAAATGAGTTGAAGATGGAATTTATCTATACTATATTATAATATATGTAAAAGCCAGACCTCATTCTAAGCCTAACTCCTAATCAAAAATTAAGATAAGGAGCTCCAATCATGAGATGACATGTGTCACTTCTTAACAAACTTTAAGCCTAACTCCTAACCACTAAAAATTAAGATAATGAGCTCCAATTATAAAGCGACATGTGTCAGTTCTCAACCAAAAAATCATCTTTATTTTCAAACTGAAATATCTTTTTATCTATTTTTTTTATAATCTAATTTTACTATATTTTCTAAAATTTTGTGCTCTTTAATTCAACATCCATTTTGATATATTTTTATGAGTTTTTAGTTATTATATTTTTAGTGGGGTTTATTTTATTTTAATTCAAAATTTTACAACTTTAACCTTTATTCTAATCGATATACAATCTTAATGCGTCAAAATCATATACTTTTGAGGGAGTGTTTGACGGGTAAGAGATTGCGAGGGTATATCCATAGCTGTCAAGATCGCGAGTTTACATGTAAGATCGTACGATCTTACGTGCCCACCAGTCAAAATCGTGTAGGATCGTGGTAGGATCGCATCTGAGGTAGGATCGTAAGTAAGATCGTAGGATCGCACGTAGGATCGTAAGATCGACACGCGATCCGAGTTCACTTTTTTTTTTAATATTTTAAGTCCATCTCACTTGCTTAGGCAAAAAAAAAAATACATGTGTTTTACTAATGTCTAATAAGTAAACCATTATTGTCTCATTTTCTAAATAGATTATAGTTTATACATAGTTTTATACTTTTCTAAATAGATTATAGTCTAAAAGTGTTCAATAGTTTAATTTATTTACTTTACTGTGATTAAACTAATCAAATGGTATGTTTTGAAATTCCACTTATGAAACGTTTGTTTTCTTGAAATCATGTAGATGGCTAGTATGTTTTGAGAAATTTAGGACTTATGTTATGTAATATTATTTCCGCTAAAGCGTTAATGTAACGATGGAAACTTTACTTTTTTGTGTTTTACTATTACTTTGGTGTTTGAAATTTGAACTTTGTCATTTTCAAAAGGATATTATATAAATTTACCTTTGATGTTGAGTAGAAATGTAAAACAGTCTGACTTGGATATCATTTGTTTACAAAATATGACTAATTGGTAGGATCGTAGGATCGCGATCCGATCCTACGATCTCGATCTTGCAAAGACAAAAACGATCCTGCGCGGGATCGCGATCTTGACAGCCTTGGGTATATCTATATACGGGAATAATAATGTCATGGGAAAGCTACGGGTAACACAAACAAATACATACAACTAACACATATACATTCGGAGTGTTGTGAAATGAATTCACTAAACGGGTAAGCAAACACATATAACTATACTTTTCGCCCCCCTATGCGCGGGTATCCGGCTAGTATTTTTATAAAGTCGTTTGACGAATTAGTTAGAGCTTAGCTTATTAATGTAAATCGCATAAAAACATATTCAAGTAATTCAGATATTTTTTCAGCTTTTGCATGATAGTCCACTATATTTTAAAAGGTTTTAAATTATAAGATTTCTCCGCACTTCTAAGTATAAAGGTTATATGTAACACACAAATCTCCACACTTCCTCACATGCGGAGAATTTTTAGTGTTACAAATAACCTCCACACTTATAAGTGTGGACATTTCTTAGATTTTCTACATTTGAAAGTGTGAATTTTTTTATTATTTTTTTTGCACAACTATAAGTGTGAAAATTTTAATGTTTTACAAATTTTTCACACTTATTAATGTAATAAATTTTTACACATTATTAAGTGTTATCATATTAATAAAATTTTACACTATGTACATTGAACTAATTTTTTGTAGTGATTTAAGTAATTTGACAAGCACTAAGCATTTATAAACCCGTTTTAATTAGCTTAGACTTATGGACGCTCATAGCTTATAAAAGCTTTCATAAACTTGTGTTACAAACAAAGTATATTTATATATTGGCTTATTTTAACGGTTCAAACTCTTATATACCTCGCGTCAAATAAGGGTGTTCATCGGTTAGGTTTTCGGGTTTATGGGTTGCATACTTGCATGGCTTGGGTTAATCGGTTTAAAAAATTTCACTAGGTCGATGCCTCAATAGTTTCGTCATTTCTATTAAGATGACCGATTACGTCATTGCTTATTCATGCCATACTTTTGGTATTATATTGATTATAAATATTTGTACTCGTAGTATTTTTATATTTTTGTTAGTGAAAATATGAAGATATGCACACAAAATGTTCTCTTACATTTTAATAATGACAGATATTTAACTTGTATTATATAACGTAAAACGTACAAGTTACTCGTAACATCAATCATCTAAACATATATTCTTCAACACCTCTCGACGTCTTAAGTCTTCTCATGCTTCAATATAAGTTTGAATATGTTTGTTATGTTACATTATAATTAAAACATATACCAAACTATTGAGAATATCAAAAATACATTTTAAAAGTCACTATTATTTACAACTTCAATCATTCTCTTTCGAATGTGGTCTTGCATGGAAAAATAGATTAACCATTTTGGCAATAATCCAAGACTAAAGAGGAAAGCATCAAAAGTGTTTTTGCATATAAACAACCATTAGTCATTTTAAGGTTTTGAGTGTTTGAGAATTAAGTCAAGCGTCTTACCTTTTTATTCCAACCAATTTCTCATGCATTACTAGAGAGGAGGTATTCCAAATAAAACATTAATGACCATTCAAAATATTCATAAAAATAGGGAGATTGTTAGTGCAAATGTGAAGATATTTAAACTAAATGGTTTTTATATTTTAATAATGACAAACATGTAACTTGTAATATATAACGTAAAATGCATAAAGTACTCGTAATCACAAATCATCTAAACATATATTCCTCAACACCTCTCGACGTTTCGAGTTTTCTCATGCTTCAACACATGTTCGAATATGTTAGTTATGTTTCATTATGATCAAAACATCTAACAAATCATTGAGATGTCTAAAATATATTTTGGAAGTCATTAAGTATCTACAGCTTCAATCATTCTCTTTCGAACCTCATTTCATACATGGTATGACATGACTTTCAAACTAGCCTAATGACCAAAGTTGCATTTTCAAATATATTGCATCAACACACTTTTATCATCTTGTAAAATCACTTGCACCATTTTTGTTAAACTCATTATGGGATTTATAAAAATGACTTTCCAACTAATAAGAATCTTTCACTTGAAGAAGTGATTCAAATTTGAGTTCATATATTTTACATAAACCTCGCATTAAGGGAAAGCATATTTTGTTTTATGAGACCAAATCACATTATTTGGATTAAGCAAACTTGCATAAAACACTTGCATTATTTTATAAAAATTACTTTATAAACTTTCACAATAGTTTAATTTATTTTCATTTTATCAAAGTTACAATTGACCAACTAGTTAGAATCTTCCTATTTGAAAATTATTTCAAATGTGGTCTTACATGGAGAAATGGATTAGCCATTTTGGCAATAATCCATGACCAAAAAGGAAGGTATCAAAAATGTTTTTGCATAAAAACCACCATTAGTCATTTTAAGGTTTTAAGTGTTTGAGAATTAAGACAATCATCTTATCTCTTTATTCCGACTAATTTCTCATGCATCATTAGAGAGGAAATATTCCAAACAAAACATGAATTACTATTCAAAACATTCATAAAATCGGCTTTTGTAGGAGGGACGGATCCAACAGACCCGACGGATCCATAATGGATCTGTACCCACGAATTCACATTTTCGTTTTCATATTTAAACAACCTTTTAGTCCACATTTAAACCAAGCTTTTGCAATGTAACTTAACATAGTCACTAGTTTCAAAACCCTCTTTAACCCTTGATCATAATGCTTGTAGCTCTCGTTTGTTAAAAGCACATTATCACCTGAATATCCATCAAAATAAGCCTAGGGTTCTTGTTGGATTGTGTATGTGCTAACAACACATACCTAATATTGCTGATCATTTTATTAGTATGTGAGGTCCACGCCTGCACAAATAGAAATCTTATATATATTTGTTGAATATATATTATGTCACAAAGACATGGTTATGAAAAGAAGTACTCTGAAAATTGGCCTTAACACGTTTAACTAACGGATACTTAACAAACAAACTCAAGGACTAACTACGCAAAGCATAATAGGTGATTTTTGGCCAGATAAATACTTAAATGAAAAGTTTTTATTAAAACATTTGTTACTAGTTAGTCATCTAATTATTTAATGTCACTATAAGTCTATAACACAAGGAGAAGTGTAGTAATCTTTTGTCATAAGTTACAAACCCTAAAAACAATTTTGCTCTTTCATTCCCTTCCCTTGAACTCTTGGGCGACCAAGGCATCAAGAAAACTTTTAGTTTTTTTAATCCTTAATCTTGTATTGATCATACTTGTTGAGTAGTGATCATACATTGTTGTGACAAAGGTTTCCACAAGAAGCTTTCAGCAAATGAGTTAGGGTGACTACCTTTTACAGATCAAGAATTGCCTTGATTAGTGTAGGTGTTCTTGGAACTTAGATTCGTTGAATCAAAAATATAGGCTAGTCCTGGAGGTTTGATTCACGTATCCACCCAATAAGCAAAGTAAGTATTATTGTTAATTTACGTATTCAGTTATTATGATGAATTATTTGAATACATTGTTGGTCAAATGTTATGTTATAAAATTCATATGTTTTATGTGATTTATAATTATTATGAATTCTGAAATTGCATGAATTGATTTGTTCAAATCTTGTTTAGCTGAAAATTTACCTGCTTATTGTTGATCGATAACTTGGTATATGCTAAGATCCACATAATTAAAGGTTAATTCTAGATGGTCATATGTTTACTCTTCCACATTTAATTAAAGATTACTAAATTGTTAATCACGTTGTATGACTTAATCTTATGTGCCGCATGAGATTTTTAATACCGTCCTTTAGTTCTTGTCATCCTCATTCACCAAAAATACACTTGAATATAAAGATCTAACACAACAAGATTAGAGCTCTTGTCATCTTCATCCATTGAAGACTTCTTATCAAGTGAAGATCAACCATGATGTTTAGGTTTTCATATCCATTAGACAACCATGTCGTGGATCATCATTATAGAACTATGTATATCACCACTATACGATACCTTGTATCATTAATTATATTTCAAACTAAAGGTTAGATGGTTTATGTGTTTAGGCCTAAATACGAGGGTAGTAGATGCAGTGTGTTTAGGCCTTAAAACACAAGGTGATAGGCTTGTTATGTTTGGGCCAAAAAGACATAACGAGTTTGGTTGTACCTGAAGAAGAACACGATATCTAGCTTAGTATCGGTAACTTGTAAGCAACATCGTAAGGATTCCTAGGCCGAGAAAGGAGCTTGTTGACTTAGTGAATGAACTCTAGAGTCAAAAACTCGGGTAGTGGAGTAGAGCGAAGAGAAGCTTCGTGACCGAACTGCTATAAGTTATTGTGTCCGGTTTGATATCTCTTTTACTTATTGTTTTGTGTTGATATGTTTTGTTTCATGCTTTCTGTTATTATTATAGTTGTAGGATTATTATTGTCACCTATCATATTTCATCACACTAAATCAGTTATTTAATACGAAATACTTAAGTTTTTGAACGGAAACGCATTCATCCATCTATGTTTTCCACTTCTTTTATATTTGATCATAAATATTTGGACTAGTTACTTTAATAAGTAAGCAATGAGCGGTGAGCAATGAGCTTTTTGATTTTTATTGTTCGTTTGGCAAAAGAGCGGTGAGCTTTGCTATTTTTTAGGAAAGCTCATTTTTCCAATGCTTCTTTAAGAAGCTGTGAGCTATGGCTACTGCTCACTGCTACTTTTACTAAACACAACCAACGTGTAGAAGTGTGTTAAAGCTTTTTAAAGATAGGAAATTTATTTGCATTGCCTAACTTAAGGAGATATATGATTAAGGTAATAGAATATGTTTCCAAATAGGGTTTGTTACTTCAATTGCATTTTGTGATTCAATAAAGTAAGCAAATATAAAATAGCAAGTGGGAAGACTCCCGAATGGAATCTGTTGATAGTTGCAAGTAGCAAAGAGCCAAAGACCACTAGGGGAGAGTGTGGGGGGTCACATACTTCACGCTTGGTCCCACCTGTTTGGCTGCTGCTTCTTTTAACATTAATTTCTTCTGTTTTTATGCTAGTAAGAACATTTACAATCGTAACACCATAACACCAATAACACCGTCCACGTCAGCGCCACATCAGCTTTAACATTTAACATTAACATCCCCAAAAAACACTCACAACCATAACATCCAATAACACCATAACACCAATAATATTTCATATTTTCAATTTCAACCCCTAAACTAAAACAAACACTTCATTTATTAAACTAAAACAAACATTTCATTAAAACTAAAAACATATTACAATACGAGATTAAAAAAAAAAATATAACGAAATAAAAAAAAAAAAAAATACAACGAAAAAAAAAAACACACTGCAATTAAAAAAAAACATAGCAAATACTTATTCATCGTCGTCGCTCTCTTGTTGTTGTCCATGTCGTTCAAGATTCTTCTGCCAAACATGCTCCATAAGGTCCTGTTGGAGTGGGTATGCTGCTTGTCGGTCGTGTATTTCTTTTGCCTTACGACTGTACGTATCACATCTTTCAACCCATCTTCGTTGCCTCAAATTTGCTGACGGATCCACCCACAGTTCGTTATAGTCACGTAAAGCAAATTTTTGATCTTTTATAATCATGTTATGCATAATAATGCAAGAATACATGATTCTACGTATCGTGGCAATTTCATATTGACGTGCCGGTTGTTGTAGTATACCCCAACGGCCTTGAAGAACACCAAAAGCACGTTCAACATCCTTTCGGGCACTTTCTTGTCTCCTTTTAAAGTACGTATGTTTTTCATCAGTTGTTGCCGTGAAGGATTTGACGAAAGTTGCCCACTGTGGATAAATTCCATCAGCCAAGTAATACCCCTGTTCATACCTAGTTCCGTTAACCATATAAGGTGCTTTTGGGGCATTGTCAGCAAGAAGGTCGTCGAATAACGGAGAGTTATCTAAAACATTGACATCGTTATTTGCCCCCGCCATCCCAAAAAATGCATGACAGATCCATAAATCTTGAGAAGCAACAGCTTCAAGCATAATTGTTGGGTATTTTTTATCACCCCTAGCAAAATGGCCTTGCCAAGCCACTGGACAATTTTTCCATTCCCAGTGCATACAGTCAATGCTACCAAGCATTCCCGGAAAACCATGTTTTTCTTCATGATGTTGATAAATTTTTTGAATGTCGGCCCATGTTGGTTTTCTTAAATACTCCGGCATAAACAAATCAATAATGCATTTGTTAAAATTATCAAGGTATACTTTTGAAGTACTCGCACCCATTTGCAAGTATTCATCAAATGCATCAGGTGTGGTGCCGTACGCCAATTGGCGTATGGCAGACGTACACTTCATTAGAGCACTTATACTCATTCGACTACAAGCATCGGGTGTTTGCCTAAAGAAAGTAAAATGATCTGGAATATTATCGGAAGTATAAGATTCAATACCTTCAACTATTTGCAGGAATAGTTTCCGGCTCATACGAAAGCTTCTACGAAAATTCCGGTTTGAATACTTACAACCTTGTACGAAATAATCGTTGCGCATACGTTCTTCTGCAAGCTCACGTTCACGATATACATGGCTACGAGAACGACTAGGATGTTGAGATTCAATACCTTCTTGTTGTTCCAACTGAAGGTGATACTCGTACGCGGCCGCCATAAATTGGAAGTCCTCTTGGTCATCAACGTCTAACCAAGACAGGGGAATATCACCAGCTTGATTTGGATCCATTGTGAACGAATTTGATTTTTGAAATATGAAAATGTAAAGAGGAAGTATATAAAGTTTGAATGGAAGTGTGAAAAAAATAGAGTTTTAGTTGGGTATTTATAGTGGTAAAAAAATGTTTTTGATTTAAAAAAAAAAAAAAAAAAAACTAGCCGTTAAGGGGGTTTTTTGTAAATTTTTTTGAATTTCTAACGGATACTAGACGTTGAGGGACTAGTTGTGTAAATTTTTCAATTTTTTTTTGTTTTTTTTTTTTCTGCCCTTAACGGGCGTTAGCAACCCAACGGGTGCCCTATAACGCCGTTACCATGTTACGCCTCCAACGACGTTATAATGCCTATAACGACGTTAAGCCGTTACCGTTGGGAGGGCTCTAAGAAATTACCATATTCGTTTTGTTGTGATTTTGCTACACCGATATTATTTAAGTTTAATGAATTAACTTAGTTGATAAATGTTCAACAAGTCGAGGTTGTGCGGAGTGCACACTGGTTCGGTTTTCATATCATACAAAACAGATTCACATTTTAAATCTGAGTTTTATCCGATTAGAGATTTCGGAAGAACCACCGAAATACTTCAATCTGAAAGTGTTTACACGACTCTCAGATTACTGTGATCCAAATTTCCTAACACGTTTCACAATAACAATTAACAAAAATGATAAATAGACCTAATTAAATAAGCTTTAAATATGATCTATCGTATAAATAATTTATACAGTTACATAACTGTACAAGTCATTTATGCGATAGGTCACATTTTAGGTTCATTTAATTAGGTGTATATATCAAGACTCAACAATTAATCGATCACCTCGACATATTCAATTCGACGCTTGATAAATGGTCCACGTTTATTTTACATTTTTACGCATACCAATTTGTATATGTAGTTGTTTATAGAAGTGGCTTGTAAAAACATGATTGTAAGAATGCATTTCGAAGGTAACATATTTCAAAAAGTATTTTAAAAGTACATATTTTTGTTAAATTAATTTTGAACACGCAATGCTCATTTCAAAAACTCAACATTCGTGAGCCTTCTTTCAAATACAAGAGGTGATTTACACACTCTCGTTTTTTATTTGCAAACATTAGTTTGTGCAAAAAGCATTTGTACATTTATTATATAATGCTTCTCTAAATTATACATTTAAATGTGCAAATTAAAAAAAAAAAAAAAAAAAGTTCGAATTAATTCCCCTCATATAAATATCTTCACTTATGAAGCATGATAGATCAAAATATGCTAAAAAAACAAAAAGTAATTAATTAAAATAGTATTAAATAATGAATCTGGGAGGATCTAGCACTGTAGGAGTAATAAATAGTATGGTTGAGTAGAGTGAGCTGTTTCATTTAAAGTTAATAGGTTGTCGGTCTATCTGGCAAGCTGTCAAACACTCATTCCTGAGTCATACACAACAACATAAACGTTATTGACTCTCAAAAGTCAAACTATGATGCCCATATGATGTGGAGTACATATCCCCTTTAATTTCTTCTACACCTTCGAAAAGAAATTATTGTATCTAGATGAGGGTAAACTCGTAATATTGAAAGTCGATAGGATTACAAACACGTGTTGTAATATTTCATATACGTGTTTTTTGATAAGCATACACTGTACATCACCGTATAGGCCTTCAAAGATAAGTCCTGTGTAGACATGTGGGCTCATTTGTTTGATTCTAACATGGTACTAGTTTATCAGTATGTAGATTTCAGTTCTTGCTCCGGTGAAACATTTCAGGCACGTCGGTCATGTCGATAGTACATATGATTCATCCAACAATGTCAATATCAAACTAATAATTACTAGTGGACAATAAAATAAAGATAAAGTACTAGCTTATCAACAACATATCATGTTTATTATTTCGACCTAAGTTTATAAAAGGAAAATAGCTTCTATCAATTTCTTGAATAAAAAAAGGAAGCGTGGGACATTGCCATGATGGAATGATGTGTAAATGACTAGGAGTATTCTCGATTTGACTAAACCTAATATATCCTTTCTATTTTCTTAATTTTGACATTGTTACTAATTTGATAATAATTTACCTAAAGTTCCGCAATTACGCTAACCGCCCAAACACTTGCTATCACGTAAGAACCAAGGTTGAAAAGTACGTTTATATGGAGGCAGCATACAATAGTCGCTAACGTTTGTTTGGTCAAAATCGACCCACTCTTAAAAGTTCAAAAGTAAGCTTATCCGTTATTGCTATAGCGAAATTATAGCCTCAAATGTTGTTTAAACTTCAAATATTGGGCCAACCTTTTTTTTTTAATCATCACACTTGAAATCCGATCATCAAGTTAAACCATCCAAACGGGCAGGCCTCGAGACCCGAACCATTAGGAGAGACCCGAAAAGAGAAACCCTTGGAACTCACGGCTTCGCACTAGAAGGAAAACCTGGATTTCTTGTCACTTGCAAGACTTGAACCCTGGGTAAAACCTCCTACAAGCTTTAGAAGGAGCTCAAGTGGCCAACTGAACCAAGCCAGTTGGTTCCGACTTTATTAGGCTGAACGCAGTAGTATGAGAGATCGACTGAGGCGATCGATCGTCTCTTATGTTAGCGTCGATCACCTAGCGATCAATCCCTTTTTTTTTCTGATCGTCTGCACGATCGACTAGTTTTGTGTCTTTGTTTGTGAATTTGCAGGTGAACGTTTGATACAAACGTTTAAATTTAGTTTACTTTTTTTTTCAATAAACATAATTCATGCACTATAAAACTTGTAATGTTTTTAAATTTGGTATTGTAATGTTAATTTGTATTTAAATGAATGGAAATTTATTTTCATGTACGAAGAATCAAAGTAGAGGACAAACTTTTATTCATTACAAAAGCAAATCAGAGTACATTGAAATGAAAATAAAATTGCGATACAGAAAATAAAACGCATAGATTAATCTGATCGATAACCATCGTCGTGAGCAGAATAGTCCGCAAACTTGCTCTCTTCCCACTCTCGATAAGCTTTGTCAAACCAGTTTTCTCGTGCTTCTTATTCTTCCCTTATTTCCTGCTCCCTACGAGCTGCTTCCTCCCGTGCTTCTTCTTCTTCTTCCATTTCTCTCAATGCTTCTAGAAGTAGTCGTTGCTCTTCCTCAGTAAGCTGAAACGGATTCCCAACCGGTTCCTCAGTAAGCAGAAACGGAATTATATCTTACGGTACAATGTTTTCTTCAGGTGTTCGGGGGGGGATTGTTTCCAGAACTTTTTTCTTGTGACATTTTTGAGAGAAGTTGTGTGTGTGAGACGTGCTTTTTTTAGAGAAGCTGTGTGTCTGATACTTGGTTTTTTTTATGAAAGTATAGTGAATATATAGGGGAAAATAAGATATGGTTTGTTTTGAAAAAAATAAAAATATAGGGTTTTTTTCAAATTTGGATGGTAGGCTAAGGGTCACAAAATAGAAAATAAGATTTCTTTTTTCTCCGCCATCATAACAACTTCATTCCAAAAATGTTAAATGGTGCTTATTACTCCATAACGGTTAAAAAAAGAAAAAGAGAAAAAAGAAAAGAAAAAAAGAAGACATAATTGCATTAAGATATAAAGTAAAAAAAATAAAAATAAAAAAGCTAAACCCATGTACAAGCATGAAATTTGTAGCGATGAACACATGAAACATGTCAATAACGACTTAAGTAATAAAAAAAATGGCAATGAAACTGACAAAATGATTGTCAAACTATAAAACAGTAAAAAGTAATTTATCACAGGAGAAATGTTACAAAGTAATAAAGGGGCTTTTGCATATATATCATTCCGAAAATGCAAAATTGCATATATATCCAAAGCACGCATAAAAATCATTGTAAAATGTGCTTAAAAAACTTGTACAAAAAATGTATATGCAATTATTCACTTTGAAAGGGATATATATGCATTTTTGCCAATAAAAAAGTTAATACGAATATGACTAGTTTGATGCAAAACATGAATATGTGGTGTTAAAGAGATCCAAGATACTGGGAGGAGTTGGGTGGCATCCACCAATTTTCCAACTTTAATTAAATTAATAAAACCAAAAGTTACTTTATTCTCTGAAAACGCTTCTTTGATAATTTTAAATTGAGTAAATTGCATTTTTGTCTCTATGGTTTGAATAAATTACAAGTTTAGTTCTTATTTTTTCCAAAGTGCAACGGTAGTCTATTTTGAAGTTTAGATTGCAAATACAGTTCCTCAAGTGATAAGAAATGACCAAATTACCTATGTATTTTCTTTTTTACCGTATAAATAAAGGGTATTTTAGTTATTTAATTTGTGACAGAGATCAAGAATGCATTCAAACTTCAAAATGAAGACTACCGTTGCACATTCAAAAAGGGACCAAAGATGCAATTTAGTCAAACCATAAAGACCAAAAATGCAATTTACTATTTTAAATTTAAAGAAAAAATTACATGTTGGGTCCCTGTGGTTTGCCACAAATAACAGTTTTAGTCCATAAGTCGTTTTAATTACACCACACATACTTATTTTTGAAACTTGTTGCCCATTTAGTCCATATTTTTAAAAATAAGGATCATCTGTGTAATTATTTATAGTTTTTTTTATTACACGGATGTCCCTATAGTATTTCTTATAATAGAGACTAAATGGGTAACATGTTTCAAAAATAGGTATGTGTAGTGTAATTAAAATAACTTAGGGACTAAACTTGTTATTTTAGGTAAACCACAAGGACCAAACGTGTAATTTTGTTAATTTTAACAAACAAAACTGCTAGCGGTATTTGATACGTATAAGTACAAAATATAGCTAAAGGATCCACATGATAGAGAAATGATACATGGACCTAAATTTAGACCTAAAACCAAGTGTCAACATCTTGATGGCTGCAAACAGTGACCTACTTCTTTTACAACCCATAAGGATGATACCAAGTGATTTTAGGTTTAAATTTAAGCCTAAGTTTAGGTCCATGTATCATTTCTCCACGTGATAACAACATTCGAATTTTGCCATCGGTTGTCTTTTGTTTTCAAATAAGATTTGTTATTAGTAATGGTTCTAGACTTCTAGCTTTCCATATAGCTGTAAACCAACTTTCTTAGTATGTATAAACATATCCTTTTGAGATTGTTAGAAAACATGTCCATTTCGGGTTACAACAATTTGACACGCATTGCTATTCAACATGGAACCAGGGCGAAGACAATAAGGGCTAACATCTGCCTTCTTGGGAAAAGATATATATATGTTGCTATATTTGTAATTTGTCATCCTAGTAACAAAATTTGTAATGTAATGTTAAGAAAAAAGTTATATTTTGCCTCCTTACAATAAACTTTTGGCTCCGTTTTTGCGTAGAGCCAATTATTTCATTATGTATCGTTGTGTGCTTGTTTCCTATATACACTATTGCTTCCATTATACGTTGTTTGGGTGAAAAAAAAAATCGTAACCAATAAACTTTTAGACTTTTGAAAAATTTTGATCGAGCTAAATTGGTCCACATCAGATTTAGGACCAAATAAGTATTTCACATACATTTCAAATACAAATATTTGGTTTTATACCACGAAAGATATGTTGAGTTTATTTATTTAAGTTTTTTTCTATTATTTAAAAGATTTACATTTTTTTTAATATGATCATACTCCGTATTATTTAATCTATTTATTCATTTAATCTTTAGTTATTTAAACCAGATTGATTTTATTTTTTTCACATTTGACCTTAGGCTCGTGTAACCATGACTAGACATATTACTGTCAACTCAATTTTTAATTCTACCATTAAACATGTGTTGTAATAAAACAAACAATTATTTTATCACCAAACAACTTGGTAGTATTCACCATTGAGTTCTCATAGAAAGGGTGAGGGAACAACGCATTGGCGAGGGGTAGTGTTAGAAGAAGATGCGTGATGAGAGGGGGATGACACATTTTTTAAAGCTCTATTACACTTGAATTTGGTCTTATATTTTCCACATTTAGGTTTTAATAGAGTGGTGTCCGTTAAAAGACTCGCCAACAAGTTTTCGTAGATTACCACAAGGATGTAACAGAGCGTAAACATATTGTACATGTTCAAGACATATTAGGAAAAAATGATATGTACATGTTCATTTCATTGCGTACATAGCAAACAAATCAACTTTTTATTTATGTATTGCTTTAAATCGTAGTAGTGAAATTTCAACGGCTCAGAAATAATCTCCAATTTAAAATTAGGTTGGAGAAACGAGGATAGTGGGGACAGAAGCATGAGCGTATGATGTGTAAATGAGTAGATTCATATTCATTTGTGTAGAGTAGTAGTAGGTGGGGATGATTGGGTTACGAAGCCGAAATTGATCAAACAGAAGGTCCATGAGTTTTTTAGAGACAAGTTCAGCGAGTCCTGGCCCGATAGACCTATCTTGGAATGCAATTTCGAGAATAGACTTACTGAAGACTCGGCTGACTCCTTAATCAGACGGTTTTCGTTAGAAGAAATTAAAAGGGCGGCTTTCGAATGTGGGGATGATCGGGCCCCCGGCCCTGATGGTATCTCCTTCAAATATATCAAGAAGTTCTGGCACTTACTGGAAGCTGATTTTGTGGCTTTGTTTGATGCTTTTTTTGAAGATAGGAGTCTGAACAGAGGATGTAACGCGGCGTTCATAACTTTAATCCCCAAAGTTAGGGACCCGGGTAATCTCAACGAATACAGGCCCATAACTTTGGTCGGGGTCTTAGGCAAGATGATTTCGAGAGTCTTGGCCAATAGACTCAAACCGGTTCTTAGCCCCCTTATTTCTATCAACCAATCGGCGTTTCTAAGTGACCGTTTGATTTTGGACGGCCCGTTGATCCTCAACGAGGTTATTTCTTGGGCCAAAAAACATCATAAGGAATTATTTATATTCAAGGTTGACTTTAATAAAGCCTACGACAATGTCAATTGGAGATTCCTCCTTTCGATTATGGCTCAGTTGGGTTTTCCTGAACTCTGGTGTAAGTGGATTCATAATGTTCTCTCCTTAGCGAGATCTGCTGTCCTAGTGAATGGATCGCCTACCTTCGAGTTCCAGTGTTGCAAGGGCTTGAGACAGGGGGATCCGATCTCCCCGTTCCTCTTCTTAATGGTTATGGAGGCTCTATCTTGCATGATGAGAAAAACTGATAGGAGTGGAATCTTTAGTGGCATTTCTTTGCCTAACTCGGGGCCCCGGATTTCTCATCTTTTATACGCCGATGATTGCATGTTTTTGGGTGAGTGGTCAGTGAGCAACGTCAAGAAGGTTAATCAACTTCTTAGGTGCTTTTATATATGTTCAGGTCTGAAGATCAACTTGAATAAATCTCTCCTCATCGGGGTGGGGGTGGAGGAGGCGGATGTCTCCCGGGCGGCGAATAACATTGCCTGTTTAGCGGGGTCTGCCCCTTTTGATTACTTGGGAATACGAGTGGGGGGTAATATGAACAGAATAGCGAGTTGGGATTTTTTGATTGATATTTTCAAAAATAGACTTTCACGTTGGAAGGCTTCTTGTCTTTCAATTGGGGGGATAATCACTATGATCAAAGCTGTGCTAGAGAACCTCCCGACGTACTATTTGTCCCTTTTCAAAGCCCCGGTCAAGATTTTGGATAGTCTTGAAGCTATTATAAGGAAGTTCTTGTGGGGTGGCACGTCGGAGATAAAGAAAGTGCACTGGGTTGCCTGGGATTGTGTGGCGTCCCCGGTGAAAGACGAGGGTCTCGGTTTGAGTAAACTCTTGGATGTTAACATCGGGCTTATCTCTAAATGGGTGTGGCGATATAGGAATGAAACGGGTAGTTTATGGAGGGGAGTGATTGATGCTATCCATGGCTCACCTAGGTGCTGGTCCCCCATTCCAGTTTGCAAGTCGATGTCGAGTGTTTGGAATAACATAGTGAAGACTATCTCAAAGGTTCGGGTTGGGGACGTGAACTTGACCCAACTGTTTAAAGGAGAGGTGGGTAATGGGGGCGACATTAGATTCTGGCTAGACCCGTGGATTTGTGATAGGCCGTTGAAGGATGTGTTCCCCATGACGTTTAAACATGAAAGTTCTAAGAAATGCCTGGTCCGAGATCATTTTGATATGGCTGCGGGGAAGTTTTCGGGTAGCTGGGACAATTTGGATGGGTTGTTCTCAGTTGACGAGATGGAGGAGAGACAGAGACTGAGTGAGATGCTGGAGGATCAAGGTCTTAGTAACCGGAGGGACAGCTGGAAATGGCTTGGTAGGGGCTCGAGAGGCTTTTCGGTAAAGGCTGTCAAGGAGTTTCTCTAAGGACTATAGTAACCGGTTTAGCTTCAAGTGGTCAAAATGGGTTACGAGGAAGTGTAATATCCTCATGTGGCGTATGGCTTTGAATAGACTTCCTACCTCGGACCAACTTAGATCTCGTAATTGTGTTTTTGGTAGACCGGAGTGCAGCTTGTGTGGAGCGGCTGACGAGACTGCAGACCACATCTTTAGTTCTTGCGAAATCCCTGTGGATGTTTGGAACAGGGTGGGGAGATGGTGCAAGCTTTCACCCCCATTCCTGTTTTCCAGACTTGATATATTCGAGCTTCACAAAGAGAAAGGCCTGGACAGAAGTAGAAGGGAGGTGATAAAGGGTATCCTGTTTACTACGTGTTGGTGTTTATGGTTAGCTAGAAACAGGAAGCGGTTTGACAACGCCACTTTTGACGGTCGGAAGATTTTTCATGACATCAAATCCCTAAGTTTCCTTTGGTTTAGAAATAGGTCAAGGAATTGTAATATTGATTGGAAGGATTGGTTTTCTTTCAACTTGTTGTAAGTAAGCTTTTCGGGTTTTCACTCCCCGGTTTGGGGTAGTGGTTTTTTTGTGTGAATAACAGTCAAATTTCAACAAAAAAAAAAAGTAGGTGATTTATTTATGACTCGTACGCTGCTGCCAATTGTACGAAAAGTTCATGGTCAAATGTACACCCGTATCTATGAAAATACTATTTGTCCGTATAAATATATTATTTTTCAAAAGGTGAAATTAGCAATTTGAAAAAATAAAATACATAAACAGATTAACTAGATTATTGGAAATTACGACCATCTAGATCAAGGTGGTTATATGAGGTGTTTTCTGTTTAAAACTTTAAAATTTTCGGCCGAACAACTAAAACACGACGATAGTGTCGAAGTTTGGCCCCAGTTTGATTCTATTTTGCGCACTCTATTGACGAGGATAGAATTCTCGACTTGAATAGACAAAAAATGAAAATTATCCGGTTAAAGTGCGCAAAATTGGATAGAATTCTCGTTCACTCGTTTATATCAAAATTTTGTGGCCTTTCTGTTTCAAAGTTGGGACATAATATTCAACATTATGTTAAATGTGATAGAGAATTGTGGCCCTTTTGATAGCAAATAAAGGGGAAAAAGTGATAAAAAAGCGTTTGGGACCTTAACCACGAATAGAGGGCGGTCGCCCTTGTGATAGAACACCCATAGACAATGATTCTTCCTTTGTTTTTTTTTTCTAATTTTTTTCTATTAGTCACTGTTTCAGCTATAATCATTCTTCCTTTGTTTGTTTTTTGTTTAATTTCTTTTTATTAGTCATTGTTTCAACTATAATCATTCCTTTTTTTGTTTTTTCTTTTTGTAAATTCTTTCTATTAGTTGTTCCGTTTATAATCATTATTTCTTTTGTTTTTATATTTTTCTAATTTCTTTCTGTTAATAATTTCTCAAACCAAGTTCAAACAAAAAATAAATAAGAACGAATTTGATTAAATCGGTAATTTTTATTTTAGCTTTCCTTAATATTAGTTTACGTTTGAGTAGTATTTGTATAACTTAAATTGAATTAATTTAATATGATTAATTAACAAATCAGCGTGTATTTGTATAACTTAAACTGATTTAATTTAATAAGATTGTTCCAAGAAACTTGGAGTGTGTTGGGAGAGAGGTTCCACATGGGGGTACGAAGTCTCCAGAGGTCTACCCTTCACTTTTCACCGCTAATTTTTTATCTCTTACCTTTTTTCAATCTAGAAAAATCTATCAACATATCCCTCCAACTATTTTCTTTTTTAAAAAACCTTTGAATAAGCGCAATAGTCATGCAACTCCATCAACTCATCTTTCCAATTTCAATTAAAGATACTATTTTTTTTTTTCTCAATTTAAGGTACCCGATTTTTTTTTTTGACCGATTTAGGTTTTTTTCTAACTTCCGTTAACTATTTCGTTAGTAAATTACATATTTGGTCCTTGAGTTTGTATAGGCATTACATGTTTGGTCCTTCAGTCCGTTTTTGCACATTTTCAAAAAATATTTTTCAAAAAAAAAAATTTCGAAATATTTTTTTTCCAAATTTTTTTCAAAAACAATTTTTCGAAATATTTTTTTTCCAAATTTTTTTCAAAAAAACTTTTTCAAAATATTTTTTTTCCAAATTTGTTTCAAAAACAATTTTTCGAAATATTTTTTTTCCAAATTTTTTTCAAAAAAAATATTTCGAAAATTTTTTTTTGAATTTTTTTTTTGAAAATGTGCAAAAACGGACTGAAGGACCAAACATGTAATGCCTATACAAACTCAACGACCAAACATGTAATTTACTAACGAAATAGTTAACGGAAGTTAGAAAAAAACCTAAATCGGCCAAAAAAAAAGTCGGGTACCTTAAATTGAGAAAAAAAAAAATAGTACCTTTAATTGAAATTGGACATAAGATGAGTATCTTTTTATGCGATTTGACCTTCTTTATATATATATATATATATATATATATATATATATATATATATATATATATATATATATATATATATATATATATATATATATATATATATATATATATATATATATATATATATATATATATATATATATATATATATATATATATATATATAATTACTCGTAGTCGTAACATACTTGTGAACTATTACCGTATATTGTAGTAACTGGTAAGGCATCTTATGCATAATATATAAGATAATGTTGATGAATTATGGTATTCTTATTGCAAAATAATATGGTGGTGTTCAATTCAAAATGTATCATATACTCCGTAGACCGTATATGTATCTACAACTAAATGATCGTTGCCTTAAATCTAAACTGGAAATACTACAACAATAATACAAAATATGTGAAGTACCTTTGCCTAACTTATATTTAGATGTATTAGGCTACTTTATTTGTTTGGCTAAGCTTTGTTGTTTTATTTCACAAGTAGATAGAATGATAGATATATGTCTAACCTCATCAAGATTCAACAAAAAAAGAAAGTATCACTTTGAGAGCATGAGTGATTCCGCATTATTCTCCGTGATTGACAATCACTAGTTTGCAAGTGGGTTTGGAAACTAACTATTATGATGTGAAAGAATTCTAACAAGATTAGTAAACACAACAAAAGATCAAGCTAAAGCTATCGACTGTTGATACCAAAAGTCTTTACCTCAGTTGGTACACACCTCTGCAAAAACTCACGGGCTTACTCTAATTGGTGCCCTACTGGGTCAGGAGCAATGACTGATGCCAAAAAACATTCGAAGTCAGGATGTTTCCGTAAATCCACATCTTTTGTGGATCAGCATATAATCTTACCAACTTTTCGAATTTTTTTCCTTTACAACTAGAATTTCAACCACTTGACATACAAAAGTCTTTTAACATAATTTAAGTTTGTTGTGTATCTAGCCTCTCCTTAATCACTTGACTTCAGAAACTCTTTATAGTTTAAATATCAATCACTTAAACTTGTTTTATTATATTTTTTTTAGAATTACAATACTTTTCTTTCTTTTGATAATTGTTTTATAGCGATATACAATACTTTTCTTTCTTTTGATAATTGTTTTATGCCAATATTAAATTTTGATTATGTAGCCCCTACATCCCCAAACTCCAACTTGTAACTTGTCTTTTTCTATCAAAAAATATTCACTTCTGATTGTGTCCAAAAATAGCTGTCAAGCACTCTTAAAACTTAACTACCCAAGTAAACAAAGATCCATAAATCCGGGACACATGTCTTGTAAAAAAACAAATTACTGTGATTGATTAATACTATCATATCATGACTAAAACTTTTAACCGATCAAATTTGCTCAACTGGGTAAACTGGGTAATAAGTATTTATTACATAAATTGTAGCTTGAAATTCTTTGTAACGTGATAAAGGTTTGTTTACATGTGTAATCTCATAATCTTATTCACCTATGACCGGATTTGTGACTCTCTTCTGGTTCTACTTATTTTTGGTCAAAACTGATAGAAGTCTTAGTTAATTTGTATATTTTACTACTATTTGATGAGCTTCCGTATAAAAACTAAAGCGCTAATGTTAGTATTGCTTAGCAAAGCAACATTTCGCGTTAGGCGCTCACTTTTTTTGTCTGCGTGGAAGCTGGCGGCGGGGCTTGCTTAACCAGATACACGGAATTTGGAATTGGAGGAACAAAATTTGTCACTCGTCTTCAGAACATGAGAGGATTGCTTTCCGTAATGAAGACAAATTCCCTTTAATCCAAATGACATCTCTCCTTTGGGCCTCAAACAGAGCTTCTAATAACCGATTCTCATAGAAGCATCGGATTCATAACCCCTGTGATTTGAACATCTCGTAGTTCATTTGGAGTTCAAGGTGGTTTTTGTTATGTTTATGTTTTTCTTTCTTCTTCTTTTCTTATCTTTTCTATGCTCTTCCTCAGAGCATTTTAGTTTGTATCTTTTTCTTTGTTTGCCCTTTGTTGCCTTTAACATATCTTCGCTTTCCAAAAAAAAACATGCAAATCTTTCTATCGGGAAAGCTTCGCTTATTCAATTCAAAAGACTGATTATTTAGAACCCTTTTTGCTCATAAGTAAGAAAGCGTTGTTGGGTTCAGCAGAATGATAGTGCTTTTATATATATTTTTTCTTCAAGTGAAATTTAAACGGACATCTATAATATATACATTCTCACACACCATAATAAATCTCTTGAACCTAAAATATTTTGGTCTTGATATTACCATTTCACGGATAACACTAGACTAAAGGCCCATTGGTTCAATGAATTATAGTTTGATTTAGCTTCAGCATAAATAAGTCTAAAGAATTTGATGAATAGGTCTTCACTGCAAGTGATTTCGAAACTGGTTGATTTTGACAGTAGAAATTCAGAACCTAAGAAGGGTCTTCACGGGCTTAAAAGTCTTTTAGGATGACCTGTAGAAAATTTGCTATAAGTCAAGCTTGTCGACTATCAAAGGAGAGGCTGATTTTGATTCTTGAAATCACAATAATCACTTTACAGATGCATGCCCAAACACACCCGAACCACACAATATCAAAAAGTAGACAGAATCACACAGCATTTATATGGTACAACAATTTGGTTTCATTCATGTAATAAGCAGCTATTGATAACAGCTACAAATGCTGTTTTTTGAGCATCACGTGTAACTTGAGACCCCCAAAAGTTTTTTTGGTTCAACAACCATAAAGTTTGGCCTTAGAAGTCAAAATGAAATCCTATTCTAAAGACGAAAATACCCTCAAAGATATACGAAATTAATAGGCATGTATGAGAAAAAGCTCAATGAGAAAGAGAAATGTACTATATCAGCTTAAAGTCTGGTAACCGCCAAGAGAAGGAGACCCGTCATTCCTTGAATCATATCGTGACTTAAACGTCGGCATCCATGGGAACATCTTCCCAATTTCCTTGGTTAAGTTAGACGGACTCATTTGTCTATCATTTATCCCGAATTTTGCCCTTTCTATAGCTTCCATTATATCTTCTCTTGCCACACATTCACCACCTAACCATATATAAAAGAAATCAGTCATTATGATCATATCATATGATGTAGCAACAGTTCATGAGCATATTTCTACAAAACAACTTTACCCTAATCTGCTCATTCACGGGGGAGGCATATTAGGGGTGAAGTTGTAAAAATTACTACCTCTCTGGCTTTTACATCTCAGTTTAAGAACAAAAAAAAAACAAAAAACTGTGTCATTAAAATTTTAAGCATTGATAGACACTGCACAATGTGCACCAGATTTTTGGTCCTCTACAATACACCCAAAATTGATTTCAATTCTATACTTATCTTGGTTCACTTTTCAAGACTTGTTTAGGAGAAATTGTGAAAGAATTGACCACCATGCAAGTATATGTGCAAGCTCTGCTGGTATTTTATTTGCCTTACACAAATACAAACCATGGGTAGGGGTGCACTTGAAAGTACATTAAAGTGTCTTGCAGCGTAAAGATATAGAAAAACTGTTACGGTAGGGGTGCATCCAGTGAGAAAAGTTGTTGTAAAAATACATATAGCCTGTTTAGGACTGCTACTTATAACTCGCACATCCTAGCAATGTAAAAACTGAAAAGGCCAGAAGAGCCTAAACTTTCTTTATCTTGGAGTCTATCTTGTACGCAGGGACGGAGCTAGGGGGGGTCCCGTGGGTGCCCGTGACACCTATGAATTTTTTCGATTTACTGTTAATTTTAAGAAAAAACATCGATTTTTCTCAAATATATCTAAAATGACCCCGGTCCATTGAAAAGTGTTTTTAGTCTTATTTAGTTAGCATCTTAAACTCAATTATATTACGGTTAAAAAAAATTTAAATTTGTGCATCCCTGCTTGTACGGTACATATTTATGCTTAGTTTCACTCTAAGAGCAATAGAAGAACAAGAGATTAACTTCTCCTACCATTGTTCTTATTTTATTATACTCCCTCGGCCCGAAATTAAATATGCTTTTTATGAAATGCAAAATGTTTTAAAGAAGTGCAATCATTACATTGTGTATCAATAAAATGTCACATTTACCTTTTTTTAAAATGTATTGATTGGTTGGATTTGAAAGTGGACACTTATTTTGGGACAAACCAAATAAAAAGGTGGATAGTTTATTCTGGAACAGAGGGAGTAACAAATAACCATTGTTATGTGAAAATGCAAGAAGACATTTACACACTAGTATGAACCGACAATGTTGGATAAATGGTTAAAAGTTAAATGGCAAAAAGGTCAAATAAACATATCTTGCTTGGCATTTTTGTCCAAAATGACTTGTTCCTAAGAAGTGTCGCTTTTTTCTCCATTTTCATTTTTGCAAAAAACACAACGGTTTATGGTTGAAAAGGTACTCAAGAAAGATAATAATCAATGTATGATTTTGCTATGGGAAACTTAAAATGCAAACTAGTTTAGAAAATTGAGATGAAAACCTCGTCTAGCAGCAAGCAAAGCAGCTTCATTGACAATATTGGCCAAATCAGCACCCACAAAGCCTTGAGTAAGAGACGCAACTAGGTTGCAGATAATGGCGGAGTCTTCTTCGAGAGGGATTCCTCTGAGATGTACAGCTAATATCTTTCTTCTTCCAGCTTCATCAGGTTCTCCCACAAAGACTTTCCTTGAAAACCGACCAGGACGGCAAAGAGCAGGATCTAGTGCTTCAGGCCGATTAGTTGCTGCTATTACAATCACATTTACATCTGACTCGAACCCATCCATTTCTGTCAGTAGCTAAACAAGGCATGAAACACAGCTAATCAGAGATATGGTTAGCTTCAACATGATGAAAGTGTTGCACCATAGAATAAAATATTTTAATTCATGCGTTACTTTTCAATAGAATATCTTCTTGTAACTTATGTTTAGAGAATAAACAAAAGCTGGTTAAATTTATTCAAAACAATAACATATGAAGTTTTACCTGGTTTAGTGTTTGGTCTCTTTCATCATTAAAACTTCTACCACGTTTCCCCCCAACAGCATCTAGTTCATCTATAAAAATGATTGATGGTGCATTCTTTCTTGCAACACTAAAAAGGTCCCTAATACGAGCTGCTCCTCTTCCAACAAACATCTCCACAAATTCACTTGCAGAAACTGAGAAAAATGGCACCCCGGCTTCTCCAGCCACTGCACGGGCTAATAATGTTTTCCCGGTACCTGGGGGACCCACTAGTAGCACTCCTCTAGGTAACTTTGCTCCAAGCTTGTTGTAGTTTATAGAGCCTTGGAGGCACAACACGATCTATATAGTATAAACATGTAAAATAATATAAGTGTCCACTCAAAAGTATTACTTGACGAACCAGTAGTGTAGTTTAACTAGCATACAAAACAGAAATCATGTTCTGTTGACTTCATATTACCAGTATGGTTCTTAACTATTTTTATAGTTTTATACCTCAATGGATCTTTTATCTTTAGTTGCAAAATTATTGTTTACTTCCATTATGAAGTTAGCGATTACAGAAAAGGGCACATATATTGGTTGGGGTAAGTTAAGCATTTTCCATATTGGTGCCTCAGTATGCCCGATTAATCACCACATAGATAGGATTTCATGTTGCATTGACCACCGCCTCTCCCACGACAACACAATGCATGCAGTATTAAAGAGCTTATATAGCAACAATAGTGATCCACTACATGATCAACAATGAAGCTTATCAGTAAGCGCACTATATGCTACATGCTTAGATGCTACTACGTAAATGTAGGTATAAGGCAATAAACAAGACAATATGCTTGGATTTTTATGGGATTCAGGCACACAGCTAACAGCAGGATTAATTTCTTCCGTGTGCCACAAAGGTTGCTAGACAAATGGAAAGGATATGACAAATTCTTAATCCTTGGCCCAAGACCTATCACTACATGTGCAAGTATGAGCCACATATCTAGTTGCCGTGCCTTCTGGCATAAAAGCGAGCACCAGAACAAACTCTAGAAGTAGTTTCTAGGTTGCCCTAAAATTTCTTGGCTCTATTACGCATAGCTTGTGCAGTAAGTTAAATGAAGGTTTTCACATTTTTAAGATGAATAATTAGTTACGCCTTCATTATCTTAATTATGAGATAAATATGTTTGAAATATTGGACCCTCAAGATGATCACGGTCACCAGAATCCTAACTTCCCGATGAATTCAATTATCAGAGTATAAAATAGTTACACTGCCAAGTTAACGTCGGGCTATAAAACTACTTACAAAATGTGCCACTAATTATTTAAAAAGCAACCATAACCAATCTCTGTTAAATACAAACTATTGCAACTTAGAATACTCATATAAATCAGTTTCTTTGTCTTCACCGAGACAAACAAAGACCTTTCTCAGCAACCCTCTCAAAACTGCTGTGCAGCTCCATTTCCTGTGTTTGCTACTAGTAACAAACTCTACAAGTTAATTGCCAATGAAGAGCCTTGTCAGAAACTTCTACATTAAGTGTTCAATTTCATGGTAGTTGTTGGAACTTGGAACCATAGATTCCTAGGTTATGTCCTGCTTGGCATTTTATAAAGGCATTACACAGTTATTGGAGAATAGGCTATCTGATGTCCAAATAAACACAAGCATCAAAGGATACTAAGGCAGTAACTTAAACTAACACAAGAATAACAAATACGAAGTAAATAAAGATGGTTACCTCCATAAGCTCTACTTTTGCAGTATCAACACCCTCTACATCTTCAAAGTTAACCACTTGATTGCTAGGCCGCCGCTTCTTTGCAGGGCTATTCGCAGCCGAAAGTTGACGATACAAAATCCACATCAACGGAGTTAAAGGAATCCAAAGTGACAGTATAGTAATCAATGTATTCCTCATCGACATTAACACAGACTGTGGAGACGAACTATACGTAATTCCTTTCTCTCTCATCAAACCAAGAAGATAACTCTCGTCATGATCAATCTTTCTTGTCGAGAACTGCCATTCAGGCACCGAACTTTTAGTCTTTGTAGATTTGCTCATCACATTCTGACTCGTAATCTGACTATTCTTCACTACATCACTCTTAACAATATTTTCGTCATTATCACTTACTTCCACTTTCTTACCCTCCAAATTTTGCATATCCTCAACACCAAATGTTCCCGTATTATAATATATCCTCCGTGACCCCTCTTCAAACAAAACTTTCATAACCGACCCACTCTGAATACTTGTCACCAAATCCGAATACGGCACAACTTTAGGAGTCGGCATTGCAGTCAACTTCAAAAACAAATAACACAACCCCAGCACAACAGTAATCGCACCCGACAACGTCACTTTCCTCATATTCTTCCTCAAATAAGCTCCAATATCATTCAACATCGCTTTAACCGACACCCTTTTCAACTTTGAACTCAATAACCTTAACCTAGGCTGCAACCTAAGCTTAAACCCTTTCCTTAAAAAACCACTATCCCTCTTCCCTAACTGGTTCCCTTTATTCCAATTATTATCATTTAACACTGACTTAATACAACACAACCTATTTTGGGACTTATAACATACTAAAGGCAATGAATTTGAACAAGATAAAACATGGCATTTCATTAAACACTTGGTGGGCATAACTCGAAGTTTCGAAAACTCGAAACTATTTAATGATCTATTGTTTATATAAACAGGAACTGCAGACATTTCTACAGACATAACATTCAATTTTCCCATGAATTTGTGAAAACTAACAGACCCAGTTCAGACTTTGCAATAAAGATTATATATTTGTAAGAAATTTACCTGAACCCATGAAATGAAGACTATGCAAAGCCAGTTATTGTATAAAAAATACCCTTTTTGAATGTTCAAGTTATAAAATCTTTGATGATGTTTGAGTAGGCTTATCTTACCAATTTTTGAGGAAATAATAATATCTAAAGGGGTCTGGTTATTTTATTGGGATAAAAATATATGAACTGGTGAAATTACAATTTAACCCTTGTACTATTGATTTGGGACAGTTTAATTCCTTGTAAACATCTTTGGCTTGCTTTTAAGTTCTTGGCAAATTAGTGATGCAAATTGGACTAGCTTTATACAGTTGTAAAGAGAAATGATTACATTAATGATTAGGGTGCGTTTGGTTCGCAGTATGTTTTGAAAGGAATTGTAATCTGTAAAAGGAATTGTAATTTGAATGAATTGTAATTCAAAGTGTTGGAATGTGTTGTAATTGTAATGTGTTGTAATTGTAATTGATGTATTCTCTCTTTGTGTTTGCTTGGATCTCAACGTAATTTAATTCAAAAAACTAAAAAAAAAACTTAATAATAATAATAATAATTAAATAAATATTAACATAATAATAATAAAAATAATAAATATTATTATTATTATTATTTTATAAATATTATTATTTTAATAATTATATTAAATATTTATATTTATTATTATTATTATATTGTTATTATTATTTTATTTTATTTATTTTTATTATTATGTAAATATTATTATAATAATAAATATTTTTATTATTTGATTATTTTATTATTTTATTATTATAATTATTATAAAAATATTATTATAATGAATATTTATTATTATTATTATTATTATTATTATTATTATTTTTATTATTAATAAAACATAATAATAATTATTATTATTTATTATTATTATTATTATTATTATTATATAAGTATTATTATTTTAATATTTATGTTAAATATTTATTATTATTATTATTTTATTTTTATTATTTTATTATTATTATATAAATTTTATTATAATAAATATATAAATTTTTATAATTATAATAATAATTATTATTATTACTATTATTATTATATAAATTTTATTATTTTAGTATTTATATAATAATAATAATAATAATAATAATAATAATAATAAAATTCTGAATTACAACGTAATTCAAAACTTTCCATCCAATATCCTATGTAATCTGAATTCCCTCATTGGATGTATTTGGAATGACTGAATTACAATTACAACGCAAACCAAACAGCCTACGTAATGTAATCTGAATTACATTCCCTCCATTTTGCGAACCAAACAGACTACGTAATGTAATCAAATTACAATTATATCTAATTACGGCGGATTACGGCGAACCAAACACCCCCTTAGTGTTGTTTGTAGGCGAAGTTACCTTTTGAGCAACTTGAAGCAACTACTACAATCCCGCTGAAGCGAAATATCGTTGATGTAAGATTTAGACAATTACAAATCTATCTGATGGTTAAGGGACTGTTTTTAGAAGGACTTTCAGCAATAATATGACCATGCAAACATAAAGTGTGTATATGCTAAATTCTCCTAAGATGTTGTGATAAAACCGTGAGACCGAAGACCAAGTATCAGCCGAACCCAATCGAGTCAAAAGAATTTCTACAAGATTTTGAAGACCTTGTTTTAAGGAAGACCAAAGACATTTTCTATTTTGTTATCCTACGTCTACTCAGCTAAGGTCCATACACTCTAGACTCGATCCAGACACAAGCCCAACAAGGCCGAAATCTGACAAAAGACCTGGGAAATACTTCCCCAAACAACATTAAGGCAAAGTTGGCCTGACAAATGTGTCCAGGAAAACGATACGCCTGGCAACCTCGCCAGGAGCGCTAGGACGAGCACCACGTGCTCTCCCCACTTCTTCTCCCGATGACTATCACATGAACCATCAAATTGCCTTTACGGGTTCTCACAACCCTAAAGGACTCTCTATAAATACTTGACCATTTCCTCAAAATGGTCCAAGCTAATCTCAAGCAATATTTCCCAGGTCTTTCTTGGGAACTCCACATCCAAGTCGATTATCTTATCTGGCAATTGACACAAACTAACTGAGTCGACTCGTGAGCATTACCCCAACTCGTAATTCCGGTCACAATTAAGGGTCCTTACAGAACGCGGAAACCAAACAACCGACCACCCCAAACTCGCAATACGTATCATACGTAAAAATGACACCATCTGTGCTATACGATACTAATAGCCATGATTTTTTCTCTTTTTCCAGTTAACCGGAAAAAGTATTCCCACCGGAAAACCAAAAACACCAACCGTTTTTTTATTTTTCGATACTCGAAACCGCAAAACATGCAAAATGATAAGCGTTTCTGCTTCCTAGCGTCAAAAATCCAAAAACTCAAAACACACTTTTTCGTCGCTGGAAAAGTCACCCCTACCCCGAAATAAAAGTTTCATCATGAAACACTTGTTTCCAGGCAACAAGCCTAGACCCGTTTTTCGTTACAAAACACGAAAAAAAACTCCTACTCACACCAAAAAATCCAAAAAACAACCAACTCGCTCATCCTCCAAATCATCGGGAAAATTAAATTTTTTCGGTTCACCAAGAAACTCAAAAATCATCAAAAGACCCTGATATCTCAAATATCTAGGTTGGCAAAAAAACAAGTCAGCCTGGATAGGAAGACACATCAAGCGAATCCTAAAGGTACCTCATCTCTTTAGCATGAGTCAATCATCGCATTTCCCTAAAATCAGTCATATACACAAATGGACTGGGAGGACTTGATAGCGTATAAGACCTTCATCCCACTCGGCTAAGGCCCATACACTCTAAACTCGACCCTAACACAAGCCTGACATGGCCGAAGTCTGACAAAAGGCGTGGAAAATACTTCCTGAGGAAACACTAAGGCAAAGCCCGCCTGACAAACATGTCCAGGCGAACGGTACACCTAGAAACCTCGCAAGACCTTTAAGACGAGCACCCCGTGCTCTCTTCATTTCTTCTCTCGATAGCCACCACGTGGACCATCAGATTGCCTTTACGGGTTCTCACACCCCTAAAGGTCTCCCTATAAATACTTGACAATTTCCTCGAAATGGTACAAATTAATCTTAAGCAACATATCCTAGGTCCGCCCTGGGAACTCCACACCCAAGTCGATTATCCTCTCGAGTAATTGACACAAACCAATGGTGTTGATTCGTGAGTGTTACCCCAACTCATGACTCCGATCACACTTTGGGGTCCTTATTGAACGTGGAAAATCAAACGTTCGATCACCCCAAACCCTCAATACGCATTATACGTAAACAGTTATATAAGGGTGCGTTTGGTATACCGTTATGAATGACAATGGGTATGAGTTTGATAGTAGTGGTGGGTCCCTCATCTATGAAAGATCCATACCTAGGTCTTTTGATATATATGGAGTATGGAATATATTCATCATTCATTACCATAGTGGTGGGCCCTCTCATCTTAAACAAACACCTTTAATCACTTTCATAGTGATAGTCTCATTCCCATAGTGGGCAACCAAACGCACCCTAAGTGTAATATGCATCATGGAGAAAGGTAAAATTTTTTTTGTCTAAAAGTCTATTTTCTCTCTAGTGTTCTTGGAATCTCGTCAGCTCAAATGGCTTATCAAATCTTATCTCTTATCTAGTTCTTTGAATATTGACCATCTCAAATCGGTCTCATAACATGTTAACATGCTGTGAAGGTTGTATGATGAAAATGATAGAGGATTCTTAAGAGCTGAAAAGAATCCATTAACTTTGAAAGCATTGAACGAGTGGTTGTAAGTTGAAAATCTCATATATTGTTGCAGTAGAACCATCATAAACTAGTAACCCACCGCGAGTGGGTTGCGGGAAGTAGAGTACAAAAAGGATGATTAGAAAGCACTCACGCATAAAAGAAGTTTTCAGAAAGATTTCAGCGCGGAGGATTCAAAAGTTGCGATTAGGTTCATGTTGAGGTGGTTACCCTAGTCTGAAGCAAATTCTGAGAAGAGAAACTCGCTCCTGGTACTCATAAGGTGCCTTCAATCTCTTTATATGTATAAAGTTGCATTTTTCAACACTTAGAACAAAAACTCAAATATCAAACTAAAAGTAAAACATACTAAAATGGGCTATATATGTGAAATAAAAGAAGTTGATAGTTAAAAAACTGTGAGTAGTCCAACTCTAAACACATTGCCAAACTCACGAAATCAACCAACAATCATTTGATTTTTTTATATCTATTGGTCTCACAACATCAAACATGTATAAGGGCCTGTTTGGTTTGTGGGTATGGAATGGTGGTATGGGTGTGAGAATGATACATTGTGTTTGCTTTGATCACATGAGTATGAGAAAACCTATAAAACTAAGGTATGAGCATACCTTATCATCTATGTCGGTTTGAGGATACCATTTCAGTTTGAGGCCCACATAATGAAAATAATGAGGCAAAATATATTTTTTTAATGGAGTAATCATCTAACCACACAATGAAAACAAAGAAGGGGCCCATTTTGAACGTTTAACCACACAATGAAAACAAAAATGAGGCTCACCACTAGTTAAAAAACATAATGATACCGATTTAAGATCATTTGAAGACAAAAGATTCTTTACATACCAAGGGATCAATCTCCACCATCTATCTTTCTTTTATTTGTATTTGATCTAACGGATAAGATTAATTCTAACAATTTAAAAAACTCATTTTCATCATTTTTTTCAAATATTAATATCTTTCAAACCGTTAATCGTTAAGCGAAAAAAATCTACGATTACGACAAACATTTAAGTATCTTTCTATATATAGGCACTTTGATATACTTTTGGCAATTTTTTCCCATATTTTTCACGTTCTTTTTACATTTTTTTCGTTACTGAAATTTGCATAAAAAAATCACATGTGACTAAACACTAATTTGAATATCACATGCGATATTAGTGTTAAATCACATATGATAAATTTGAATATCACATGTGATATTACATATCATATGTGATTTGAGGAGAGTTATTTTACATACAAAACTTTTCTTACATACCAAGGGACTCATCTCCACCATCCATTTAAAAAGAAATTAATGGCTGAGATTAAAAGCATTTTATTATTTCACCTATTTTTTATAATTTAAATATCTCTTATACCGTTAATCGTTAAGCGAAAATATTTACATCGTCACGACGAGCATTTAATTATCTTTCTATAGACGGGCACTTTGATATACTTTCGAAAAAAGAAAAAAAATGTATTGTTTTCATGTTTTTTCGTATTTTTTTCGTATTTTTTTCGTTTTTTTACGTTATTAAAATTTGCATGAAAAAAATCATATATGATAAAACGCTAAGTTGAATATCACATGTGATAGTAGTTTTAAATCATATATGATATTACACTAATATCACATGTGATATTCAAATTAGTGTTTTATCATATATGATTTTTTAATGCAAATTTCAGTAACGTAAAAAAACGAAAAAACTTAAAAAACAACGTGAAAGATACGAAGAAAAAAAAATTGTCGAAAGTATATCAAAGTGTCTATTTATAGAAATATAATTAAATGCTCGTCGCAATGATATATTTTTTTCGCTTAACGATTAACGGTTTGAAAGATATTAATATTTGAAAGAAATGATGAAAGTGGGTTTTTTAAATTGTTGGGATTAATCTCATCCATTAGATCAAATAAAAATGGAGGGTGGAGATTGATCACTTGGTATGTAAAAAATCTTTTGTCCTCAAATGATCTTAAATCATGTGATTTAACACTAAATATCACATGTGATATTCAAATTAGTCTTTAATCACATTTAATTTTTCATGCAAATCTCAGATTCGAAAAAAAAAAAAAAAAAAAGACGAAAAAACGTGAAAAAACGTTTTTTTGCCGAAAGTATATCAAAGTGTCCGTCTATAGAAAGATAATTAAATGCTCGTCGTGATGGTGTAATTATTTTCGATATTTAAATTATAAAAAATATTTGATATAATACAATGCTTTTAATCTCAACCATTGATTTATTTTTAGATGAAAAGCGGAGTTATGTCCTTTTATATGTGAGAAACTTTTGTATGTAAAATAACTCTGTTCAATGATACCTAAATTTTATTGATCAATCCAAACGATAAACTAATTTCATTGTCATTCTACCATATACATACTCATTCTTATAACCATTGTGATGTTCATATCAACACAACAAGTCTAAAAAAACACAATGAATAAAGCATCGAAATTATTAAAAAACCATGAGAGAGAGTGTGAGAGAGAGTGGCGACAAAGAAGAAGATGAAGGTTGGGAGGAAGTTAGAAGAAGACAAAAGGGTGGCAGGTCTAACCATAAAGATGGAAACCAATCTCAAGGTATTGTCAAATTCTTTGTTTCCAATATCCCCGACAGATGTAGGTCGTGGGATCTAGCATCTTGTTTTGAACCGTTTGGTTCGATTGCTGGGACATTCATAACTCGAAGGAGGCTTGCAAAAGGATTTAGATTTGGTTTTGTTTCATTCAAAGGAGTCAATGATTGGAAGACTTTGGAAGATAGTCTGCAGGGGATTAAGTTGGGGGGAAATAAACTAGTGGTTAACCTTGCTAAGTTCACGCTTGAGAATGAACGGTTGGGCTCCCATGGAGCAGCTCCGGCTCCGGAAAATCCTTCTACTACCTCTCTTAGGAGGACTGGTGCTTCAAAGATTGGGAGATCCTTCAGTAGTGTGGTGAAGGGAGATGGGGAGGCACCTTCAAAGGTGAAGGAAATCGTTATCGATCTCTCGGTTAACGAACTAGCGGCGTTACACGAATTGGCCCTTGTGGCAAGCTGTAGTAGCTTCAAAGTTTTGACAGATTTGAACGTGCTACTGGGCAATATTGGAGACCCAACCCTCCAGCTCCAATACTTGGGAGGGCTTGACGTATTATTGGTGTTTAGTGCTATACCCAAGGCCTGCGACTTCATGGCTAGAAAGGATAAGTGGGGGCAGTGGTTTAACAAACTCGAAATATGGAGGGGGCAGTCTCTAACCTTTGAGAGAATAGCATGGGTAGGGATTTATGGTGTGCCTCTACATCTTGAAAATGTATCTACTTTCAACACTATCGGAGAACAGTTCGGCAAAGTGGTCTTTCCCGCTTTGGTCAATGAAGGCAATAAAAACCGGACTGTTGAAGGTATTGGTATATTGGTCGGAGAAGGAAAGGAAATCAAGGAGCAGGTGGTCCTTTCATGGAGAAACAAAAAATATAGGGCGTGGATTTCGGAGAAGATGGTAGACTGGTCCCCCAATTGCGACATCTTAGTTTCAGGAAGTCATATCCCACCAGAATCAAATCCTCATTGTTCGAGGAATTCATCGTCAAGCTCCAACGTTAGGGTTGGCGGTGAGGTGAAGGTGGTAGGGGAAGAGACGATGCATGGGAGTGGTGGGGGAACCGAGGAGTTGCATGGGGAAATGCCAGGTCCAATTAATGGTGTGGGGCCAGAGAATGATTTTGTTTTTAATTCTGAGTCACGTGAGAAGTCGAGGGGTAACGGTCAGCAAGAGTCTACACAAGAATGGAACTTTAGTATTGGGCCATCTCCCAGGCCCAAGAAACGCCCAAGAGAGTCTGATCCATTTTCGTTGGACAAGTTATTGGGCCTCAACAAAGGAAATATAGATGTCGAGATAGAGGTTGAGAGCAATGGGCCTCGTAAATCTATTTTTGCAGCAGCTTCAGTACCTGAAAAGAGTTGGGATCTCAACAACTCCCCATCTCTTAACACTAACCAAAATGATCATCAGGAGGATGGTCGGGAGGAGGGTGAGTTTCGACCAACTGAAGATGATATCGAAAAGGACAAGAAGATAGATGAAGAGGTTGAGGAAAATCTCGAGATGGGTAAGTCGATCGGGGTTGACCTCTCTGAGGTCTGAGAAGTGCTAAGAGGTAACATTGTAAAAGAAGGTATTAATCCCGTTTTCCAATGAATGTCTTGTCGATTAATATCAGGGGAATGGGGGGGGGGGGATTTGAAACCTAAATGGATTTGTAGACAAAAGAATAGAGAAAAGGTGTCTTTTTTGGCGATTCAAGAAACTCAATGTGGGGGGATAAGAGAGAATGTTATTCGGAGATATTGGGGTAGAAATACTTTCGATTTCGAAGTTGTAGAACCTTTGGGCAGATCGGGGGGCTTAGTTAGTGTTTGGGACCCCGGTGTGTTCAAGAAGGTGGATTGTATTAAAAGGGATAATTTTTTTGATCACTCAAGGTTACATAAAAGGCATCGACACTAGGATCTTCATCGTTAATGTTTATGCTCCCCAGTTAAGAGGAGATAAAAAAGCGGTTTGGGAAGTGTTATATAGTTTGAAAAATGGTAACAGTGGGTGGTGGTTTATGATTGGCGATTTTAACTCGGTTAGAACTAGTGACGAAAGAAAAGGGTCTACCTTCAAGAGAAATTGTGCTAAAGATTTCAACGATTTTATTATGGAGGCTGGTATGTGCTAAAACACATACCTTTTCTTTATCAAAATAGACCCAAAATAACCAAGAAAAAGCCGTTTATTGCTAATATTTGTGGTTTTCTTGAGTTTGTGCTTGTGCAGGTACGGATATGTCAAAACACACGAAAAGAAAGCCAAAACCGAAGAAAACCAAGCACGAGAGATTAAGAGAGCTTAAGCTGAGCCGGAAGAGCAGAATTGTGCATTTATGATGATTTTATTCTCCGAGGATGATTTTTGGAAGTTTTAATCAAGTTTGATGAATTGGCAAAAAAATGGCCCCTCAGCTTTGAGAATTGGCAGAAATGGCCCCTGAAGATTCAAATGTTGCAAATTCATCCCTGGTCTATTGAAGATTGACAAAGATGGTCCTTGGAAGATAATGTCAGATTTACATGTTTGGTCCCTCATAATTCAGAATTTACATGCTTGGTCCCTATGGTTACTAATTGTTTAATCCAAATCCAATATATACACTAGTCCAAGTTATACCCATTTATCCAATTCACAAAACTCTCGGCCCAATCCCATTACCCCCACAACCCGGCCACTTAATAATCCAACCCGTCCCCTTTATTAATCCCAACCCGGTTATCCACCCATTTAACCCGACCACTCAACCCACTTTGAAATATAATAAACAAACATAAACGCGCCCCAAACAGTGGTCTTCTTCCCCATAGCCAAACACACCCGTTTCCCTCTATTTTACCAACACCCAAACATCACACATCGTACTAAGCATCTATCAAAAGTTTCTAGAATCACTGACTTGTCAGGAGTGATGCCTACGTGGCCTTTCCAAGCTATCTCATTGGACTAGACACCTCATCAAGACAAATGGAGCTCAGTGATTGGCTGAAGTGATGATGGATGATTGTGTGGCTCAGAATAGGACTTCTAGGCGTTTCTGAAAGGATCCCAAGGCTTCATCAGCTCTGCTATATAATGACCTCTTGGCTCACATATTAAATTGTCCAATCTCTTAGGTTTTAGAGAGATTTTGACCTTCTATTTCCTGTCATTTATTTGCTTAAGTCAAGTTCTTTTCAGTAATTTAAATACTCTTGTAATGTCACTTTGTTAATCAAGTTTATTTCATTAATCATTTGTCAATTCGAGTTTAATGCAATCTAGTTTCTAATCCTTCCAAAACTTGTTTTATCGTTTGTTTAAGCTCATATAAGCTTTACTAAGCTTATATGAGATCATGGAATCTTAACTGCTCTTAAATCTCTAGTTTTGGTTAAAGTCAACAAAAGTCAAAAATCAAAAGTCAATCGATTTCATGTTAATTTCTGGTTTTAGTTTGTTAAAATGATGAGTTTCATGTTTATATAAGTTTCTAATTCAGTTTTAGTAAGATTCTCTTCAAGTTTTATTATTAAAAATGTAGATTAGAATATTAAAGGGGTGTTTGGATTGCTTGAAAATCAGTAGCTAGAGGTTATATTGTTGCAGTGGATCAGTAGTTTTAGGCTTGGTTTAGATTATTGAGTGCTTATCTGTCTTTATTTTGCTTCAGCCTCATGAAAGTCAAAATAGTTTGAATCTGCCTTGTTATACTTTATCGTTGGAATCGCTGGCTAGGATTTTGCATATAGGTGTTAGATTTGATAAACCAGCTGGTATTGTTTTCATCTCATCATTATTATATCATCTTTAGTCCAAAATTTGCATTTGAATCTCATTTTAGTCAACTTTAATCGTTCTTCAAATAGTCAACTGAGTCAAAATCAAGTCCAAAGTCAAGCATGGATCTTGTAGCAATAGCATAGTGTTCATTTTAACTAGTTAAGGTCTCAAATTTGGTCTACTTGCAGTCTTCTAGGTGGTATTCAAGACCACTTATCTGGTTTTAGCTTTAGCTTTTACGATAAGCTCATAGATTAGCTCAAACAAGAGGGGTAAGTTCATCACTGTTTCCAAAGAATCGTCCCATAATGGTCGGCTTAGGTTTTGGCCTCAAATTCTTCATTAAAAGTCATCATTAGCTGAAACTTTGGATTATTGATCTCTGCCAGGTGGGCTTGAGATCCATGCTTTTAGTTTTCTATTTGGCTTATTGGATAAGCAGTTTCAACTGCTTAAAGTAGGGTCCCAAATCAGCTTTTGCTTAAGTGGTCAGTTAGCCCAATTCTTGGTAACTAGCTTATTAGGTGTTAGGAGTAGGTTCTGTAAGTTGCCTTAGATTAGTTTTAGTGTACTTTAGCTTATATAATCAGTTGGTTCCATTTAGTGCTTATTTGCTTATTGTCAAGTGCTTATTCTAGCTCATTTTACACTGCAGCTCTATATTCTCCCACATAAGCCCTAGTTTTTCTATTTTTCTCAGCTTTAGAATAATATTTTAGATTTTCCCTGAAGTTTTCATAATTTTTGGTCACTATTTGCTATTTTTCTAGATTAAATTCAGTTTTTAATCATTTTAAAATAGCTTTAATTGCATATAATTAAGAAAAAGTTCCAAAAAATAATTTTTCAATTTCAACAGTTTAAGATAAATATAAAAAGCATAAAAAATATTTTTCCTTATTTTTCTCCTTTTATTTGGTATTTTTAACAATTTAAATTAGATTAAATTAGTTTTAAATTAGTAGAAAATAGAAAATTAATCTAAAAAATACAAAAATAGTTTTGAAAAGTCTTTAGTGATATTTTAGATTTTTAGAAAGTAGTTTCATATTTTTCTCCCTAAATTTCATAATTTTTAGTATTTTAATTTAGTTTAATTAGTTAAAAATTAGTTTTTAATTTAAATAAAATCCAGAAAATTCCTAAAAAACAGTTTTAATTCATAATTAGTTTTCAAATATCATTTTTAGAGTAAAAGTAATTTTAGGTTATTTTTAGGAGTTAGATTAGTCGTACTTGCTTTTTATCTTCGCTTTAAACCTTTGCATTTTTATATAGATTTGCGTAGTTTGCCTTAATTCTTAGGATTTCCCATAGATTTTAATCCTTATGCTTTCCTTATCCCGTAGTTTAGAATATATCATATTATCCCCTTCTCATATTCAACCGATTATTGTGACGTTGGAAATTCCATTCAACTCTCGTTCGGAACGATCTCGGTGCTCAAACCTAATACGTTTGAGTTACCCACATACTACACTTCTTATTATTGATTTGTAATCAAATCAGAGGCTGACTTACACGAATTCGAGATGAAAGGAGGCAAATTCACATACCTAAAGGAAGATGACAGAGGAAGGAAATTGAGTAAGATTGATCGATGTTTGGTTAGTAGAGATGTTTTAGACAGGTGGCCGACTGCATGCTTGAGAGTCCTTCCTAGATGGCTTTCCGACCATAGCCCGATTCTTCTTTCGTTACTTGATATCAATTTTGGGCCCAACCGCTTGCTTTCACCCGGGCTAGAATATCCAGAATGTATTGAAGTAATAAATAAAGCCTTGGTGAATTTTGACTTTGTGGGGGAGCCAGACGTTAAGCTTTTGATGAAATTTAGATGGCTTCGTAAACACTTAAAAGAATGGCGGGACGAGTTCATTCAAAAGAGCGGGAAGAAGAATTGTGTAGGAAAGAGCTTGAGGAGCTGGACAAGGCCATGGAAGACGCCGAATTGTCGGAGGAGGAACAGTGGATTAGGACCGAAAGCAAAAAAAGGTTGGAAGAGATTGAGATTCGAAAAACTAAAGACCTAAAACAAAGATCAAGAAATAAATGGGCAGCGGAAGGTGATGGGAACAATCGATTTTTCCATGGTGTAATAAACAATAGAAAAAATAGCAACTCAATCCAAGGTTTGATGATCGGTGATGTGTGGATCGATAAACCCAAGCTGATTAAGAAGCACACGTTTGAATTCTTCAGGGAAAAATTTAAGGAGGATTGGATGGAAAGACCGAGTCTCGATTGTGGTATTACGTCACAATTACCAGGGAGGCCGCTGGAAACTTGTCTGATGTTTTCTAAAGAAGAGATCAAACGGCCGCTCGGGAAGATCGGGCCCCGACCACGGTTTCCTTCAAATATATAAGAAGATTTTGGGCTCACTTTGAAGGGGATTTTGTTAAGGTTTTCGAGGCCTTCTATGAAGGTAGGGGTTTTAATAGGGGGTGCAACGCAGCATTTATAACACTGGTTCCAAAAGTTAGAGACCCGGGCCACTTAAACGAATATAGACCGATTACCCTTGTTGGCGCTACTTGCAAAATCTTATCCAAGGTTTTGGCAAATAGGCTCAAGTTGGTGTTAAGTTCTCTTATCTTGTCACACCCCCAAATTACCTGTTTTGCAGCGGAATGGAATTCCTGGGGATTGACTGTCATAGCATCACAGTTACAGATATATTGAACGACCTAAAGTGTCGTTTGGAAAATACATCGTTTGATTTAATAAAATAATCGAGTTTACAAAGATAGGTCCCAAATGAAAATCAATTTATGCGGAAATAAGTTTGTTACAAGCCAAACGATGTTTTAAAATGCATAAATCCCATGTGACGCGTCGTCACCACGACTCTATGATAAGTCCACATGCATGCCATGAAGTGAATGCCTTAGATACTGAGATAAAACATGCTAAAAAGTGTCAACACAAAGGTTGAGTGAGTTCATAGAGTTTGTGTTAAAATGTAAAGCCTTTAAAGAATGTTCATGCAGCAAAGGCATTGTAATCCACTCGTTCCAAGTTCGCCCATACAAAACTTGCAACCCGTGTGTTTACAACCCATTGCCAAAATATGTATAGTTTATGTTCAAACGCATAATGTCAAATGAATTCACATAACAGTACATTACTTAATCTATCAATTGATATAACACATATGAGTGTATTTCAAACATTCAAGACCATTAGTTCCATGATTATACCAAGACATTTAGTTCAATGATTATACCAAGACATTTAGCTCAATGATAATACCAAGACCTTTAGCTCAATGATAATACCAAGACCTTTAGCTCAATGATTATACCAAGACCTTTAGCTCAATGATAATACCAAGACATTTAGCTCAATGATTATACCAAGACATTTAGTCTGATTTATGATATAGAATATGACTAAACAATCGGCTCGATAAACATAAGGCAAATAATCATGAATGTCATAAAAGTTGATGAGCATGTATCTTCCCCAAAAGTAGTATAAAACAATTGAAAAATAGGGCTATGGAAACTCACTTGTTGCAATGATTATGATGACAAAAGTGGATACACCGAAATGTAGCGTGAATCTCTAAACTTGACCTATTATGAATGATATGATATGTAATAAGTCATGATGTAATGTTACGCAAATTGGATGATATCTATACCACTTGTGAATTTTTGAAAATAACACTTATCGTCGAATAATAATCTTATAATGTCTTGACCATTTTTAAATTACTTTAAATGTATTTACGTTGAAATGATATCCGACGATAATCATTTAGTGATTTATTATGAAATTATTACTTTTCGTCGTAAAATAATGTTGTTGAAATTTGCATGAAAGTGACTAAACGGCCTCGAAAAGCTAGTCGTAAAATGATGCACGTCGAATGTTAGGAAACGAACTCAACGGTTTTGGGAAGCTTGTATCATTATCTCAAAGTTTTAGTATTTAAGTTTTCATCCTAGAGGTCTCGATCACAGAGAAACATATAGGTTAAGTATGGTACTTTTGTCCAAAATATAGTTTAAGGGTGGTTTTCGGCAAAGTTTAAGTGACCGTATATTATTCATTACAACTCCGCTTGACGAACGGTTGGACATTTTGGAAAATAGGCTGTAGGCGAACTTACTTTTACTAGAAGACATCATTTTGTAAAAGTACTACATCCATGTTAAAAACGACCCTCAACATGGTCCTTTGTTGACGTAAAGTTTGTCCAATAGAAATATACTAATTTTTCTTATATAATAAAGTTACGGCAACTTGTTTAAAATGTGAATAACTTAGTCGTTATAAGTCCGTTTTCCGCTTCTTTATATCCACGGAATCGTGATAACATATACTAATATATTTTTGATAAGTCATTTAACAACGCTTAAGACTCATTTTTGACTCGTAAAAGTCGAGACAGCATGCTGAATTTTCTGAAACAAATAGTTTTCGTCCTCAAACTTCAAAATAGCATAACTTTTCAAGAGTAGTTTTAAACCGTTCAAGCGCCAATTTTGTTTTTAAAGTATATTTTCTAAATATCTAGCCCAAAATATTTTTTCTTACTGTGTATTTTCCAGATTTTCAAAATATGGACAGACCCTAAATTAAACTTGTCGAAATGAGTTTTATCACAAGAAAAACCTATTCTAACCAATTCAAAACAAATCCGAAGCTATTCAAATCCTACCATACACCTTCTTAGGGTGTCATGGGTTCCTAGACATCACCAAGAGTGATATATAACAAGGAGTAATTATAGGATGACATAAATATATATAACTTAAAAAAACATGTAAAAGTGGTATAAACATCCATGAGACTTGTATGTTTTCTCAAATATGATGAAATGAATATAACAATGAATATGAAATATGATGATGAATATGGATGCTTACTAGTAACTTGATGAGGTTTATGAGAACAAAGGATTTTCCTAATCACCCAAGGTTTTTATTGCACAACCTTAATCAAGAGTGATACTAGGGTGAATAAATCTTGTCTAGAAAATTTTGATGATCTTCTCCTTGGTCCCTTGGTGTGGCCGGTTTTGCAAGAGAAGAGAGGAAGAGAGAAACTTAATCCTTTTACACTAGATATTATTGTGGTGTATGTGAAGTTGTAAGATATAGAAATAATATAAATATAATGTATACTAGATATTTGTACACAATGGTTGAGTCATTCCTTTGAGTTGGTCGACATACATAAAAGAAGAAAAAGATAGATGAAATTTTAATAGCTAAGTACATATGTGTAGTAGAAAAGTGTAGTTAATTAAGGATGATTAATAACTTGTGTATTTATTTAAGCATTTAGGGTCACGTTAGTTAAAAATAAATTTTAACGGATCAAAATAAAATATATTGAAGTCATAAAATTATAAAAATACATTTCTTGCAAAAATTTGAGTGAAATAATAATTATCGCTTTGAATTCATTTAAAACCGTCAGAATTATATAAATATAACAATTTATATACAAAATAAATTTAAAACACCGGGTAAACTCATAATAATATTTTTATGAACTTAATATGAGTATAAAAATATCGGGATAATTTTGGAATTGTTGGATCAAATATTCAAAATAAATGATTACGCTGAGCATAAGCGTTTATTTAATAAGAAAATAAACGTTTAATTGAAAAATGCAAATCCATGCATGAACCGATATGAAATGATATTATTGATGTTAATGATGCTAATGATATGTAGACTAAACCTAGTCTATATGAAATGTCCATGATGATTGTTTATGAATTCAGCAGCCTAAACCATTAAGGTTACGCTGAATTTGATGCCGTAAACCTAGTTTACGATAAATGATAAATGGTGAAGCATGAGTAATGTTTTGAAAATGACCCTAAAATACGAGTTGTCACATGCATTTGCATCCAAAAAGGAATTCACCCCGAATTCAGTTAGTGTTAATCTATCGAATTTTTGAGTTTGTGATGAATAACGAGGAGAGAAGACATGAAGAGATGTCGTTATGGTTATCGATGATTAAGAGCGTACAAAACATCATAGTAGAGAAAATATTGGATGAATGTCTCCGATGAGCATAACTTTGACTTTTATGAATATGTGAAAACCCTGCTTGCACTAAGACTTATAAATAATTGCTCCCAACATAACATGATCCCTCCAGAATTAGACATAGTTAGCTAGGCTATGTATAATTAGGAACGATATCCCCTCCGAATTAGACATAGTTAGCTAGGCTATGTATAATTAAGGAACAATAATGTGATTTCGTTTAGTTGTTATAACTCGAGTGTTTACAGAGATCTAAACCTTGTAAGTGATAACGAATCTGAAGGAAAAGAAAGTACGCTTAATGAGAATATTTTACAACGAGTGGTTTATCAAAAGTAGTACATCTTAAGTCATAAGATCCAAATACGATGGAAGACATAAACTTAGTACGACATAGTACATAAGGAAAATGAGACTGTTAGTTTCGAACTTCTTCGGTCTTCCGCTATGTTGAGACCATGACAAGCTTCTCCTCCTTCTAATATGTATGCATTCCCATGAGCACCTTCAACTTGTTGACCTTGGTTTTGAGGACATTGATTCCGATAGTGTCCTTGCTCCCGCGATCCGTAACATGTAACTATGATCTTGCCTCTACAATTCCTGGCATGGTGTCCTAGTTTTTGACACTTGTAGCACTTAACAGACAAAGACCGAGTGATGATACTTACATCGATTACATAGTGGGTAGGTTCCGATAACCTCGCCTTCTATTGATGCAAAAGAACATAAACCATTGTGGTTTCTTGTCCTCTATTATGTTGTTGATGATGATTAGTGTTACGCTTTGGTTGTCAAGTATCATAACCTTCCGTCATTTTCCATTTCCTTTTGTTGTTAAGTTGGTTGTCGTGGTTGTTGTGGTTGTTGTTACAGTTATTGTTGATAATGTTTTCCCTTTCACGCATTGAGTCACACACCCCCAAATTACCGCTTTAAGATGAATGGAATTTCGGGATTGACCGTCATAGCATCACAATCACAGTATATTGAACGCACCTAAAGTGTCGCTTTGAAAAGAACATCGTTTGATTTAATAAAACAATCATAGTTTACAAAGTAGGTCCCAAATGAAAATCAACTTGTGCGAAAATAAGTTTGTTACAATTCAAACGATGTTTTAAAGTACGTAAAACCCAAGAGACGCTGTCGTCACCACGACTCCATGATGTGTCCAAATGCATGCCATGAAGTGAATGCCTTAGAGACCTGAGATAAAACATGCTAAAAGTGTCAACACAAAGGTTGAGTGAGTTCATAGAGTTTGATTTGAAATGTAAAGCCTTTAAAAATCGTTTATGCAGCAAAGGCATTGTAAATCGTTGAAATGTAAAGACTTTCAAAATCGTTTATGTAGCAAAGGCATTGTAAATCCACCGCCCAAGTCCCACCATACAAAACTTGCAACTGTGTTCACAACCCATCCGTAATATGCATAGTTTATATTCAAACAGAAATCGTCAAATGAATTCACAAAATAATGCATGGCTCAATGTATCGAATCGCTATGCAAAGAAAGGCATTGTGAATCCACTCAGCCCAAGTTCGCCCATACAAAACTTGCAACCTGTGTGTTCACAACCCACTGCCAAAATATGTAGAGTTTATGTTCAAATGAATATGAGTGTGGTTCAAATCGTTCCAAGACCGTTAGTCCATGAATATACCAAGACCGTTAGCTCAATGAATATACCAAGACCGTTAGACCAATGAATATACCAAGTCCGTTAGACCAATGAATATACCAAGTCCGTTAGACCAATGAATATACCAAGTCCGTTAGACCAATGAATATACCAAGACCGTTAGACCAATGAATATGATATGGAAATTCTAAGTATGGCAATACTGTTACTTCGCATGACTAAACATTCAGTTCGGATAAACATATAATTTGCAAATAGTCATGAATGTAATGAAAATAGTCGAGCATGTATCTCCAAAACAGCATTTGAAAGCATTAAAACAAGAAAAGTGGGGCTATGGAACTCACGGTAATCCTTAAAAGTTAGATTACTTATGAAAGTAAATGAAAATAATTGAGCATGTATCTCCCCCAAAACAGTTATGAAAACAAGTAAAAGCAGGGGCTATGAAAACTCACTTGGTGGAATGATGCGAAGACAAAAGTGAGTAATCGAGATGTAATGTGATACGCAAATCTTGACCTATGATGAATGATATGACATGTAATGAGTTGCAATGTAATGTTATGCATGCATTCTGATGTTATTTATACCATTTATGAAGTTTTGAAAATATTACTTGTCGTCGAAAAATACTCGTTTGACGTCTTGACCCTTCAAAAATGACTTTACAAGTTTTACGTCAAAATGTCATCCTACAATGGTTTTATAATGATTTATGGTGAAATTATCACTTTTCGTCAGAAACAATGTCGTCGGAAATTTTCATGAAATTAACAAAATGGCTTTGGAAAACTAGTCGTAAAATGGTGTACGTCGATCGTTAGAGAACGAACTCGACTGTTTTGGAAAGTTTGTATCGATATCTAAAAGTTTCAGTTCAGGAGTTTTCGTCCAAAAGGTCTCAACATAAAGATAATAGGGTTAAATATGTGATTTTAGTTACCGTAATTACCCTATCTCGTAGAAATAATATAATTTTTCAGAAAATAATAGTTACGGCAAGTTTATGAAAACGTGCATATATTTGTCGTTTCAAATCCGCTTTCTACGATAATACGTCCCTAAGTATCAAGTATACTAATATATTTTTGACAAGTCGAAATAATTTGTGAAGCTTAAGGCTCGCTTTTTGACCCCAACAAACTAAAATAGTATGCTGAAATTTCAGAAAATATATATTTCGTCGTCAAACTTGTAAAATCCATAACTTCTTCGTTATAAGTCCGCTTTATCCGCTCAAGCGGCCACGGATTCGTTTTAAAGTATATTTTCTAAATATCAAGGCCAAAAGGTCGAGACTAAAGTCGGATTTTCCAGAAAAATGAAACAAGGACAGAACCTATTTTATATTTATCGAAAATAGTTTTTCTCGACAAACCTATTCTAATCTCTTCCAATCAACTCCAAAACTAATCTAATCCTACCATACACCTTCTTAGGGTGTCATGGGTTCCTAGACATCATCAAGACCAAAGTATACCAAGGGGATAATTATAGGATGACTTTATATATAAATAACTCTAAAAATCAAGTAAAAATGGTATAAACAACACAAATCATGCATGCTTGCTCCAAAAATGAAGAGATACCCATGAAATGAAAAGGAAACATGAAAAATGAAAGAAACATGCTTACAAGCTATTATGATGAGGTGCAAAGAACAAGGTTTAGCCTAAACACTCTTGGTTTTTATTTCAAAACCTTATAAAGAGTATTAACTAGATTGTATAAACACTTTAGTTAACAAAATTTTGATCCCTTGAAACCCTCTTGATGTGGCCGGTTATGATAAGGAAGAAACAAAGGAGAGAAACTTTTCTTGACTTGATAAAATGAAGTGAATGAATAAGATGAATGGAAGTGTAGACTTTTAATGTTGAGTATAACTTTTAACAATCAAAGAAAAATATCACCAACTTAGATACATCCCCCCATGGCCGATATGGGGATTGTGTCAACAAATTATATATTTTTTTTTTATTGTGTATATTTGTATATACTTGTAAATAAAATGTAAGTAAAATGTTGTGTAGGAAATTGTATAAGTGAAGGTAAATGATAACTTTTAGGTAAAAGAGATTTTTAATAGATCAAAATAGAATGTAATGAGATAATAAAAATTGTAAAAATACATTCCTTGTAAAATTTGAGTGATATAAAAATTATCGAGTAGTTTTTAAGAAAAACGACGTAATATTTAAACTTTAACGATTTATGTACCAAATAAATTTGAAACACTAGAAAAACTAAAAATATAGTTTTTATGAACTAAATGTAAGTTTAAAAATACATCGGGATCATTTTGAAAGTAACGGATTAAATATTAAAATAATAACTCACGCGATAACGTTTATTGAATATAAAAATTACGCGATGAATGTGAAATAAAATGTCATGAATGAATTATCATGATGCAAATGATGTCAATGAAATGTAGACTAATCTTAGTCCATATGAAATGTATGTGATGTTATGATCATGAATTCGCCTAAACCATAAAGGTTACGCGAATTTGAAACAAGTAAACCAAGTTTACTATAAATGTTGAAATTGTAAGACATGAATTGTGTCGAGAAATGACCGAAGTACGGGTTGTCACATTCGCCATTCAAAAAGGAATTCACCCCCTCGTTGGTCTCGGGTTTAGGTTTGATGAGGCAAGCCTTCCCATTCTCGAGCAAAACCCTCAAAAGACTTTTGGTAACCGATTTTTACTTAATCTCACAACTCATCAAACAAGAACTGTCATGCGATTAGGCTAAATCGGTTTAGGTAACAACTTGTTTCTAGCTCGATCTTTGCAACTCATCAAACAAGAACTGCCACGCTGATCAAACCGAAACAAGTGGTTTGATGAAAATCTTTTGAAAATTTGGCTCGATTACGGAATTGCTTACACATATAAGCCTACTACTCCCTTCATTGCATGATTCTTCCTGAATTAGACATAGGTGATCAGGCTATGTATAATTTAGGAGTAACTATACAATGCTTGGACTAATCGACTCATATGTTGTTTGGTGTTGAGTCAACTGATGTTAAAATTGTGATGAACATCGAGGAGAGAAGACATGGAGAAGTGTCATTAAAATGATAGTTAAAGTAAAAAGAATTAAAATCCTCGTAAATGATAACAAATCGGAAAGAAAATAAAGTACGATAGATGAGAATATGTTACAACGAGTGGTTTAGCAAAAGTAGTACATCTTTAAGTTATAAAGTTTCGGATACGATGATTAGACATAAACTTGGTACGACATAGTACATAAGGAGAAATAAGACTGTTAGTTTCCGAACTTCTTCAGCCTTCCCGCTCGTTGATACCTTGACGAGTTCCTCCTCCTCCTTCTAACATATATACATTCCCATGAGCACCTTCGACTTGTTGACCTTGGTTTTGAGGACATTGACTTCGATAGTGTCCTTGCTCCCCACATCCGAAGCACGTAACTATGGTCTTGCCTCTACAACCTGGCATTGTGTCCTAGTTTTTGACACTTGTAGCACTTAACAGGGCAAAGACCCGTGTGATGATACTTACATCGATTACATAGTGGGTAGGTTCCAAGATAACCTCTCTCTATTGGTGCACGAACATAAACCATTGCGCCTCTTGCCCTCTATTCTGTTGTTGATGATGGTTAGTGTTACGGTTTTTGTTGTTGTTATTGTAACCTCCTTGGTCATTTTCCCATTTTCTTTTGTTGTTGTTGATTTGGTTATCGTTGTTGTTGTCGTTTTGGTTATTGTTGTAGTTGGTGCGGTTGTTGGTATTGTTGTTACGGTTGATGTGGGTGGTGTTGCCCCTTTTTACTACTTGTGCCATGAGCTTTTGAGACAATCGAATAGCTTCCTCAATCGCTTATGGGTCGAAGAAGTCACATCGCCTTGAATAATCTCGAAGTCCTTCAATGAAAGCCTCCAAAGAGCTTCTCATTATCCAAAACCATAGATGGGCATAACACGGCCAATTCTTGAAACCTTCGAATGTAAGTATCAATGTCATACCCCATAGTTTCCAATTCATAGAATTCGTCTCCAACTTTCTTCATCTCCGTCAGACGCGGACAAAACTTCTTTGTTACCAAACCCTTGAATTGCTCCCAAGTGAGCTTGAAAGCATTCTCCATTCCCATTGGTTGGGCATATGAGTTCCACCATGACAGTGCTCCATCGAGTAGTGTACTTGTAGCAAATTTGACTTTACTATCATCCCGCAATTACACAAAGCAAAACACGGACTCCAATTTCTTGAACCATCGCACCATGGCAGTGGCTCCTTCAGTCCCTTTAAACTTGGTGGGATCTCCACTTTTGAAATCCTTGTACGAACAACTTTTAACCCGGACCCTCCTACATTACCAGCAGTAGCAGCAGAAGCCTAGCGGCTTCAGCAGCATGCTGCCTCAAAGCAGCAGCAGCAGCCCATCGCTTTCCCGTTCAACTCTTAAAGCATCGCAATGCTATCATTCACCAACTTTTGAATTGCCGCTGGGTCATTTCCTCGTGTGCTTTCTTCTACGCCATATCTTCTTCAAAATAAGAGGAAAGGGTGAGACGTATCAAAGTCCTATGTTAATAATAAGCTCCAAAGAGATGATAAGAATGATAAGTTTGAGGTTATTTTTCAAAATGATCGACGGGTTCCAAAAAGATGGGTTATGAGGTGTTGTAAGTGCTTCAATGTATGATGGTTTAGAGACTAATGTGTGAATAAAGTGTAACTCGACATGTTAGTGGTGAAACAAAGGAGTGAGAGTGACTTCGCCCTATTTAAAAGTTTATCTCGGCATTCGACGTTATCGATGATGAATCACCGATATAAAAATTGTGACAGGGAATGACAAGGAATTCTCCACGTTAAAGTATGGGGAAAAGATAATGGATGGGCATTAAGGGCATCCATGTGACAATCGATTTGAAATGAAAGTAAATAACTCGAAAAATGTACGTGTAAATCGCATGCAAAGTGAACATGCACTTGTGATGAAATGATGAGATGCTATGATAATGTAGTTATAGTCTAGGGTCAATGATGCAACCTAGTTCTCTATAATCAAGCTCGATGCCAACTGTCACACCCCAAATTACCTGTTTTGCATGTGAATGGAATTCCGGGATTGATGTCATAGCATCACAATCAAAGTTATATTGAACGACCTAAAGTGTCGTTTGAAAAGAACATCGCTTGATTTAATAAAACAATCAGAGTTTACAAAGTAGGTCCCAAATGAAAATCAACTTGTGCGAAAAAATAAGTTTGTTACAATTCAAACGATGTTTTAAAGTACGTAAAACCCAAGTGAGACGCGTCGTCACCACGACTCCATGATGTGTCCAAATGCATGCCATGAAGTGAATGCCTTAGATACCTGAGATAAAACATGCTAAAAGTGTCAACACAAAGGTTGAGTGAGTTCATAGAGTTTGATTTGAAATGTAAAGCCTTTAAAAATCGTTTATGCAAAGAAAGGCATTGTAAATCGTTGAAATGTAAAGACTTTCAAAATCGCTTATGTAGCAAAGGCATTGTAAATCCACTCCGCCCAAGTCCCCCATACAAAACTTGCAACCTGTGTGTTCACAACCCACGCTGAATATGCATAGTTTATGATCAAACAGAAATCGTCAAATGAATTCACAAAATAATGCATGGCTCAATGTATCGAAATCGCTTATATGCAAAGAAAGGCATTAGAATCCACTCTGCCCAAGTTCCGCCATACAAAACTTGCAACCTGTGTGTTCACAACCCACTGCCAAAATATGTAGAGTTTATGTTCAAATGAATATGAGTGTGGTTCAAATCGTTCCAAGACCGTTAGTCCATGAATATACCAAGACCGTTAGCTCAATGAATATACCAAGACCGTTAGACCAATGAATATACCAAGTCCGTTAGACCAATGAATATACCAAGTCCGTTAGACCAATGAATATACCAAGACCGTTAGACCAATGAATATGATATGGAAATTCTAAGTATGGCAATACATATTACTCGCATGACTAAACAATCAGTTCGGATAAACATATAATTTGCAAATAGTCATGAATGTAATGAAAATAGTCGAGCATGTATCTCCCCCAAAACAGTTATGAAAGCATTAAAACAAGAAAAGTGGGGCTATGGAACTCACGGTAATCCTTAAAAAGTTAGATTACTTATGAAAGTAAATGAAAATAATTGAGCATGTATCTCCCCCAAAACAGTTATGAAAACAAGTAAAAGCAGGGGCTATGAAAACTCACTTGGTGGAATGATGCGAAGACAAAAGTGAGTACACCGAGATGTAATGTGATACGCAAATCTTGACCTATGATGAATGATATGACATGTAATGAGTTGCAATGTAATGTTATGCATGCATTTCGTATGTTATTTATACCATTTGCGAGTTTTGAAAATATTACTCATCGTCGAAAAATACTCGTTTGACGTCTTGACCCTTCAAAAATGACTTTACAAGTTTTTACGTCAAAATGTCATCCTACAATGGTTTAATAATGATTTTTGGTGAAATTATCACTTTTCGTCGTAAAACAATGTCGTCGGAAATTTTCATGAAATTAACAAAAATGGCTTTGGAAAACTAGTCGTAAAATGGTGTACGTCGATCGTTAGAGAACGAACTCGACTGTTTTGGAAAGTTTGTATCGATATCTAAAAGTTTCAGTTCAGAAGTTTTCGTCCAAAAGGTCTCGAACATAAAGATAATAGGGGTTAAATATGGCGATTTTAGTTACCGTAACACTTATCTCGAGAAATAATATAGTTTTTCTAGAAAATAATAGTTACGGCAAGTTTATGAAAAAGTGCATATATTTGTCGTTTCAAATCCGTTTTCTACGTATAATACGTCCTTAGCTTCGTATCGAAGTATACTAATATATTTTTGATAAGTCGAAATAATTTGTGAAGCTTAAGGCTCGTTTTTGACCCGAACAAACTAAAAATAGTATGCTGAAAATTCAGAAAATTATATATTTCGTCGTCAAACTTGTAAAATCCATAACTTCTTCGTTATAAGTCCGTTTTTATCCGTTCAAGCGGCCACGGATTCGTTTTAAAGTATATTTTCTAAATATCAAGGCCAAAAGGTCGAGACTAAAGTCGGATTTTCCAGAAAAATGAAACAAGGACAGAACCTATTTTATATTTATCGAAAATAGTTTTTCTCGGACAAAACCTATTCTAATCCCTTCAAATCAACTCCAAAACTAATCTAATCCTACCATACACCTTCTTAGGGTGTCATGGGTTCCTAGACATCATCAAGACCAAAGTATACCAAGGGGATAATTATAGGATGACTTTATATATAAATAACTCTAAAAATCAAGTAAAAATGGTATAAACAACACAAATCATGCATGCTTGCTCCAAAAATGAAGAGATACCCATGAAATGAAAAGGAAACATGAAAAATGAAAGAAACATGCTTACAAGCTATTATGATGAGGTGCAAAGAACAAGGTTTAGCCTAAACACTCTTGGTTTTTATTTCAAAACCTTATAAAGAGTATTAACTAGATTGTATAAACACTTTAGTTAACAAAATTTTGATCCCTTGAAACCCTCTTGATGTGGCCGGTTATGATAAGGAAGAAACAAAGGAGAGAAACTTTTCTTGACTTGATAAAATGAAGTGAATGAATAAGATGAATGGAAGTGTAGACTTTTAATGTTGAGTATAACTTTTAACAATCAAAGAAAAATATCACCAACTTAGATACATCCCCCCCCATGGCCGGATATGGGGGGATTGTGTTTCACAAATTATATTTTTTTTTATTGTGTATATTTGTATATACTTGTAAATAAAATGTAAGTAAAATGTTGTGTAGGAAATTGTATAAGTGAAGGTAAATGATAACTTTTAGGTAAAAGAGATTTTTAATAGATCAAAATAGAATGTAATGAGATAATAAAAATTGTAAAAATACATTCCTTGTAAAATTTGAGTGATATAAAAATTATCGAGTAGTTTTTAAGAAAAACGACGTAATATTTAAACTTTAACGATTTATGTACCAAATAAATTTGAAACACTAGGAAAACTAAAAATATAGTTTTTATGAACTAAATGTAAGTTTAAAAATACATCGGGATCATTTTTGAAAGTAACGGATTAAATATTAAAAATAATAACTCACGCGATAACGTTTATTGAATATAAAAATTACGCGATGAATGTGAAATAAAATGTCATGAATGAATTATCATGATGCAAATGATGTCAATGAAATGTAGACTAATCTTAGTCCATATGAAATGTACGTGATGTTATGATCATGAATTCGCCGCTAAACCATAAAGGTTACGCGAATTTGAAACAAGTAAACCAAGTTTACTATAAATGTTGAAATTGTAAGACATGAATTGTGTCGAGAAATGACCTGAAAGTACGGGTTGTCACATTGAGCTACGAGTTTTTGAGTTATCCTGATAGTTTCTTCAATTGTTTGTGGATCGGAAGAAGTTACATCTCCTTGAATACATTGTGGAAGTCCTCCAATGAAATTTTCCAGTAGTTTCTCATTGTCCGAAACCATTGATGGACATAGTGCAGCCAATTCTTGAAACCTCCTAATGTAGGTCTCGATGTCATAACCAACAATTACTAACTCATAAAATTCCGTTTCTAATTTCTTCACCTCCGTGCGTGGACAATACTTTTTATCAACAACCTGAATTGATCCCACGTGAGCTTGTAAGCATTTTCGATACCAATAGGGTCTGCGATACTAATTCCACCATGACATTGCGTCATCTAAGAGTGTACTAGTGGCGAACTTCACCTTGTAGTCATCTGGGAAATTGCATAGAAGAAACACAAACTCCATCTTCAAAACCATCGAACCATAGCAGTGGCTCCTTCTGGCCTTTGAACTTTGTAGGATCACGTTCTTAAAGTCCTTGTATGTACAATTTCAACCTGCACCCTCCTGCAGCTCCTGTGAGCAGTAGCAAGTCTAGCATGCTTCAGCAGAACAGCCGTGGCCTCGCCAGCAGCAGCAGCTACCGTTGCTCGCTCTTTCCTTAGTGCCTCGGCTATACTATCCTCTATATACCTTTGGATAGCAGCTGGTGTCATTTCTGGTGCAGCTTTCTTCGGTGCCATAACTCTTCAAAATAAGAGGGAAGGTGAGACGTAGCAAAGTCCTATGTTAAGAATAAGTGCTCTAAAGAGATATGATGTGAGGTGATAAGTTTGAGGTTACTTTTCAAAATAATCGACGGGTTCCCAAAAGATGGGTTATGAGGTGTCGTAAGTGCTTCAAATGTATGATGGTCTAGTGACTTAGTGCGTGAATAACGTGTAACTCGACATGTTAATGGTGAAACAAAGGAGTGAGAGTGACTTTGCCCTACTTAAAGGTATATCTCGGCATTCGACGTTATCGGTGATGAATCACTGATATTAAATTGTGATGGGGAATGACAAGGCATTCTCCACGTTGGAGTAGGAGGAAATGATAATGGGATGGGTATTTAAAGGCATCCATGTGACAATCAATGTGAAATGAAAGTAAATAACTCGAAAAATGTACGTATAAACCGCATGTAAAGTGAACATGCACTTATGATGAAATGATGAGATGTTATGATGATGTAGTTATAGTCTAGGATCAATGATGCAACCTAGTTCTCTATAACTGAAGCTCTGATGCCAATATGTCACACCCCCAAATTACCTGTTTTGCAGCGGAATGGAATTCCTGGGGATTGACTGTCATAGCATCACAGTTATAGTTATATTGAACGACCTAAAGTGTCGTTTGGAAAATACATCGTTTGATTTAATAAAATAATCAGAGTTTACAAAGATAGGTCCCAAATGAAAATCAATTTGTGCGGAAATAAGTTTGTTACAAGTCAAACGATGTTTTAAAATGCATAAATCCCATGTGTGACGCGTCGTCACCACGACTCTATGATAAGTCCATATGCATGCCATGAAGTGAATGCCTTAGATACCTGAGATAAAACATGCTAAAAAGTGTCAACACAAAGGTTGAGTGAGTTCATAGAGTTTGTGTTAAAATGTAAAGCCTTTAAAGAATGTTCATGCAGCAAAGGCATTGTAAATCCACTCAGTTCCAAGTTCCGCCCATACAAAACTTACAACCTGTGTGTTTACAACCCATTGCCAAAATATGTATAGTTTATGTTCAAACGCATAATGTCAAATGAATTCACATAACAGTACATTACTTAATCTATCAATTGATATAACACATATGAGTGTTGTTTCAAATAATTCCAAGACCATTAGTTCATGATTATACCAAGACATTTAGTTCAATGATTATACCAAGACATTTAGCTCAATGATAATACCAAGACCTTTAGCTCAATGATAATACCAAGACCTTTAGATCAATGATTATACCAAGACCTTTAGCTCAATGATTATACCAAGACCTTTAGCTCAATGATAATACCAAGACATTTAGCTCAATGATTATACCAAGACATTTAGCTCCGTGATTTATGATATAGAATATGACTAAACATTCAGTTCAGATAAACATATAGTTGCAAATAATCATGAATGTCATAAAAGTTGATGAGCATGTATCTCCCCCAAAAGTAGTATAAAACAATTGAAAAATGGGGCTATGGAAACTCACCTGTTGCAATGATTATGATGACAAAAGTGGATACACCGAAATGTAGCGTGAATCTCTAAACTTGACCTATTATGAATGATATGATATGTAATAAGTCATGATGTAATGTTACGCATGCAATTCGGATGATATCTATACCACTTGTGAATTTTTGAAAATAACACTTATCGTCGAATAATAATCTTATAATGTCTTGACCATTTTTAAATTACTTTAAATGTATTTACGTTGAAATGATATCCGACGATAATCATTTAGTGATTTATTATGAAATTATTACTTTTCGTCGTAAAATAATGTTGTTGAAATTTGCATGAAAGTGACTAAACGGCCTCGAAAAGCTAGTCGTAAAATGATGCACGTCGAGCGTTAGGAAACGAACTCAACGGTTTTGGGAAGCTTGTATCATTATCTCAAAGTTTTAGTATTTAAGTTTTCATCCTAGAGGTCTCGATCACAGAGAAACATATAGGTTAAGTATGGTACTTTTGTCCAAAATATAGTTTAAGGGTGGTTTTCGGCAAAGTTTAAGTGACCGTATATTATTCATTACAACTCCGCTTGACGAACGGTTGGACATTTTGGAAAATAGGCTAGGCGAACTTACTTTTACTAGAAGACATCATTTTGTAAAAAGTACTACATCCATGTTAAAAACGACCCTCAACATGGTCCTTTGTTGACGCAAAGTTTGTCTAATAGAAATATACTAATTTTTCTTATATAATAAAGTTACGGCAACTTGTTTAAAATGTGAATAACTTAGTCGTTATAAGTCCGTTTTCTACGTTCTTTATATCCACGGAATCGTGATAACATATACTAATATATTTTTGATAAGTCGACACATTTAACAACGCTTAAGACTCATTTTTGACTCGTAAAAAGTCGAGACAGCATGCTGAATTTTTCTGAAACAAATAGTTTTCGTCGTCAAACTTCAAAATAGCATAACCTTTTCGTTATAGCTCCGTTTTAACCCGTTCAAGCGGCCACGTTTTCGTTTTAAAGTATATTTTCTAAATATCTAGCCCAAAATATTTTTCTTACTGTCGTATTTTCCAGATTTTCAAAATATGGACAGACCCTAAATTAAACTTGTCGAAATGAGTTTTTATCGCGCAAAACCTATTCTAACCAATTCAAAACAACTCCGAAGCTATTCAAATCCTACCATACACCTTCTTAGGGTGTCATGGGTTCCTAGACATCACCAAGAGTGATATATAACAAGGAGTAATTATAGGATGACATAAATATATATAACTTAAAAAAACATGTAAAAGTGGTATAAACATCCATGAGACTTGCATGTTTTCTCAAATATGATGAAATGAATATAACAATGAATATGAAATATGATGATGAATATGGATGCTTACTAGTAACTTGATGAGGTTTATGAGAACAAAGGATTTTCCTAATCACCCAAGGTTTTTATTGCACAACCTTAATCAAGAGTGATACTAGGGTGAATAAATCTTGTCTAGAAAATTTTGATGATCTTCTCCTTGGTCCCTTGGTGTGGCCGGTTTTGCAAGAGAAGAGAGGAAGAGAGAAACTTGATCCTTTTACACTAGATATTATTGTGGTGTATGTGAAGTTGTAAGATATAGAAATAATATAAATATAATGTATACTAGATATTTGTACACAATGGTTGAGTCATTCCTTTGAGTTGGTCGACATACATAAAAGAAGAAAAAGATAGATGAAATTTTAATAGCTAAGTACATATGTGTAGTAGAAAAGTGTAGTTAATTAAGGATGATTAATAACTTGTGTATTTATTTAAGCATTTAGGGTCACGTTAGTTAAAAATAAATTTTAACGGATCAAAATAAAATATATTGAAGTCATAAAAATTATAAAATTACATTTCTTGCAAAATTTGAGTGAAATAATAATTATCGTTTTGAATTTACGAAAACCGTCGTAATTATATAAATATAACAATTTATATACAAAATAAAATTTAAAACACCGGGTAAACTCATAATAATATTTTTATGATCTTAATATGAGTATAAAAATATATCGGGATAATTTTTGGAATTGTTGGATCAAATATTCAAAATAAATGATTACGCGATAGCGTTTATTTAATAGGAAAATAAACGTTTCATGAAAAATGCAAATCCATGCATGAACCGATATGAAATGATATTATTGATGTTAATGATGCTAATGATATGTAGACTAAACCTAGTCTATATGAAATGTCCATGATGATTGTTTATGAATTCGCAGCTAAACCATTAAGGTTACGCGAATTTGATGCTCGTAAACCTAGTTTACGATAAATGATAAATGATGAAGCATGAGTAATGTTTTGAAAAATGACCTGAAAATACGAGTTGTCACATATCTCTATTAACCAATCCGCTTTCTTGGGGGACAGATTGATTTTGGACGGTCCCTTAATCCTCAATGAAGTGGTTTCGTGGGCTAAGAAAGTGAAGAAAAAGATTTTCATTTTCAAGGTAGATTTTAATAAAGCATATGATAACGTTAACTGGAATTTCCTCTTGTCTATTATGTCACAGATGGGATTCCCTGAGTTATGGTGCAATTGGATCCTTGGTATTTTATCATCAGCGAGATCAGCAGTCCTAGTTAATGGTTCTCCCACCTTCGAGTTTCAATGCCATAAGGGGATGAGACAAGGGGATCCTATCTCCCCGTTCTTATTTTTGATCGTGATGGAGGCGTTTTCTTGTATGATGAAAAAAGCCAATGACAGTGGCATCTTTCATGGCCTGCAACTTCCCAATAATGGGCCCTCGGTTTCGCACCTGCTGTACGCTGATGATTGCTCATTGTTGGGCGAGTGGTCTATCCAGAATATTAATAAGGTAACTCGTATTCTCAGATGATTCTATCTTGTTTCAGGCTTGGAAATCAATGTTGGGAAATCTCTAATTTTTGGAGTGGGAGTGGAAGAGGCGGAGGTGAGAAGGGTGGCGGGGGCTGTTAAATGTAGATCGGGGTCAGTTCCTTTCGATTACCTTGGTATTCGAATTGGTGGGAATATGAATCGAGTTTCTAGTTGGGATTTCATGTTCGAAATTTTTAAAGCTAGGCTTTCTAAGTGGAAAGCTTCAAGTCTATCGATTGAAGGTAGGGTGATTCTTATTAAATCAGTTCTTGAGAGTCTTCCCACATACTACCTTTCATTGTTTAAGGCCCCGTCTAAAGTATTAGAGGACCTCGAAAGGATCATAAAAAGATTTTTATGGGGAGGATCGGATGAAATCAGGAAAATCCATTGGGTGGCTTGGGACCGTGTGGCCTCTCCCGTCAAGGTGGGTGGCCTCGGTATAGGAAGGTTATGGGACTCCAATATCGCTCTTCTTTCTAAATGGATTTGGAGATATAAATTGGAACCTGAGAGTTTGTGGCGTCGTGTGGTGGATGCCATTCACGGGACGAAAAGATGTTGGCTGCCTCTCCCTATTTGTAACAAATTTGCGGGGGTGTGGGCGACATTAGTGAAAACAATTTCTAAGGTAAATGTGGCCGGGGTCAAGCTTGAACAACTTTTTAAAGGTGACGTGGGTAAGGGGAACAACATACATTTCTGGATCGATCCATGGGTTTGTGACAAACCTCTTAAAGATGAGTTCCCCTGTTTGTTTCGTAAAGAAAAAAAATAAGAAGTGTCTAATTAGTGATAAGTTCAACTTGGAGTCGGGAGGTTTTGATGATTATTGGGGGGACACTAGAACTGGTATCTTGACGGAGGAAGACGGGGAGAGACAGAGATTGGGGAGTTTGCTGATGGGGGTCTCGATGAGTAATAGAGAAGATAAGTGGCAATGGCTCGGAAATAATCAGAATGGTTTTAGTGTTCAAGCCGTTAAAAAGTTCCTGAGAAGTAGTTTGGACTTTAGCGATAGATTTAAGTTTAAATGGGTGAAATGGCTTCCAAACAAATGTAATATTCTTATGTGGAGGATAGGCTTGGATCGCATTCCGGCTCTTAGGGTGCGTAAATGTGAGTTCGACTCTATGGCTTGCATTCTATGTGGCACGGCTGATGAAACTATTGAGCACCTTTTCTGCTCCTGCGAGGTGGCCTTGGATATATGGCATATGGTGGGAAGGTGGTGCAAGATGCCTCCTCTATACTTGTTCTCTCGATTCGATTTATTTGGGCTTCACAAAATTGTGGGCTTGGATAGAAAGAAAAAGGAGATTATAAAAGGTATCATCTTCACTTCCTGCTGGTGCATTTGGAACTCAAGGAACAATTGTCGGTTTGCTAATGTTAGAGTCGACGCACGAAGGATTTTCCTTGACATCAAGTCTCTTAGTTTCCTATGGTTTAGAAATAGATCTAGAGGATGTTTAGTTGACTGGAAAGACTGGTACTCTTTCAACATTATGTAAATTTTGGTTTTTTGTTCCCTCCATCAGTTTTTTGATGTGAGTGTGTCTTTGTGAATAAAAGTAAACTTTAAAAAAAAAAAAAATAAAGCATTCGAAAACAAAATTGACAAAACTTCGAGTGAAATTCAAACCAGTCCGTCAGCCACTCGTCACCCCTTACGAAAAGAAGACCGCCTCAGAATAGTATTAATACTCGTTTCCGGTGCCCTCCCGTATTATTTCATAAAAAATCACCTGCAACCATACTGGTACGTTTTGTTTTCATCTTTAATTAATATGATATGTGCTGTATAAAATTTTTATAATCTTATCTAGTTACATGATCACTAGTCATATGATCAAGTTTTGCTTACAATAATAAACTACGATTCTTATGATTATGCACCTTAATGTTTGTGTATAATTTCATCATATTTTATTTCTTACATGCCATTGAATTATTATAAACAACCTTTATTTGTCAAACATTTGCATAAGGTTGAAGAAGATATTTACAATTATATGATTGATATATATTTGTCCAAATTTGAGCCTGTTTGATTATCTATAAACTTATTATTTAAACAAATTAAAATTTATGAATTAGGTATATGCATAATTGAGTAGTAATGAAAATGATTATGCTGGATCATAAACTTAGGGGGTGTTTGGCTAAGCTTATTAAAGGTACTTATTAGCTTATTAGTTAAAATATGATAAGCCTGACCAACAGCAACAAAGTGCATATTAGTTAGCTTAACGGCTTTATGCTTCAACTGTTAAGATATGGCTTTTTGCTAAAGCTATAATAAGCTTAGCCAAACACCCCCTTTCTTTAACGGTTTGTAAATTTGACGTTGTCATGTCAGTAAAAAACAAAGTTGTTTCGTAAACCATTTTTACTGTCCATATGGTTTATAGATACACAAATTTCCTCAACTGATGCTTTTGAATCTTTTCGAGATTTTAAGGATAAAGAAATCTGAATATATATACATTTTTTTGTGAATCTTTTCTTGGTACTTGCATAGGGATACTCTTAGAAAGTAAGAAAAATTAATTATAATGCGACATCATATTGATATGTTTTTTGCTTACTTTTGTTGGCAGAAATGGCTATACAATCAGGAATGTTTGCGGTACACCAAACCGTAGGTAGTGTATTATGTTGCAAATGTGGCATTCTAATGGCCCCAAATGCCGCCAATATGTGTGTCAAATGTCTACGTTCTGAAGTAGACATAACCGAAGGTCTACAAAAACACGCCATCATCATTCACTGCCCTGAATGCGACAGCTACTTGCAGCCACCACGGACGTGGCTTAAAGCTCAACTAGAATCTAAAGAACTTTTAACTTTTTGCATTAAGAGGCTTAAAAATCTGAGTAAAGTAAGGTTGATTCATGCGGAGTTTATCTGGACTGAACCTCACTCCAAGAGGATTAAGGTCAAACTCTGGATTCAAAAAGAGGTTCTTAACGGTGCGGTTCTTGAACAAGCTTATACGGTTGAGTATGTAGTTCAGGATCAAATGTGCGAGTCGTGTTCACGAGTTCAAGCTAACCCTGATCAGTGGGTGGCTGCTGTGCAGCTAAGACAACACGTTTCTCATAGACGAACTTTCTTTTATTTGGAGCAACTTATACTTAATCACGATGCTGCTGTTAAAGTTATCAGAATTAAACAGACGGAGCGAGGGATTGATTTCTTTTTTGGTAACCGTAGTCATGCTGTTAAGTTTGTCGAGTTTGTGCAGAAAGTTGTCCCAATCAAGAGCCGCAGCGACAAGAAGCTTGTTTCCCATGATACTAAAAGCAATAACTACAATTATAAGTATACTTTCTCTGTTGAGATATGTCCGGTTTGTCGCGAGGATCTTGTTTGTCTACCTCCAAAACTTGCTGTTAGTTTAGGAAATCTTGGCCCACTTGTTTTATGCACGAAAATCAGTAACAGTATCGCGTTACTCAACCCATTAACTCTCAGGCACTGTTTTCTTGATGCTGAACAATATTGGAGGTCCTCATTTTCATCGATTCTTACCTCTAAGCAGCTTGTGGAGTATGTGGTATTGGATGTTGATCCTATTTCAACTGAGGTTAATATTGGTGGTTCAAGGTACGTGATGGCTGATGTTCAAGTGGCTCGTGTGTCTGATTTTGGGAAGAATGATACCATGTTCTTTGTAAGGACTCATTTGGGACATTTGCTAAATGTTGGTGATTATGCTCTTGGTTATGATTTACATGCTGCAAATAGTAACGATATGGAGCTTGATAAGTATAAAGGTCTTGTGCTTCCTGAAGCTATTTTGGTTAAGAAGAGTTATGAGGAAAAAAGGCAAAAGAAGCGTGGAAAGCCTCGTTCTTGGAAGCTTAAATCACTTAATATGGAGGTTGATGTGAGTGAAACCAGGGGTAAAGCGGATGAAGAAAAGATGAATAAGGATTATGAACAGTTTATTAGAGATATTGAAGAGAACCCTGAGATGAGATTCAACATTTCATTGTATCGAGATAAAGATTATCAGCCATCAGAAATGGGGTCTATGACTGATGACGAGGGTGCCCCAGAGGTACCGTTGGAAGAACTGTTTGATGATCTTGAATTAAGCGATGAAGATGGCAACATTGAAGGAATGAGGGAGTGATTAGATTTGAATATTTTCATCACGTCTTTGGTGTTTTATATGATGTTGATTTGCTCTTTGTTTCGAAAATTTGTAAGACTTATGGCCAGTTTTGAAATCATATTTAATTTTGTGTTTGGTCTTGTAAAGTGTAATTATGTTTACAAGTGCAATCCTTTATTTTCAGTTTGTAACAACTGAGTCTCATACCAATAAATTACAAAGATAGTGTTAAATTTTCAAGAAAGAGATGTACATGTACAGTGTACACAAATTCGAAACACAGCCTGCTGCGATTTCGTTGTATGGGACAGCAGGCAAGGGGTGGGGGATGGGTTTAAGTTTCCCCTTGATTCTCACAGATGGGGAAAGGCTTTCAGTCACAGCAGTTTTTGTACTTCTTAGATGTTTGAACTACTGTTTACTTGTTACTAACCCCGGGTCTTTGTTGTATGCACATTTTTCAATGGGTCAATATTCGAAAATGTCCGAACAGAAGGACTTCTATTTTTATCCACAGATTATCAATAGTTGGCTTCTATTTTTGTTAATATGCATAAGCATAACTTATTTGTGTGTCAGACATAGCAAAATTCTAGACTGTCAACAGTAACTTGTACTAGATAAATTTGTTGCTAGTTACTATAGTGACCTCAACTGAGAATAATCGGTTTTGACTGGTCGGTAAAAGGTAATTCTGCTGTGATCCTGTTATTAGAATAATCAAGTTTGTAGAAGTATGTAAGAAGTTTATTGTTAATCCAGATAGCTGTATGATAATGATTTAAGCTACAAAGACATAGTAATGCTATATTTATCTCAATAATCATTCTTTTGGTTACATGAACTTTAGATGAGAATTCAGCTTCGGATGTTAATAGCAATTAGGGCTGGTCTTTCTCTTGGGTTAGCCCGCTTCTCTCTAATAGTATAATACGTGTCTTTCATACATCTACTTCCAGCAGAGACATGGATCTGGTCAAAGGTCATTTATAACGTTTGACAAACATGTCAGATATGTACAGGTTCGTTCCACTTCTCTTGAATCACGTTGGATCTTTTAAAAAATCTTTAGAAAGATTAGCGATTCGAGATGTGGTAATTTCGACCCATTTCTTATAATGGGTCAATTCAAGTTCTGTAATCATATTTAGTACAGTTAGTAGGCTGTAACTGTATTTAAGACACTAATAACTATTAGAGCTATTAACACCTTGATCTGTACAAAAATTGTTTGTTCTGACCCGTTACCTGATCTCATTTGACCATCTCTACGCAGTTGTGAGATGATATTCAACTTCAGGCAATATGGATTTTTAGCGACTTTTCTTTTGCTTCTTTACATGACTAAAGGACATGCCTTCTGATTATTGGTGGCGTTACTAGTGGGAGCTGTCCTTGCTCCAACTAAAAGACTGTATAACATAAAAGGATTATATTTGGTAACTTCTTGTATAACATAAAATTATTTATCTCTACTCTTTGTTAAGAGACCAGACGGCTGATGCTGCCTGCTTTTGCTGCTTGAATGTAATAGTTACTTATAATGGCCTCGAGTTTCTGGCATGTGCTGATTAATGAAGAAAGCACATTAGTTCTTGGTCATTTGGCTATTCATGGAATGAACAACTATACGGGTTTGACATATTTGCAACATGTCTTTGACTTTGCTCTTTCCAGTTATTTGTGTTCATTCCACACTCATTTGCCCTTCTCTTGCCAAAGCATACTAGTTTGTGGTAATATTTGCACGTCCAACGATACTTATTTCAGCTTGCGAGTCTAATGAGGGGGGACATTAATTTGCTAAAGTTGGGAAACATCTACACGAAGTTAAGTTGAATTTTAGGTGTCCAAACATTTGGCACAACTTAAACAGGACCAAAGCTAGCAGAATAACAGGTGAAATAGCCATATTGAGCGCCTGGACAGGTGTCATTGCTCATTTGTTCATAACAGATGCTTTGTAGGTACACAGAATTCGGTTCCTTTGCGTGTTCTTGAGTAATTATCAAATAACATATTCTCCTTGCAATTAGTGATAAGAATCTTGAAGTGTTTTGTTGATATGTGGACCATGTGGTTGGTTCTTGATTCCCATTGTTTCGCAAGTTTGGAATACTTTCAAGTGGGGGATAGAAAGAAATGGGAATAACCAATGTCATACCACTTTGCCGATGGAATTTATATCTAACGATGTATACTGTTATAAAGTTGTATCTTATATATACCGTTAATGTTATATGCCATCTTATCCATTAATTTGCAAAATTCTGAAAAAGATCATAGCGTTCATTCGTTGGTAGACAAGTACCGTGGGAGATTGTACAAGTTCCATGCCATCATATTCAAGTTGGATGATAACATTGAATCCAAGGCAAAATAAAAACTTTCTTTCACTATAAGACACTTAATTTGCAAATTCTGAACTTTACTGCAACTGAACTTAAGCGCAAGAAGGTGTACTTGTCACTTCCACTTCACTTCTATTAACTTTTATGTTTAAATTTCTATGCTTTTGTGAGGAATATTGATTGAACAAATGCTTTTGTGGCTGAAGAGTTGATTAAATCTTTTGAAAAAGCTTGAGGTGCATGGTTCAATTTTCATCAACAATAAATTTGTTTTATTACTATATGTGAATCATTCGAGAAGCACATTGCTAATGAACGTGATGTATAACACAAAATCATGTGTAATTATATGTCTAAACTATCCATTTTTTGGCGGAAATCTTAGCAGTTTTCTCTTTTCTCATGTCTACCTTCGATGTCGTTACCTATGGCATCTCTTGTTTAGAAATAAAATTAGCCATATGAAGTTAAGACTTCAGTTGTAGATGGCTAACTTTCAGATTTGAGTCATTAATTCTTTGATGTTTGATGTATTAGCCATATATTCTTAGTTAATGTAGAAGCTATCACATGCAATGGCTGCTATGTGAGCGACACAAGTTCAATGCATTTAGCCATACATCGAATCATCTAAGAAATTTCAAATAAGAAATTCCATTTTGATCTCTTTGTTTGTTTGACGATCAACTAAATAACACGTGTTAATGGGAAAAGAAAACAGCTCATTTTTCATTTGCAACAGAAAAAAAGTAGTGAGTGAGACTTGTCACTCATATTAGGCAATCCACATATAATATTTTGTTTTATATACTGCATTTTTCTTGATGCATAATAAAGATGCGTCATATTTGACATGTTATTTGAGTTAGCTTTTGTGGCTGAAATACCAAACTACTTGATCTATACTTGAACATTCTAACCGGAGAAAGTTAAACTATAAACTAGAAATTATAATCCAAGAAGAATAATGTGTCGACACTCAATCTAAGGCCACAAAAATTGCATGTGTGATGTATGAAATTCCCCAACAACATGCCATTTGTGCGGTCCAGAATGCGTGATAGTACAAACCTAAGGTTGGAATAAGATTCCAAACTCTTTTCAAAAGTCATACTAATGCCAATTGTTACGACTTACGACTTTCCACTATGTTATGACTTTTTTTTTTTTTTTTTTTTTTTTTTTTTTTTTTTTTTTTTTTTTCCAACAAAGTTAAAACTTTTCTTGGTAACCACGTTTTTTACTTTTTAGCCTAAGAGGTTCAATCTATTTCCGGATAATCTTAAACCGAGTAAAAAACTCTTTTTTCGAAAGTTGATGTTAAGCCAATACTAATGGTGACCATAACTATTGTGGTCACCCATGCCACATTAGCGTCATATTAGCTTTCTTTTTCCAAGACTACACTCAATCACAATAGCGATCGTAATTTTTGTTTTTTTTTTTAATTAAAATTTCATTCATATATTATGTCAATATTAAGTGCAATATAAAAAATTCAAGTAAAGGTCGTGACTTTGTGTTGTAAATTTCATACTAAAAAATTTGGATTGCAAATTGTCCTATTCAAAAATTCAGCCCAAGTGAAGAAATAAACAAACTCTAATAAAATCCCGAAATTGATTAACCTAAACACTACATAACCTAACTATATATCATAAACTATCCCTAATATTTCTCACACATAACATAACCCTAATTATACTCTTCACACATAAATACAGCCTCCCTCTTTTTCTTGCAGCCACACAACTTCTTGCATCCAAACACAAACACCTTCTTTTCCACTTTTGCTAAGAACCAAATCTTAAACACACTCTCTTCTTTCTGTTACGAAACCGAGCACCAACCTATATTGTTTCGAAAAAGATCTATGATGGGTACTCGTTAAGAATCTTCCCAGCATCTCATTTCTTGCAAGTCACTTAAATGGCATTAAGTTATTTTTTTGTATTAAAAGTAGCCAGCCGCTAGAAAAAAGAAGGAGAAAGTTTGTAATTGTTTCGGTTGGCTGACAAACCGGAACATTGTAAAGGTTGGGGGTGACCGAGCAAGGTTCGGTTGGGCTAGTGGACATAACTCGGTCGATTGCTCGGGGTGACAACCAACCGAGCCATTAGCATTAACCTTACAATTTCGCTTTAAGATTGTTTATACTTATTGAAAACTTGAGACCTCTCAAATTTTAATAATGATGGTTACAAATCCAATATTTTAGTATCGAGTATTTGATATTACGTGAATAGCAAGAACTTGACTTAAATTTTTACTAAAAGAATAAAGAGATTAGTATTAAAAATAATAAATTATGTATACTCATTGGTTTTAAAGTGTGTTTACTAAAGTAAGTAGTTTGAAAAAATTGTCTTAATTACCTCTTGATTAAGAGACTTTGGTTTTAGTGAGTCTCTCATAAATAGAAAGTAAACAAGCCTTAACTCGCATAAAATTGTAAACATCGTGTACATTTAGGGATGTGCACGGGTTCGAAACCGAACTCGATGGATCCGGAAACCGAATTTTCTAAAAAGTAAGAACCGAGAACCAAAACGAATATAGTTTTCGATTCCGGTTCCAGTTCTTCGAATCTACCGAGCTAGGAACTGATTTTCTAAAAAAAAAAAAGTCTTATGCACAAATGAATTAGGCTAATAAAAAACCAAAAGAGTTGAGTTTTTTTAGCATTTGCAATCTTTTACGTTTAAATCAATAACGTTTAACAACTTGCATAAATTCAAACAAACAATCATTTTATAGTTCCACATTGTCAAATGTTTAACAAAACAATGATACATAACAATTCGAAAAATAAAATAAAATAACTTCAAACTTTGTCCAATCAAATAACCAACACTATTTATGGTTTGTTTCCCTTTATCTTTTCGGTTAGTTTCTCTAAATGTTCTTTCATGTCATTCACATTCACATCGTCTTTAACATAGAAGAGCAAAAGAACAAGAGAACCGGACTGAAATTGAGTTACTGTTTTGTTAGATCCAACCAAAAAGTGTCACTTACTTGCTCATGGTTTTAGAAAGAAATGTATTCCATGAAATTTTTTGAGCATGAGAAGTAAAGAACTTTTACATTTTTAGAATTATTAGGTATTCGATTCTGAAACCAAAAATCGATAGACTCGAACCGAATCGGCTCAAAAACCGGAAAAATCTCAAGAACCAAAACTGGAACCATCAAGTACGGATTCGGTTCGATTTATGTCGGTTGTGATCCGATTTTTAGTTTTGATCCGGTTCTCTAATTCTTTTGCGGGATTGGGTATTGTTTATGTTGAGGATTACAACGAATAATATAATACGGGGCAGGAAGAGTTATCCAATGAGGTTAAAAAGCGTATATATATATTCTCACACTCACACGGGTGACTCAACCTCCCTTTTTGCCTGCCTATATATATTCTCCCATTTTCCCCAATATTTGTTCGCAACACAAACACAATTAAAAAAAAAATATATAAAAATCATCAAGCTTTATACTTGCATCAATCGTTTCTCAATCCCATTCACATTTATTCAATCGGTACGTTGTTTGATTTATTAGTTATTCGATTGATAATTCAAGTCTAGGGCTTCTTTTTATTTTCTTATTTTTAGATTGATTAATGGTTTGTATTTCTGAAGGTTTTCAGTCGCTGATCCTTTGTTTCGTTATTCGAATTCTTTACTTGTAAGTTATCTCATTCTATTTTTTAATTTATTTATTGTGTGTTTTGCATATATTTGTTTTTCATTGCTTAATTGACGTATCTGTGTTTGTTGATGTATTTAAACTATTTTTGTAACCTAAAGCTTTTTTATATAGTTGTTAAAATTTATGCATTCGATATTCATTAGATAAATACTACAGTTTGGGCTTATCTGTTTAATTATATGTTACATCTGATTCTTTAAAATTCAATGAGCCTGTATTCTATTTGGAGTTTGTTGGTTTATCCAAAGCTATTCCACCAAATTTGCAAGATTTATACATGTTTAAGGTTTTATGTTTGGAGGGTTTAATTTTGTTACATGTCAAATATATAAATACAACAACTACATTGGCAATCCTGCCGAGTGCTTGGTATGGGGAATGTGAAATACTAAAAAAAAAAATTATCGACTTCTTATAGCCAATCAGTCGCTAATTGTGTGCGTACATCTACTATACAATGAGGGTGTTTGTCTAAGCTTATTTGTGGGGTTATGGGCTTATTTGATTTCAGCTTTTATTCATAAAGCCAAAAATTTCCGGCTTATTTTGAGACTTATGAGCTTTAATAAACTTATTATGATATAATAAACTTTTATTATAAGTCCAAAAAAAATCCGAAAAAGCTTAAACAAACATGCCCTATATGTGAAGATGTTACTGATAAATTTATTGTGGGTACTGGGTAGTTATGAAGTACCAGCTTGTTATAGTACCTACTATGATAACAAAATGTTTCTGTGTACTTTATGTTTTGCCTTTTTACATATGCTTTTATTAACCCATCCTTTTATAAATCATTGCAGGCCATCGAATGTTCTAATGGACTCAGAAGCAGGAAAAAAGAAGTCTAGTAGTAGTAAATCATTATTTTACGAAACTCCTCTTGGTTACGGAATTGAAGACGTGCGACCAAACGGTGGAATCAAGAAATTCAAATCTGCTGCTTACTCCAACGTAATATACTTGATCTATTTATCTACAATTTATTCAATTTTTACTTGCTATTTCTTTATGTTTATCCGCTGACCATCATATTTGTTTTTTTTGTATGTTACAGTGTGCTCGGAAACCATCCTGAGTTGTTCTGATCTGCGCGCGCATAACACCTTTAGATAGCATATTTAATTTAATTGTTCTTCTTTTAATTGTTTCTTTTTCTCTCCTTTTCTCGTTCTCGTTTTTCTTATTCTCTCTTCGCAACAACAATTACTATAAAAAGCAAAATGACAATGGAAGTATCTGCCATTGGATTCGAAGGCTATGAAAAGAGGCTCGAAATTACTTTCTTCGAACCTGGCCTCTTCGCTGACCCTGGAGGCAAAGGCCTCCGTTCCTTGACCAAGGAACAACTCGATGAAATACTGACACCGGCTCAGTGCACCATTGTTGATTCTCTATCAAACGATCTATTGGACTCGTATGTCCTTTCGGAATCCAGCCTATTTGTATACCCTTATAAGATTATCATCAAGACATGCGGCACAACAAAGCTTCTCCTTTCTATCCCACCTATACTCAAATTGTCTTCCCAACTTTCCCTCACTGTTAAATCTGTCAGATACACTCGTGGGAGCTTTATATTTCCTGGCGCACAGCCGTTTCCTCACCGCAGCTTCACCGAAGAAGTAGCTGTCCTCGATAGTGACTTTGGAAAGCTTGGTTCGGGTAGCAAAGCCTACGTTATGGGCGGTGAAGACAAGAGTCAACAATGGCATGTCTATTCTGCATCTGCTAAAGCAGCCGAACAACCAGTTTATACTCTCGAGATGTGTATGACAGGTTTGGATAAGAAGAGTGCAGCAGTGTTTTTCAAGACTCCATCAAGCTCTGCAGCTTTGATGACTGAAGTTTCTGGTATAAGAAAGATTTTTCCTGAGTCCCAAATTTGCTATTTTGACTTTGACCCATGTGGGTACTCAATGAATGCTATTGAAGAGGACGCTATTTCTACCATCCACGTAACACCTGAAGATGGATTCAGTTATGCTAGCTTTGAAGCTGCAGGTTACACATTCCAATCATCCATGGATCTGACCCTTTTGCTGGAAAGGGTCTTGGCTTGCTTCCAGCCATCTGAGTTTTCTATATCGGCCCATGGAACTAACTTGAAGGATCTCAGCAATCTTAATATTGAAGCATTTACTCTGAAAGAATCAAGCTTTGAAGATCTGGCTGAAGGTGGTTCGCTGATGTATTGCGGCTTCACTAAGGGAGGTAGCTGCTGTGGCTCTCCCAGGTCGATCCTGAATGGCTGCTGGAATGAGAGTGAAGACGAAGAACTCACCAAGAAATAAACTTGTCGCAAAATTGTTGCTACCAGACTATCATATTTTCTATTTGCTGCTGTTAATGTCGTTGCTTTTCTGGGGCTTGGTGTTTTCCCTTGCCCGTTTACTGTTCGTGTTTTTATTGTTTACTTTGTTGTGTGAACCTTATTTGCAGCATTAATAAAGTCTGGGTTGATGTTTATAATCTGGTATGCATATTTAGGTTCCCATTTTGCTGTGGTTGGAATTCAATTATATAAAGTAGCAGTAACACCCCAAAGTTGCAGTTTATTTGGACATGGTTGGGAATTACTATATTTTTGCATGATGAACATTTGTAGCAAACAATGGCACCTCAGCTGTTGAGAAAATTACAGTGCGAGGCTCTGCACTGCGTGTTGGCGTGGTTTTGAACATGCTAAATTGCTAAAATTACTCCCACAGACATAAGATATGCAAACTGGATTGTTAAGCTCTAATTAAACATGATCCAGTTTGAAGTTCAAGTGTTCGAGCACATGATAGTTTATGCCTAACTGCAGATAGATGCAATCTTAAAGTTTTGCAAGAAACCGAAACACAAACTTGATAATGCTTAAAAGTTGGGAGTCCCAAAATAATTGTCCCCAACAAAAAACACACGTTAAAAAAAAATTAATTATTACTGATTTATGTCCCTTGTTTTTTGCAAAATGACTGTATTACCCGTAACTAATTAATTAACGTGTTTTTTAAAATTTGTAATATTAATTTCAACTAGAGCTGGCAATCTTGACCCGACCCAACTGATGATGGGTTTATATGAAAAAGTGGAACTTATGCTTTAATGTTCGTCTAAACACCTCATGGGTCACTTCTAAAGTTGTTAGAACAAGTATGTTGGGTCAACCAAGGGTAATACGGTAAACTCGAATAAACTCCTTTTTCTATTTTTATTTTTTAGTAGCGGACATTAATTTGAGACCAAGGGAGTAATATTAAGGGGTTGCTCTGCTCAAAATGTCTATATAAGAACGCTTTCGAAACACGAATAAAAAATAGGCTTTAAAAATTCCGATTAGCTGGGATTGTTTCAACTAATATTTGGAAAGCTTTCAAAATACAATAAGAGCAAGGGGTGTGCCAACTTGCCCACTTCTCTTCATTTGGGCCCCACGTGTGCCACCTCACCGCCACATCACTCTAACACACTAACTAAAAAATACCCGACAATCACAACATACTCACTTCTCTTCATTTGGGCCCCACCCACACTAATTTTATTTCTTTTCCATATTTTCCAAACACAATTAAATTCATTTCATTCTCTTAACTAAAAATAAAACTACAATACGCAAAATTAAAAAAAAAAACATACGAAAAAAAAAAAAAACTTACGGTAATAAAATAAACCATACGAAAAATATATAAATCCTAAATCCTAATCTGAAAACTCTTCGTCCGCAGGATCAAACGCGGGAGGTATATAATCCTCGAGGCGAGACAAAGCTTCCTCGTCTACCGGATATCCCTCACCGGAGACTCCTGGATCATCATCTTTGTTCACCCGATAGCTCCAATTGACTTTGGTGTTGATGTTGTTCGTTATCCGTTGAACACACTTCCACAACTTGTCAATAATTTCGTCATCTCTGCGAGCTTTCTCCTACAAAAATTTCTCGATAACACCTTTTCGTTCAGTGCTGATGTCGTTGCAAGTCTTGTAGCTGTTTCTCATCTGCAACTTCTCATTCCTTTTGTCCTCAAAGAATTGGATGACGCGTATAATAGCGTCTTTTCTAGCCTCATCATCGTTCTCGCATTGATTTTGAATGTACGTTCGCATATCAGTAACGGAATGAGGGAGACGACAAGCCATAATAATGCTGCGTAAAGAGAATGTGAATTTTGAAGTTGAATTGTGTTTGAGAAATGTGATTTTTTTTGTGTAGATGATGGTTTATATTTATAGAGTTGTTTAAATGTTTTTGAATTTGAAAAGTAAATGTTTTTGAAAAGAAAAGTAACCGTTGTAATGAAACGGTAAGTATTTGCATATTGTCGTTTAGTTCGTCGTTTGAATGGCGAAAACCAAAGTGGCGAACCACAATGGTGTCACGGCGAGGAAAGAAAAACAGTGGCGAGGAGCCACGTTGGATTCGGCGAGAATCAACATGCTCCACACCCCTTGCTCTAAGTAGAGCAAATACGACTGCGAAAAAGTGAAACACGTACAGCTGTTACATGAAATTGATCTTTTTATACAAGTATAATAATTGGCTTAGATTTATAAAAAGATGTTTGATATCTTCCACACATTCTTTTCAAGGGGTTGGATCATCTTAGTTTCATGTAGAAAAATGTTTTATATTTCTGATTTACTAGAAACACGGAATTAGTTTTGTAGTTTTTTTGCCTGATTCAAGGAACAAGCAACAAAATCCTAGCTTTGAATCGATAATATGGGCAATAGAACCGAAACATGGATTACTCTTCACATTCAACACTCTCTCTGTGTAGTGCAGAATGTAAACCAGTAAATGTATAACCACTAAAAATAGAAACCACAAAAGAGGCCAACAAGTGTAAACTTGTCCTTGTCTTTCTCTAACACAAAATTGGTCATATTCAAACACCCGAAAAAACCTGGAGAAATTTATGGAGAATGAAATTTAAATGCCATATATAATCCTGTCTCTACCTCATACATTTTCAACAAAACAAGACCTGTTTGTATCGACACATTTTGAATCACACCAATCTCTAAAAAAAAATCATGAACAACAGCCAAAGCGCAAGTTACCAAGCCGGCCAAGCCAAGGGCCAAGCTGAGGTGACTAACTAATCTATCTACATTCATATTCATGTTTGTTTATTCGCTTTAACTTTTTGCCATTTTCATATCCATGGTCTGTTTACGCTTGTTGACTGCCTTAGCAGGTCGAGATCATGTGCACAATAGATGTGCGTGGTTCAATGCCCATCATCTTACATATACATTTAATAAAAGTCCCTTTGAAATTTTAACACTATTAAATATGCCATAAGAAAGCATCACATTTATTTATTTTGAGACCGAAACAAAAGATCAAGAGAAAAAAATTCTATAAGTATGTTTATAACATTTGGTATTTATTTTGTCATATGCAGGAGAAGGGCAACCAGTTGATGGATAAAGCTGGCCAAGCTGCTCACTCTGCCCAGGATTCAGCCCAACAGGTCCATTTTAGTTTCAAAATATCCATCTTTGATTTAGAGTATCTGATACAAATATTATATTTCTTTTAATACTTTTTCCATACCCCAAACAAATATCATCGAAGTTGCTATTAAACATCCACAATCAAAATATAACAATGCAGGCTGGACAGCAGATGAAGGCAGGTGCACAAGGAGCTGTTGATGCAGCCAAGGATGCCACCGGTATGAACAAATGAACCTCGAGGGACCATTTCATCAGCCATCATAACAATCTATTCAATTAATTTTCATTTTTTTTTTGTATTCATTTTTGTTTTTATCATTCCCTCGAACAAAAAAAGGAGAGTTCCTATGTACTTGAGGTCCTACATTTGTTCTAATAAAATTTAAAAAGCGTATGAGGTGGTCATTTAGCACTTGTTCTACTATTTTATATATACATCTGTATGTAGATCATTAAAAGTTATGCCCGTCCCACGTCATGGACAAGACACGGCATCTGTGCTCCATTCTGGTGGATTGACGGATGGCTTAAAAAGGACATATCGATAAGCAAACCGCAACTAAAATGCCAAACATGTGCAAGTGTTCTTGTATTTTTTTCTTGTCGATTTTCAGGTTTGCGAGACAAAAAATTTTCAACACTTTATATGGCAATATCTTAATCATCTTGTGATCATTATATCAAAACAAAACATGATACATGTTTTTCTTGCAATAACATAAGATTCAGGTCAAGGTTATGGTTTTGTCTCATTCATCAAACGGGAAATACATTAAATAGAGTACATTAGAGGTGAAGATAAACTCACATATAAGAAAGCTAAAAATGAAAATGGTCCGATGTTGTGTTCAAATGCTTTACGATATCCTTAATCGAATCATTACTGGTTATTTTTGTAATTCAGGTTTTGTAACTATCCTTAATCTCTTTAAGCCCAACTTGGCCGGTTTTGAACTGAAACATTACCTGTTTCAACGTATTAACCTGCCCATTTTGGCAATTCATGGTTAAATGATAAGTGAGTTTTTATGGTCATCTCGTTATCTATCGAGAAGAAAATAGTGGTTGATCACATACTCGAAATCCTTATTATTTTACCTAAATCGGCATAATTTTTTATAATTACTTTTGATTCAAAAGACTAGTTGGCAGTTTAGTGCAGAATAAAAATCAGTATTCTAAAAGGCACGCCAAGGCGCGAGGCCAAGAAATGGACCAAGGCGCGAGGTCTAGGCTTTGTGTGAAAAGGCGTGGGATGCCCTTTTGGTAAGGCGATCGCCATTTTAGAAGATTGGGGCGATTTACTGATTTCTACAATTTCTAAGTATTTCTTTCGAAAGCCCCGTAATTTCAAAACTTAATTCCTACTTGAGCCTCGTATTTGGGCCTGGCTATTTGGGATTTGGGCGTTAGTATTTGAAATTTCACTTAAAAAATGATATAAAATTATAATTACATAAATCTATAAATATTTTTTTGCCGTTTTAAGCACGCCTTAAGAAACGCCAAAACTTCGCAAAGACTCGTAAGGCTTGAGGCGTGATTGTGCCGCCACGCCACGACTCACGCCTTTTAGAACATTGATAAAAATCAAACAAAGCAAGTGAAAACATAAAAACCTTAAAAGAACGTAAGATTGTAAGATTATGGAAACAAGTGTTCGAAATAAGAAGAGAAGAGTGAAGCGATTTGAACCTTTGCCTTTCATGAGTAACTGCTTTTCTGCTTGAAACTAACTACGATAACATGCAAATATTATATTTATGAATTTCTAATTATAATTACAGCATACAATCCTGGAGTGTCTAGATGACATTTGTTCTCAAAAGAAACCACTAGCCATGACTTGGTTGATTATAATTTTCGTAAACTCTCAAACTTGGCCAGGTTACTACTATGTTTAAACCGAACCGTCCATACTGCTAAGTGCTAACATTACTATCTTACCAATCAGGCAATCAGATACTAAGAAAGTTGAAGAACCAACTTGCATATGTTTGACTACTTTAGTACATCAACATCTAAGGTTTCAAATTTCTAATGAAAAAAGCAATTTGCCATCTTTTTTGACACAAAATCATGAGGATTAACATCTTTGGATCCCATCCAAAGGACCACATGATTGTAGCAAATTAGATTACACAATTGGACCCTATAAACCACAAAAGGAGACCAAAAGATGTGTTTCTTTATAAAAGAAACATAGAAAAATAAGAAGCATGTGAACTTTCTTCTAGTGGAGTTGGGGCCTTTCCATAAAGAATGCTTAAAATCCATCTTTCTAATTTGGTAACTATTTCTGTTATAGTAGATAAAATGTAAGATACAAATTGTTATGAACTGTTGGTAGGGTATATGGGTGCATACCCATCTGGTTCTATAGATTTGGCTGTGGGAGAAACATTTTCTTCTTTTCTTTCTTTCATGTGTTCCTACTTTACAAATATACGAACCAGGGTGGGTCCGGGGACCTCGGAACACTCATGAAATTTTGCAGCGGACTGTTAATTTTTGTAAAAAATCTCGATGTTTCTTAAATGCACCTAATTCAAAAAATAGTCTTCTTTGTATTGTATAAATTTTTGTAAATGCACCTGGTCAAATTATGTCCTAGTTCCGTCCATGCAAATATATGTCTTTTATCTTATAAAAGTAACATCGACATTTGTGATCCAATGCTTAGGTGAGTAACATGGTAGGTTTAATAGATCTTGATTCTTGAGCTATTATGTTCAACTCTAAGCCAAGTTCAAGATATACAAGATCCGAGAGATACCAAGGGGCAAGATGTGCATCTACCCTCTAGCAAAAAAAAAATTTTTGTAGTGTAACTTTTTAAAATATACCGTTATTTGCCCCTTAGCAACAATATTTGTGGCGCATTGTTTTTTTTTTTTTTTTTTTTTAAATATGATAGTTGGCCTTTCGACAATAAGCTTCCGCCCCTGTAATTATGCAAGTATTTTTCTAAAATAGACTTAAATGACACATTATACGAAAAATGCAAACTTGCCCTTAATGGTTTGTTGTATGTTTAAACGAGAGGGCATGATGAAAGACTAACCACTTCACCTCTAACAAAAATGGTCCCAACCATGATCCATGAACCATCTTAATCTTATATTTTGAAAAGGAAGAGACAATTTTGCCCACCTATTCTTACCACTTGATGAAGCCAAGTCCTTGGGGACACTTTTGTCATCTTTTTATTTTCTTGTTTTCTTCCTTATGTTTGGTCAATTTAATTTTGTTTTAGAGAACACCCTTTAATTTCTTAAAATCATTCTTTCTGATAATGTTGGAAATCATATCCATAGAAGGTAATATATATTATTAGTTCAATAGTTCCTATATGAATTCTCGGAAGTTCAATGGACATATATTCAAATGTTGAAACAAAAACAAGTCTTGAAACGAGACCGTTAACCCAATGATTAACGTCGAACGAACATTTTTTTAGTTGAATGACTCGAATGGGACGTTCTCTATTAAAATTGTTTTACACGATAATCATTACACGTATGGTTAGCATTACATCATTTCATAACATGATAATTGATATATCAACTCAAATTCGTTAGAAGTACAATTTAAGATGGATCATGGATGAACCAAAGCACATGATTAGTTTGTACACGTCTATGAAGAGAGCAAATCAAACGCATCGTTTGAATCTAATCATGAAGAGTACCAAAAATTTAAATAGTTGCATCGAATCCGACTTTCCACCAATAGAAAGAGACGTTTCGAATAATAATGCCTTTGTATAGTCTTTGTTGAGAGAAGTTGTTTGGTAAAGTATGTTGATTCAAGTCTTTCCTTATTAAGCAACCACATTCTCTCAATGATATCACTCTACACCTAACATGATCATACTTACCATTGAAATCATTAGTATTGTTCAATTCATCTAGCTATAAACTTATGGTATAGTTCATGATAATGTGTTAGTGTGTTACGGTTATCACGAGTCGCTTTGTTAGTCTTGAATCTGATAGAACTTGAGTCTCTTGAGAATAATGTGACTTTCGGTGTAGCAACTAAAGAAAGAATTTTTTTTTTTGGTATGGTTACATGTCTGTATATACGATCTTGAAAGACTCTATAAAGGCATTAAAGCAATTCTTACAACATTGTACTCCTACATGCTTTTTATTTTCTTTTTGTAAAATAACATATATGTATATAACGCATGCTATTTTTATATATGTTCACATCAACATGGTTTTCAATATCTCAGAGTATGTTCATGCATGTTTATAACCGATGTTTTAATTTTTATCTATAACCTTTCACGGTCATGAACCACGGTGGGTGACTATATTACTTGCATCCACAACCTGCACTATACCAATATTTTTTTAAGTTTCTTCTATGAAAATATAGCTTTTCGCAAAAACTACATGGTAACTTACTTTTTGAAAGCACTATGATCAATCGGCTTCTCAACCATGCATGGGTGCATTACTCAACCCGGAGATGTGTGGGTGACTATATTACTTGCATCCACAACCTGCACTTTATTTTCTTTTACTTAAAAAACACATGGTTCAAAGCACTATGCTATTTACAATTTCAAGCAAAATCTAGGTCGCTTTGGGTTAATCACATCTCAGTGGTGGCTCAAACGTAAAGCAGCTAAAACTACTGCTTTAGGCCTCCAAATATTCAGGGCTCCTGATTTCTTAATGTCTTTTATGTATATGTATAGTAGTCCGTAATATTTTTTTCCCAAGCATCATCTTAGGTCTTGATATAGTATTAAAGCCATCGATTACTAAATTAAAACTACTTAGGGATATTTGCTTAGTTTTTGTTTGGTTTTTTAGATCCATAAGATTAACTCCGTATTTGAGTTACAGAAACAGGAATTAGATCAATCTTTTTACTGTTAAGAAAATAAAGGATTAAGCTCATTTGATGCTATAAATTCTAATGACTTTTTGCCAATACCGTAAACATGTTAAACGTTTCAAAATCAATTATGAATAATTAACCAACAAGGATAAGCTATTTTTAAACGAACAAAATGAACACCAATGCTCATTCGCTTAACTGTTCATATTAGATCGTTCTTTCGTTAAACCTAAACTATCTTCAATGAACTCTTAGTGTTTTTAGTTTGATAGTTGGATGTTCTATTAATCCAATGAATTGAATAGCTAATATTAAGTAAAAAAAAAAGTTATTACCAAAAAGGACTAATCGCTCAAGTGTTCATATTTGTTCGTTCTTTCGTTAACCCTAAACTATCTTCAATGAACTCTTAGTGTTTCTAGTTTCATAGTCGGATGTTCTGTAAATCTAATTAATCGAATAGCTAATATTAAGTAAAAAAAAAAAGTAATTATTGAAAAGGCCTAATTTTAATATTTTGCTTGAGGCCTCGAGAAAACTTGAGCCGCACACCCCTGCCAGATCTCCAATAGGTTATCCGCTGAAACGACGATTTCTTAAACGAGACAACTAGCACGAAGCTAGCTAGTAAACAAAGAGAACACATGCATATTATACAATCGTATAAGACGGCAATGAATCCTTTTGCCAATCAATCCAATTTGGATTCAATTTCTTGTTCGTGTGAAGCATTATTTGAAAAAAAGAAACGTCTTAATGCATCATTATTTACTAGATAGATTGCAGTAAGAGACTGAAAGTTCTTTATAACAAACTCTAAAGGCTAGAAATATAAAAAAGATTTAGTTAGCGATGCAAAAATTAAAAGTAAAATAGACCGGGAATAATAATTCGGTGGTAATGATGTGAGAATCATCCGTCACACTCTTGTAGACTAGAAACAGACTACTTTTGACTGTCAGCCTACGTGGCATTTACAAACCAATTACCTTTTTAGAAAATAAAAACATCTTTTTTTGTTTTATTTTATTCTCTTGCTTATTTTTAACGTCTTACGTTAGTTTTAGAAAGAAAGAAAAATTTTATTCGGCTCATACGGCATAATATTGTTGATGATTTTTTTTAAATTACAACTTTTAACAATATATCTCAATATTTATACCACAAGCTAAGTTTATTTTCATCTATATCTCACAACTACATGTTTTAAGCAGAATTTGAACCATTGTTTATGAGCTTCACGAGCTGCCCCTATTTTCATTTAAATATGTTTGGCAAAACTAGCTGTAAACTGTAAACTGTAAAGTTGTTAACATGAGTTATAAGCTGTATATTTTTTCAATAAAATGTTCGATAAGTTAGCTATTAAATGTAATTATAAGATGTAAAATGACATGAAATGACATATCTATAATTGTAAACAAATGTTTGGAGGGCATCTCAGTAATTTAAAGTTTTAACAGCTCCAAAATGTATAAAAGTTTCATGAATCAACTTTTCATTCAAGAGCTATTTGTTTGAAATAAAATATTGAAGTTAATGTATCAAAACGAAGCTACTTATTTTAGAAGAGATTATTTTTGTAACAAAAAGCTAAAAGCCCCCCAAAATGCCCTACCAAATAGGCCTTATATCCCACGACTATGCAAGACTTTGGGTGTGTTTGGGAGGGGCTTATATGAGGCTTATGGGGCTTAAATTTCAAAAATAAGCCTCAACTTATGTTGATTTAATTATATGTCTTTTTTTTAATAATTTTACAATAATAAGCCTCAACTTAAACTAATTTGTCAAACAAGTTTATAAAATAAAAATTCTAATTTCGGCTTTTGATATAAGCATCAGTCCTAGCTCTAACCTCAACACTAACCCCAGCACAGGCCATTTTACCAAACAGAGAAGCTTCACAAATTGACTCTATTTTCATCTATATCCCATGACTACACGAGGGGCAAAAACTTGTCGCTAAAACTAAAAGAAACCAAAAGAAAATAATGAGTGCCATTAAATAACCTTTTCATTTCATGATTTTTGTTTTAAAAAAATACATGAGAAGTGACATTTGAGTCAATTTCTTCATTTCCTACAAAAAAAAATGAAGCAATATCCATAAAAACACAATAATAATTGCAAATGCATACCAAATATAACTTTGAAAATCAGAGTTACTACTGTTGGAAGGTACAGTATTAATCGTGCAACATAAATGAACAAACCACAAAGCATTCAGTTTCAGAGAGCACTATGTGTTTGGTTCCAAAACTAGCTTGTACTATCAACCATCCTGTAATTTTGGATGATTATGCTTTGTTTCTTTTACCCATAGCCTCACCAGCCCCCACTTAATCACAAACATCCCCCTTTTATCCATTGTCACACACAAAGGGTATTTTAGACATTTTGTAAATGACCGATTTGATGTTTTTATTAAGGGAAATATGAAGGTTTATACTTAGCCTAAGGCTAGCCCCAGTGATGTGAATCCCCACTCGATCGAGTGATTGTGAGGATCGAGTCACAGTCGATCTTCTTGTTGTGGAATATCGATCGACTAATAGTTTGAGGAGGGAAGTGATCGCCTCCCCGATCGACTTTTGGTTCGTTTCTTTTTTTGTGTTTGTATAAATAAAAAGGTATATTTGTGTGGAATGTTTTTTTGTAGTGTAGGTCGTCTTACTGGGGCACCTAATCACTGAAGGTCATTTGGAGGCTGGCGTGTCGGAGTAAAATAAAGGGGATTGGGGTTCCTGGGGGAGAAAATGAATTCTTATATGTAAAAATGATATTTATTTCTATTTTATCCGTTAATGCAATCTTGTAACTTCAAGAGAGTTATTAGTGGATGACACACGTGATAAGGTAATACCGTAATATGATAAATTTGAAGAATAAAAGAAAAATGATATAATTATGCTCGCAGGGGCGGAGCTAAGTGTGGGCTACCATGCACGTGCCACATATGATCCTGGTCGATGTAATGTGAATTTTAAGAAATTTTTTGTGCTTTTCTGAATGTGCTACACCTATTTTGGAGAAAAGAATGTGTTTGCGTTTGGTTTTTGAAGAAAATGAGTAAACATTGAAAAATATTAAAATTAAAAGTGAGGAAGACAATGAATAGTACTTGTTTTGTCCCTTTTCAGTTTTTTAGAGTGTTACATGTACTTGTTTTGTTTTTTAGTAGCATGTCTTTTTTTTTTTTTTTTTTTTTTTTTTTTTTTTTTTTTTTTTTTTACTGTTGGTATAGGCCATAGGGGGAGTACTTTAAGTTTGTGAATATGAATTAAAGAAAAGAACATTATATTGTTAGAAGAGAAATGATAGAAAGACTTAAATTTAGGTTTAATTTTAGACCTAAATTTATGTGGCAACATCTTGATTGGTTGTAAAGTAAGTGGGTCAATGACTGTAACTATTAGGATTATACCACTTGGAATTAGGTCTAAAATTAAGCCTAAGTTTAGGTATTTAGAAATTGCAAATCATTTGATTCGGTAAAAAGTGTATACGAGTAGTTATAGTACATGTTAAATCTCTGACTAAACATATTTTTTACTTTCATATTACGTTTAAAAAATCTGGATCCGTGAATTAAGACCATAAAAAGACTTCTACCAGAGAAATTGAAAACTAAGAATCACTATAGTAAATGTGTATCAATAAATATCGTATTTATGTTGTGTGATCTTATTTGTGATGTTTATGTCAGATGGTTGGTTGTTTATGTGTGTGAATATTGTCTCATTAATAAAAATGATAATATATAAAATTTTGTCGTTAAGAAATGTTAGTATTAGCATACACATTAGTCAAATTTATAAAGGTCTTAGTGTTAAGAGTACGAAAGTTCGGTTGTGTTTTGGCTTGCATGACAAGCTTATGCCTATAAAACAACCGACTTCTTCTGTGTTTTCTTTAGTTTCTAGCTCATGTGTATCCTGTTTAGACCCCTTACCAACCTCTCATCTCTATAAAAGGAGGTCAGGGGTCATAGTTAAAAAATCAAGTGTATAACTTCGAAGGTTGTTTGAATTAATTTCTTTTTATTCTTGGAAAAGGCAAGGCATTAAAAAACATTTGATTTTAAACAAAAGGTTACTTGAAAGGTATTTTTTGTACAAGGTACTTTGTTTAATTCAGTGTTGTGAGGTTTATATCACAAGGTTCTCAGAATAAACAAAAGGGTTGTATAAAAGATAGTCTAAGACTTATCGAGGTTGCAAGGTTTCTTAAGTTACAAGAAATTTGATTTGCAAAAATAAAGTACGACAAGCGTTTCTTTAAAAAGCGCATGATAAATTCTTGATCCAAGGGTTGTTGATTTGTTGGAGAGTTTGATTTTCAAGGTTCAATCGATATTTGAGTAAGAAAGAGTTCATTTTTGAAGGGTTTCTTGGTTTGGTTGATTTCTAAGAAGGTTTATTCTTATGAATATATCGATAAAGCAAGGGGTTTTACATACTAGTAAGTTTGTTAGATTTTGGTTTTTATGTAAGGAAATTCACAGAAGGGATTTTTTGTTGTGCAAGATAAGGGATGGGTCAAGTTCCGTGTTGGATAAATGTCCGATATGTTCCGAATTTAAGACGAAAGTTCATATCATTGGACACTCTTGAAAAAGAGGGTTATACCTTGAGGATGCAGTCGTGTAGGATCAAGGTTATAAAGGGTTCGTTAGGTACCATCAGGAACATGGAGGAGTAATTGCATATATACCATGGATGGTCAAGCAGTGACCTGGAAGACATTTAAGGGTAAGAAGCAATTAGGAGAATCTTAGACTGGAAGGAAGATCAAGAAAGTTAAATTTCTTAAAGTCTTGTAATAAGAGGTCTACACAACAATGTACGAAGAGTGTTGGTTGCCAGAAATTTATGTCACACCCCCAAATTACATGTTTTGCAGCGGAATGGAATTCCTGGGGGTTGACTGTCGTAGCATCACAATCACAGTTATATTGAACGACCTTAAGTGTCGTTTGGAAAACACATCGTTTGATTTAATAAAACAATCAGAGTTTACAAAGTGTAGGTCCCAAATGAAATTAGACATGTGCGGAAATAAGTTTGTTACAATCCAAACGATGTTTTAAAGTGCATAAAACCCAAGTGAGACGCGTCGTCTCCGCGACTCTATGATATGTCCACATGCATGCCATGAAGTGTATACCTTAGATACCTGAGATAAAACATGCTTAAAACAGTCAACACAAAGGTTGAGTGAAATCCATAGGTTTAATTAATTCGTTTGAACACAATATTCGTAGTGTGAGTTACATTAATTCACACTCATCGTTGAAAACAAAACAACATTTATTTCACTAAGTTCATGACAACCAAAGTGTAAACCTCGTACCAATAGAAATTGGTAAAATCGTTTCATCGCAGCGCTAATAGGTAAACTTACCAATTTACCTTAATGATTCAAATATAGTGCGTTCGATTTCCCCTAACTGGGTCAATAAGAACGGGGAGTGTTAATTCCAATAGGCCTATTCACAATATTCGCTCCTTCATAAGTGACTAATGGTGCATTATGTAGGGACTTCAAACATGGCAATTGATTACTTAGTGACAATAAAACATTTGGATATAGCATACTGATTCAAAGCATTTGTGTTAGATTAAAAATAGTTGAGCATGTATCTCCCCCAAGAGTTTGTAAAACAATTAAGTAATAGAAAGTGGGGCTATGAACTCACTTGGACAATGATGCGATGGCAAAAGTGAGTACACTGAAATGTAGCGCAAATCTCTAACCGTGACCTATTATGAATGATATGATCTATAATAAGTAATGATGTAATGTTATGCATGCAATTCGTATGATATCTATACCACTTGAGAATTTTTGAAAATAACACTTATCGTCGAAAAATAATCTTATAACGTCTTGACCATTTATAAATTACTTTACAAGTATTTATGTTGAAATGATATCCTACGATAGTCATTTAATGATTTATTATGAAATTATAACTTTTCGTCGTAAAACAATGTCATTCGATAATTCATGAAAGTGACTAAATGGCCTCAAAAAGCTAGTAGTAAAATGGTGCACATCGAGTGTTAGGAAACAAACTCAACGGTTTTGGAAAGCTTGTAGCATTATCTCAAAGTTTTAGCATTTAAGTTTTTATCATAGAGGTCTCGATCATGGAGAAAAACATAGGTAAAGTAGGGTACTTGTACCAAAATATTGTTTAAGGGTAACTTTCGGCAAAGTTTAAGTGACCGTATTTTACTCGTTACAACTCCGTTTGACAAACGGTTGGACATTTTGGAAAATAGGCTAGGCGAACTTACTTTTACTAGAAGACATCATTTTATAAAAAGTACTACATCAATGTTAAAAATATATTAGTTATGCTTATATAAAATAGTTACGGCAACCTTGTTTAAACGCGTGTAATTTAATCGTTACAAGTCCGTTTTCTACGTTTTATATGTCCTTAGCTTCATGTTAAAGTATACTAATATATTTTTGATAAATCGACACATTTAATAACGCTTAAGATTCATTTTTTACTCGTAAAAAGTTGAGACCTCATGCTGAATTTTCTGAAAATTATACTCCCTCCGTCCCATATTAAATGTCCGGTTTGAATTTTCAAAGTCTTTATTTGTTAACTTTGATCATAAATATTTTTAGTTGTGTTATATAATATTTGATGTAAAATATATGAATAGATCGAGTTTTAAATGTATTTTCACTACGTATTATTTTTATCTAATACTATATAACACAAGCAAAAATATTTAAGGTCAAAGTTGTAAAAGAAAGACTTGAAAATTCAAACATGGACATTTAATATGGGACGGAGGGAGTAGTTTCCGTCGTTAAACTTGTAAATAGCATAACTTCTTCGTTATAACTCCGTTTTAACCCATTCAAGCGGCCACGTTTTCGTTTTAAAGTATATTTTCTAAATATCTAGCCCAAAAATTTTTATCAACTGTCGAAATTTCCAGAATTCACAGAAATGATCAGACCCTTATATATAGTTGTCGAAATGGATTTTTCTCGCGTAAAACTTATTCCAACCACTTCAAACCAACGCCAAAGCTATTCTAAACCTACCATACACCTTCTTAGGGTGTCATGGGTTCCTAGACATCATCAAAAATGATATGTTTCAAGGGATAATTATAGGATGATATATATTCATTTATAGTACTTAAAAACAAATAAAGTGGTATAGATAACCATATAACTTGCATGTTTTTCCTCAAGCATGATAAAATGACCAAAGTATGATTATGAAAAATAAATATGATCATGAAATTCTTACTAGTTAATCGATGAGGTTTAATGAACAAGGGTTTATCCTAAATACCCTAGGTTTTTATTTCAAAACCTTACTTAAGAGTATGCTAATGTTGTATAAATAACTTGACTTGAAGAAAAAAAATGATCTCCTTGTTGCTCACCCTTATGGCCGGTTCATATGTAGAAGGAAATGAGAGAGTAGCTTTTTATTTCACACTTGATATATTGATAACTATGTGTTGTTATTTGTATAAAATATTGTATGTATAAGTGTAGACAAGATATTTGATACAAAAGGTAGTGTGAGTCACCATGATTGTCGACATACACATAAGAATAAAAGAGTTGTGCATTTTGTACAAATTAAATGTATACGTGTAAGGTGAAAGTGTAGTTATTTTAAGGATAATTGGTAACTTGTGTACATATTTAAGCATTTAGAGTAGCGTTAGCTAAAAATAAATTTTAACGGTTCAAAATAAAATATATTGAAGTCATAAAAATTATAAAAATACATTTCTCGCAAGAATTGAGTGAAATAATAATTATCGTGTAGTATTTACTGAAAAGTCGTAATTATATAAATATAACAATTTATATACAAAATAAATTTAAAACACGGGGTAAACTAATAATATTATTTTTATAATCTTAATATGAGTATTAAAATATATCGGAATAATTTTTGGAAGTGTCGGATCAAATGTTCAAAATAAATGATTACGCGATAGCGTTTATTTAATAGGAAATTATACGTTTAATGAAAAATGCAAAACCATGCATGAACTAATATGATGATGATGTTACTAATGATATGTAGACTAAATCTAGTCTATATGAAATATCCTCGACGATTGCTCATGAATTCGCAGCTAAACCATTAAGGTTACGCGAATTTGATACTCGTCAACCTAGTTTACGATAAACGATGAATAGTGAAGCATGAATAGTGATTTTCTCCGGGAATGAATAGTGTTTCGTGAATAGTAAAATTTTGAATTACGTTCTCAGAATATCAAATCGACATCAAAAACGATGAATAGTAAAATGATGAATAGTAACCGATGAATAGTAAATTCCCGAGATGAATAGTAAAATTTCAAAAGTTTGTAAAATGACCTGAAATTACGAGTTGTCTCAATTTAGGTGTGGCAAGGATACAACAACATAATGGGTTGGTTGAGGAGATAAATAAGACACTCTTGATAAATGTACGTTGTTTTCTGATTTAGTCTGGTATGTGCAAGGTTTGTTTGGCAGAGAATGGAGTGTAGGATTATGTGCATGATTGTTTACGTAAGGTATGTATTGGAGGTGACGTTAGCCAACCGTTTGGCTTCCCACGTTCGGTAAGGACCCCAAGGTGTGGCAAGATTTACAAGTTATGGTAACACTAATGGTGTGGCTATTGTGTGTGTATGTCAGAATTCACTGTGGGTTTGCTTGGCTTATTCCGCGAGAATGAGCTTAGTATTTATAGAGATGGATCTAGGGCTTTGTGCCTTTCTAGAAAGCCATCCATATTTGATGATGGTCCACGTGGAGGAGATCCAATGGAGGAGACAAGAATTATATGTGACGTATCATCCTTGGTTTAGCCTGATGCATGGGAGGATTCATGCATGATTGCATCACTACCTCTAAGCTAATAAGGAAGTGATACGTATCTGCTCGTTGCAATGGTCCTGGGGGAAGCGCCCAGTCCTGTTGTTGCCGGTTTTCATTTGCCAGACCTTTGAGCCTATCATGGGAGTTTGTTTCTCAGGTGTGTTAAGACGACTTATGGCCATGATGGGCCTGTTTAGAGCATATGGGCCTTAAGTCAAATGGTTGAAGGTCATATTCGTTATGAAATCCCCCCAGTTAATTAGCGTACTTGACTGTCTAGGGAAATGTGTTGATGGACTCATTTTATGATGATGAGTCATTATGATACTTTTGTCTCTTTTAAAGAGTGTTGTGATTTTCTGCAGGCTATGATTTGTTGAGAGAATAACATGTATTTGTGCATGTTGTTAATACAATTAAGCCTGATACTCGTACAATCTTGCGTTCAGGGTCAAAAGGAAACTTCCTTTTCTTCGAGCAAGTTTTTCAACCACCTAGGCAATGAACCTAATCGTTGTAGTGTAGTATTAGGGTAAGATTCGGGGATTGATATCGTTCTCTAGGGGAATAGGAATGCTAGTGAGAAATTACTACGCTAAGGTTGGGGTTGAGGAAGATTATTTTTTATCTTTTTATGTTTTTTTTAGAAAATAAAAGGTACGATCTCGGGGTTTGGATTTGGGGGGTGGTACTTCTACCGATTACTCTAATTACCTAATTATCTAAGCTAAGGGGTAGTCTATGTCTATTGAAGTGTGCTCGTATGATGATTAAAGATGTGTCTACCTAGATACTATTACTCCCTAGTTATCTTTTATTGATGGTTGAATTGTCACGTCCTTATTCTTAATGCGTTGTGTTTTCTAAGGTCGTAGGGAGTGCTTTTATCCCTAACTCTTTGAAGCTACCTAAGGTTAATGACTATGAAATCTCTAGGATTCATAAACTTAACATTAAGGTTTTCTTTGGATTTTTAGCCTACAATTCCACTAGTAATTATAAACTAATGTTCAACAAAGATTAATCAAGCATTAAAAACACAACGATGGCTCTAAGCACTCCTAAGCCAATTACAATTTAGATAAGATACAACCAATCAATATTTAACAACTAGGTTTCATAGATCTAAGCAAACACACAAGTAAATTAGCCGGGCATGTTAAACATGCAAGCATATACACATTCAATTGAAAATATAATGAAATCAAGGGAATAAATAACTTATCTCTATGTAAAATAGGGTATTAGAACCCTAAAATACTGTCCTAGACAGACTACAATCATTTTAGGTTTTTACTCCACAAGTCTACCTCTAAAAGTCAAAAAAACTCGAATTCTATATATAGAGTTACAAGCTGCGGCGACGTCACCTTTTAATAGTGACGCCGTCAGATCGCCGCCATTAGGGTCTCGTCTTGGCCAAGTCAACTTTGGGACGGCGTCACATTGTGGTTGTGACGCCGTCAACTTCAGCTTCTGACGTCGTATGAATCTGGATCTAGGCGTCGAGGGGAAAAATCTTCGTGGCCTTCTACTCTTGGCAAAGGCGCCTCGGGTGCAAAATAGCAAATTAAACTGAGCCATCACAAATATAGGGACGGAGTAGCTCTTTGTTTGTGATGCGTGGAATGCACTTCAGCTTGAGTGTCTTGATCTTGACTTTAGCCATTTTCTTCACATATTCACGCCTTTTCGTCTAAATAAGCATCATTCCAGCATTTTGCCTTTAAGAGACCTAAAAAGTGAAAAGGAAACGAAATTAAGCGCAAGAACGGATATAAAAGTGGGCGATTAAGGGCTTAAATGACCCCTTAAAAGTATGCGTTTAAATCCTTATCAAATATCCCTACACTTGGTATTTGCTTGTTCTCAAGTAAATGTGCTTTTGGCCAATCAATTTATAAGTTAGGGGGCATAAAGCAATGGTTTAACATAATTCATAACAAGTATAAGCCCCGCAAAATTCATAACAATCACAAAAATTATATACTAGCACCTCACAAGTGGTGTTTGGATACTCTCATCTCTCGGGTGTATATGAAATATATCAAATGGAAATGGAAGATAAACACTCATTAACCGGTCCTAGTACATAGATTACCATATGCTTGAGATTAGATCAAACCTCCACCGCTTTGGCGTAAGCACCTAGGAAAAACTATCTAAGAGGTCTTTTAAAGGGTTGTAACGTTAGGCTTACGGTAGGGAAACAAAGGGTTTGGTTGGATAGGCGATTTAGTGGTGGCAAGTCAAAAATATTTTGTTATAAGCATGAAGAATGGCGTTGCTAAGCCAAGACTCGACTCTCTAAACTCTAGATAACTTGAAACAAACAAACATAAATATAAAGATAGATGTAGGATGGTAGCCCGTATGTTTTTTCTCATTTTTTTCATATATTTTTTTTCATCACTCTTTTTTTTCGATTTTTTTTCATACACTTTTACTCTACCATCCTCTACGATAACATCAAAATATAAGGGATTTATAGGCACATCCCTACACTTGAGTTTTTATTACTCTAACACTAATTTGACCCGAATTGAAAAGATCAAAATATTTGGAGTACATTATTACGTAGATAAAGGGAATTCGAATTTAACGTTCTTTCCAGTCATTCCATAAAATTTAACTTTACCCATGAGTCCCAATCATCCCAAAACTGTATACAAAGGATATGACTCGACTTAGCAACTTATGCAAGTAACTAGATAATTGAACTAAGGGTTTAGTATGATAACAATAATGCACTAAAAGTAAGTGCATACAAGGTAGGCTAAGGCGATTTGGGTTTACATTTGGGGGTGGATTGTAAATAATGCTCTTCATTGATATTCCGGAAAACTGAAACATCACGAGAACCGCGAAAAGGATATGCTCTGAGGGGTTAACTAGGGGTATCATGTACTAAAGATGAGTAAAACGCAAGGGTGTGGGGGAATTACTCAACCGATGTGGAAGAAGTAATTATAATACCGGTATCAAACAAGGGTTATCCTAATGCCTCTTGTCATTTAGTTATTCCTAATTACACAAGTGTAGTCTCACTAGCGATCTCGGGATGCATCACAAAACAAGTTCTAGAATCTATTATACTACCGGTACACTCTCGAAGCATTAAAGATGAATGCTTTAATTCCTACAAATCTAGGGGCGAACCTCACATTTTTGGGGTGGAATTTGAGTGGTAAAGGGTTTTGTGCTAGTCATATAACTTCCTATCCATGAGATGCTTTATTAAGACTAAAGACCCAATCCTACATGTCATGAAAAAATTTAAATTTGGTGCTAAAATTGTTGGTGTGTAGATCCTAGAACAGGGTTAGATAATCAGTAGCAAGCAACAATACCACTAGGTGGTTACCGGATATCACTTGGAATCGTGTGATCACTTTCCAAAGTAAACTATTCGACCCTAATGCCTGGGTTACACGAATATCTACTTGGGATAAGACCAAATGCAGTTATAGAATTAGGCACAATTCAATAACCCTTGCGCTTATAAGTGTTAATCGTTTTATGTGTATCTTTCATGCATAATCAGATATCCTATTTATAGGAGGTTACTCTTAGCTAGTCAAATGGAATTATGAGTATTAATCGGCCCATTAATAGCCTCATAATTATCCCCATTATAGCCGTTAGTGGTTACATGACCAATTAAACATGGTCATTAAGCAGTTGTAACTGCCAATTAGCAGTACTTTCACACTAGCAGTACTTACATAGCACTAGCAGTGGATACACTACTTCAGTGGAAACACACACGCGCTGATGGAAACCACAACTTCAGATGGAAACACTGCTTATCGGTGGAAACATGCTTATCGATGGAAACCACAAGCAGATACTTTCCACAAGCGGTACTTCCACAAGCAGCATTTCTACTATCACTACCAATACAAACCACTACAAGAGTCAGGGTGTTCATGGACCTTATGGGTGTACACTCAGTACCTCCTAACCCATTACAAGGTGTGAACTAATCCCACAAGTGCACTAAATTTTCCAACAATCCTCCCCAAATTTAGTTCACTTCCTTTGCATGAAAAATAAACATCAAGCAAAACATGTGCATAAACGAAAATGTCATGAGGATTGAATTTTCATCTTAGTAAATTACACGTTTCAAATATTCGAGAATCGGGTTGTTCTAAGAATTGAACCCTTCAACCCATTTGAATACCTGAAGATAAAATACACACAAGTTTTCAAACACTTAAAAGCTCCTGACACTATACAAGCCATGTGTCCATATCCAAATTCATAAATGTTGTAAAGCTAAAAGTCCAAAGCTTCCTGAAGCGGCAAAACTTCAACATTTACATAGGTGGTTCCTCTTTATTCATGCTCTGCCAAGCACTTTTTCAAAGAAATTAACCATTAAGAAATAAAGACTTCATCCTCCTTTCAGCAGGTTCTGAGCACAACCTTGGGATGTAAATAAAACATGTGCTCCAATCCACTGAATGTTCAGCTTTCCACATTGAACTCAGCTCCCAAGTTTCCTTAGGAGGGTGTTGGGTGTCCTAGCATTCAGTGACTAAGTTGGACTTAAACCCATCCCTTTAGCAGACTTTATAACCAAGTCTCTAGCCAAACCCTTCGTCAAGTGATCACTAAGTTCTGGAGATCTAACAAACTCTATAGATACCACCCCATTCATGATAAGCTCACGAATCATGCTATGTCGGACACCTAAGTGTCTAGACTTACCATTATACATCCGCTATAAGCCTTAGCCAATGTAGCTGCACTATCACAACGGATAGAAATAGCTGCTATAGGTTTAGGCCACAATGGAATCTCAAGAAGCAAGTTTTCAACCATTCACTTTTTACCAAGCTGCTAAAGCCACAAATTCATATTCCATTGTTGAATTGGTGATGCAAGTTTGTTTCTTGGATGCCCAAGAAATTGCACCTCCACCAAGTAGGAATACCCGACCCAGCGGTAGACGAATTGTCTTGATGTTATTGATCCAACTTGCATCGTGTATCCTTCCAACACTGATGGGTAACCAGATATGAGAGACTATAATCCATAGTTCTTCAAATACTTCAACCCTTTGAACCTTGCTAGTGATGAGCACTAGGATTACTAGTATATCTGCTCAATTTTCCCACTGCAAAACCAATATCAGGCCTTGTACAAGTCATGGCATACATCAGCAGACCAATTACCCTAGAATACTCAAGTTGAGATACAGACCTTGCCATGATTAGGCATCAGCTTCTCACAAGTATCCATAGGTGTACTCACTGGAGTAAAATCAAAGTAATTGAATTTCCTCAGCACCTTCTCAATATAATGAGACTGAGAGATAGAAATTCTATTACTTTCATGTTTAATCCTTATACCAAGGATAACATCAGCCTCCCCATGTCTTTCATGGAGAACCTTGATGACAAAAATTCCTTTGTCAGTCAACTGATTTTGGTCAGTACCAAGATCAACATGTCATCAACATATAGACAAATGATGACTCCTTTACCAGAATCATCAAATTTGCTATATACACATTTGTCGATGGTTAAGAACATAACCACTAGACAAAACCACTTCATCAAATTTTTGATGCCATTGATTAGGTGCCTGCTTAAGTCCATAAAGAGACTTAATCAGTTTACACACCTTGTTTTCATTTCCAGGCAAGATGAAGCCCTGAGGTTGGTTCATATAAACCTCCTCTTCCAATTCACCATTCAAGAAAGTTGTCTTCACATCCATCTGATGAATAATCAGATTGTGAATAGATGCCATAGCAATCAGTAGTCTTATGGTAATCGATACGAGCCACAGGGGCATAAGTATCAAAATAGTCTATCCTTGAATTTTGTTTAAAGCCCTGAATAACTAGTCTAGCCTTGAACTTTTCAATAGTTCCATCTACCTTCATTTTCTTCTTGAAAATCCATTTGCAACCCAAAGGTTTGCAACCAGGTGGTAGATCAACCAACACCCAAGTGTTGTTCCCCATGATGGAATCCATCTCATCATTGATTGCTTCTTTCCAGAAAGCAATATCCTGGGACTTCATTACTTCTTCAAATGTCTTGAGATCATCCTCAACAATGAAGCAATAGGAGTATTGGTCTGAGACCTCATCCTTGGTTCCTTCAACTAAGTATAGTTGAAACTCGTGGTCCAAATGACTTTAGAGTCGACCTTTTTGCTCTTCCCGAGCACGAGGTTCAGTTGTTGAACCACAACCTCATCGAGGGACCACCGATGGTTCATCATCGTGGACCTCGATACACCGGTGTCATGAGTTCCATTAGGAATCCTCTGACTTGGTCTAGGACTGATGAGAATCTATTCTCATCAAAGTTTGCATCCCTTGATTCAATTATTGAGTTAATTGAAACATATTCATTAGGTTCAATAACATAAAACCTAAAAGCCTTGGAATGCTCAACATATCCAACAAAGATGCAATCAATGCCTCTTTCACCCAAAGTTTTCAACTTTGGATCGGGGAGTCTTACAACAGCCCTACAACCCCAAACCTTGAGATAGTTCAGGTTGGGTTTCCTTTTAGTCCAGAGTTCATAAGGGGTAACCTTGTTCCTTTTGTTGGGAACCCTATTTAATAAATAGCAACCTGTTAACATAGCTTCACCCCAGAACCCTTGACTCAGTCCTGAATAAGACAACATGGAATTAACCATCTCCTTCACACCACTTTTTCCTTCGAAATACCATTTTGCTTGAGGAGTATAAGGCGCGTTTCATGGATAATTCCAACAGAATGAAAATACAGAGTATCTGATCGGTGCAAAACCGTCAAGTTATCTCACGCAAGCTAGTCACTTGTGAATGACCAACTGTAAGAAACTCAAAACAGATTACACACCAATGCAATTTAAGATCAGGAGAATACAGTGGATTCCCGGGTCGTTAAGTCCCACGAGGTTGACGGTGTTTAACACAATCGGATGTCGAATAACCACTAAGGATAGTGGTGTTAAGTAAGATTTTGATTTGTTTATAAACTACAGAAGATTAAAGGAGATTAAAAAGTTAAACTATCTTAAATAAATGCTATCACTAATTTTAAACTGATGTTTTTGTTTTTTTTATGTTTTTATAAAACTTAATTTAAAACTACGTTACGTACAAATAAAAACGTGAAACTTACTCAATATTAATCCTAAAAATATGAAAATAATATTTTTACAAACCTAATGATATAAGAAACTTTTTAGAAAAAGAAAATTATTTTTATAACTAATTAATTAATTATTATTAATTAAAAACTATTTTTAACTAATTAATAATAACCTAAATTACAAGAAAATATGAAATAAACTTAGAAAAATAAAATTATGACTTAGAAAAATCTAAAATAACAAAATAGAATTTTAAAAACTATTTTTGTATTTTTCTGATTATTTTTCTATTTTTTATGAATTTTAAACTATTAAAAACTAATTAAATTACTAAAAATTACAAAATAAACTATGAAAAATCTGGAAAATTACTTTTTTTACTTTTTATATTTATCTAAACTTAATAAAAATGAAAAATTATTTTTTTGGATTTTTTCTGATTAAATTGAATTAAAAGCTATTTAAATAATCCTAAAAACTGTTTTTTATTAAGAAAAATAGCAAACTGTTATGGAAAAATGTGAAAATTTCAGGAAAACTCTAAAATTATACTAGGAATCTAGGAAAAATAGAAAAACATGGTGTTGTGTGGAAGATAATGAAACTGCTATGCTAGTACTTATAAAATAAGCACTTGAATAAGCTAAAGTGTACCCAATGGAAACCAAACCAACACAGAGGCTATATTTTACTAAAAGAACTCAAAAGCAACCAGTTACAACAAGCTTACACCTCTGGAATACCAATTGCAAAGATTTGACTTATTTGAGTACTTAGGCTAAAACAGTGTAAGGGTGCTACCTTTGAGCATAAGCACAGGCTTCTAAATAAGCTGAATATGAAAACCAGTTATTGAGATCTAAACTAGACCTGGTAAAGTCCCTTTCAACCAAAGAGCAGACCGGAGAAGCTCGTGGAGCTTGGCACAAGCTCGCAAGAAGCTTGAAACTCTCACTGACCGAGCTTTGGAGCAGGGCACATAAGCCCTACTTGAGGAGCTTATTTGAGTGCTTAAGAAAATTACTAAAATTCTACTAAAATAACAATAAGAAAGTAGACCTGGCTAACTTAATAATCCCAAAGTTTGATTTGATTTGGTCCAAGAATAAACCTGTGAAAAATCTACCCAGTTGGGCTCAAAACCACTTTTCCAAGTTTTTGACTTTTGATGTACAAATGAAATTTTGACTTAGTTGAGTTTTGAAGCCAATTTTATCACTGATCTAGGTGTTATAAGGTGTAATGGACATAATTCAAGCTTTGTTTAACACTTCTAAACACAAAACAAGGGATTAGCAAATCCAAATCCACCACAGATTAACAAAGGAATGATATAGAAACAAGTTTGACTTTCTGAGCTAGCAGGCACCAAATGTTGATAGATATAAGTTCAAATAGGCTTAATAATCATGAACCAACAGAAATTAACTACTACATATGCCTTTGAGACGGATAGTTCAGAGAACCAAACACCCTTTTTGAAACAGTTTTGAGATTAAAACTAGGCTAAATCTTGATTTAACCCATCTCACCAATTAAACTAACTCTAATATATTTATTACTACTGATTAAACTTGTTTATACTAGTTGGTGACCACAGCATTCAAATGTGAGCACAATTTGAAAACTGCATAAAAAGTGAGAATGAGAACAGGAAGCTTACAAGCATCCAACTAGTATGCAGGCTATAATCAAACCAAAAACCATTATCCTAATCCATTTCCAATCCAAACACTGCTCTGCAACACTCACTACCCAATTCCAAGCTGCTTGAACCAATTTCTTCTTTACAGTTGACTTTTATTGACTTTCCATGGAACTTGATTGAACTGATTCCCCAACCTTACAAAAAGCTATATAGAGCTTAAGTAAGTTGATTTGAGCTTAAATAAAGCCTATTGAAGCTTTGAACACAAGAGTTTGAGCTTGAAATTTTAAACAGTATGCATAAGATTTGAAACTGAAATGACACTTTGATTTAGAGGTCCAAACTGAATTACATTAACTAAATAACTTAGTTCCAATATCAGAAAACTTGAAAATACAAATTGAAAAGCTAATTAAAACATTTAAGAGAAAATACGACATACAAGAAATTAAAAAAACTAAGTACTACTTTGTCTCTGTGTCTTCCTCCTCTTTTATGCTCCAAAAATGCTCCACGTGGCCTTCTGAGCAGATCCCACCTCTTATCATGACCAATTGTTGAGTTTTGAGTGTATGCTCATTTTGGCAGGAAATGGAATTTGACTAGTAGGGCTCTGTATTTGTAGATAGGGGGGGGTGGCATTAAATGCAGTGGATTTGTGATGATGGGGGTGGAGGAAAGGGGAAAAGGTGAGGTGATGGTGGCTGGAGTTGCAGGCAAGTGGAATGGGGAAAGCAGTGTATGCAGTGTGGGTGGTGGGGGGTTTTGTATTGTTTGACTGTTTTGACCAAGGGTCCAAATTGGTTTTGACAGGGGGTCACAAGGGGTTTAGCAGGGTCATGGCGTTGTGACAAGTCCAAAAAGTGATAAAAGGTTTAATACTTCAAGGACTAATGTTGCAATTTCTGAAATACCAAGGACCTAATCTGCCAAATTCACAAAGTTGATCCAAGGGCTGAAATTGACAAGTATCAATAGTTCAAGGACCAAAGCTGACATTTTCACATTTTCCAGGGACCAATTTTTGCCAATTTTGAAACTTGAAGGACCAATTTGTAATTTTCTCAAACTTTTGATATTTTTCACCAAAGGACTAAATTTGACAACTTATGATTTTAAAAGGACCTTTGGTGATTTTACTTTTGAAATTATGTGCTCGGGACTTTTTTCGACAACTTTTGAAACTTGGGGACTGAAACGCCAATTATGCAAACTTTGCTCAATTTTCATCTCGATTTTAAACATTTTGCATCCAAACATATAAAATGTAATTTTGGAATATTTTCAGTATTTTGATGCATTTCAGCATTTTAGACGCTTTTGCGAGATTTGACTCAAAATGATGAGTATTTAAACACTCATCAATCCCCACACTAAACTATTGCTAGTCCCTAGCAATCTTTTGAGAAAAAACTTAATGGATTTGAAACTCTTTACCAAAAGCCATTACTTCTGGAGTAGCCAAATGTTTCAGTTCAAGTAAGAACCATGGTACACCGATAACCATGTGATTTTGAGCAAACCACCACCTTTCAACGGATTTGATTTGTCTTTACCGAAGCCGTACCTTTACGGACTAGCCAACTCTTTAGATAAATTATCAATATTATCTTTGGTGAGTCGATTACCAATTATGGTTTTTCCTCTGCCTTTACCACAAGCCATAACCTTGCGGGCTAGCCAACTCTTCACTTTTTAGGATATGGTGAGTGGAGAACCATACAATTTTGGGCAAATTGCAAGCCGCAACGGATTTGAGATATCTTTACCAAGAGCCGTTTGCTCCTGGATTAGCCAATCCTTTTGTTTATTAGACAAGGCGGATTGATAACCAAATGAGTAAGTGCAAAACACTTACTCCAAAAAAAATTTGGCCAAAATGGGGAATTGGTATAATTATATGATAAAATTCGTGAGAATCCCCACACTTAGAAATGAATATTGCCCTCAATATTCAAAGTACCGCGGTTATGCCGAAACATAGAACGTAAAAGGGAAATACTACGGCCATTATTTAGCAAGGATTTTTTTTTTTTTTTTAGAAACACTTATATACATACACAACATGTGGGGCAACCCCCCCCCACACTAGGGTGGTAGAAAATAGAAAGAAGTCAGAAATATGGGTGAAACCCATATGGCATGCTATCTTTTGATTACCGAGTCGCTAGCTTGACTCGATCCCCGCATTCATTGGTTCATGGGGAAAGTAATGTGGAAAACCAATCTCAATCGGACTTTCGTTCACAGTGTTAACAAACATATGAATATCAGAAAGTTCCACACCGACGAGATGCGACCGGTATTTTTAATAGTAGAAACTATAAAGGATAATACTGGGGTCAAAGATGGTGTCCTCATTCCCGAAAGAGAAAAGGGAAAGAGCAACCACACCATCTGTGAAGAATGGAATAAAGATGTGCATGAGAATGCATGTCCATTCCTCATTAGTAAGAAGCAAATCACCATTTTTGACATTTTAAGCTTAAACTTGAAGCTTGTATGGTGATTGTCAACAGATTTTCCGGTAGGGAGGGTTGGAAACGGTTCTTCAATCAAAGATTTTCGAGAAAAGAATGTCCCCTTCCGGGTCAAAGTAAGTATTATCAATTCCTGTTGGAATCGACTCATCACTAAGAAAGGCATCGACTTCATTCCAAAGTTGTCATCTTCCTCATCGAGAGGTGAGAAGGGATGGAAGAGTCGGGAATAAGACTAGAAGATGATGGATTCTTTTGAGCAATTCATCAATGGGAAGAATGTCTCCCATTGGATCACAATCATCATCATCAATTCGATGAAACTGAAGAGAGTTTGGTTTCATCCACAGAGTTAACAAACTCGATGCGATAAACTGATTCCGGAGGTGGGACAAGTGGTGTGCTCTTAGAGCTAGCAGTTTCCACCACTTCGATGAAGTCTCCGATTCTAGATCATCATCATCATCAAGAATACTCTTGACTTCCCAGGTACAGCTTTCAAACCATTTGTTTGAACCAGGGTTGATTTTCAAAGCTTTTAACTCAACACGTTTTTGGTGACTCCTCTTAACCGTGAAATTTGAGAGTGTTGCATTGAATCTTTCAGATCTTTGATCAATTGTGGCAACACTCGCTTGTCAGAGGTTTGGAGTTCTGCTTGATATTTAACGTGAGCTCTTCGTTGTCAACCCGAATGGTCAACTCTTCAGCAAACACATCAATCAAAGCACGACTCGTTTTCAAGAAAGCTCTCCCTAAGATGAGGGGAACTCTAGGATGCGATCGAAGTCTACTACTACAACAAAGTCAGTAGGAAAATGAAACTTTCCTACTTTTACCACGACATCCTCGGCTATCCCAAGTGGACGAGTTATGGTACGGTCCGCTAGCTCGAGTGTCATACAAGTAGATGTAAGTTTAGGAAGAGACAGTTTCTTCCATACTGAAAGTGGCATGAGGTTAATGTCTTTGGCCAAGATCGGCCAAGGCGAGCATTGAACCATCCCTAAGAAATCACAAGGGATTAAAACACTGCCAGGGTCTTCAAGCTTTTAGGAAGCTTCTTAAGAAGGACGTGAGCATTGCTCATTTAGAGGGGTTTTAGCCATCTCAAATAGCTTATCTTTGTTGGTCAGTAAGCCTTTAAGTGTGGATGCAAATTTGGGCATTAGAACAAGAGCATCAACGAAGCTTATATCAAAGTGTAGTTCATTGAAGATTTGGAAAAATTTTTCCATTTGCTCTTTGTTTTTGTCTTTGAGCTTCTCATCATTCATTCTTGATGGGTAAGGAAGTTGACTAGACTTTTGAGCCGGGATGGAAGTATTTTCGGCTCGAATTTTCTTCGGAACTTCGGGTTCGGACTTAAAGCTTGACTACCGGTGGGACGTGTCTGCGGCCGTTCGGGCTTGAATAATGCACATTGTCCGTTGTCTCCTTGGTAACTTGACTCAATGCCACAGGAGGAGGGGGCATTGGAGTCGAAGGTCCATTGTGCATCTTACCACTTACGGTTGTGACGCCTTTGCATCGCCCCTCGGGTTAGCGATCGTGTTGCTCGGTAAAGTACCCGAGCTCGAGGGTCGATCATTTAAAGACTTCTTGAGATCGGCAATCGGTGACCAACAACCGCTGTTCATTTCATCTTGGGATTTCATGAACTGCTTCAAGAACTCATCGATGATGGTACTTGGAGGATGTGGAGGAAAATTCTGAGGTCGAATGTTTTGATTATGACCTTGTTGTTGAAAATTCCCTTGGTTAGGATTCACATTCCTCTGAAGTTGATTCCCTCGATTGAAATTGTTTTGATTAAGATTTCCTTGATGTTGGAAACCTTGATTGGGTCCGAAATAGAAATTACCTTGGTTTTGATAACCTTGGTTCATTCTAGGTTGGTTCGATTCCTTAGGATTCGGTTAAAACCGGTGGTGCTTGATAAGTGTTAGCACGGTAGTTTGGTTCATTTTGAGGACGGTATTGATTACCTCCTTGATTTGAAGTACCGGCTATAGCATTAGCTTCAAACGGACTACCATCGGTGGCGATACTTGTAGTATGCGTGAGGACCACCACAAGTAACACAAACTTCAACTTTCTTCATTTCACCATGTGATGGTGTTTGAGTGAAAGTGACTTTCTTCTCAGTTAGCAAGAACCAGAGCTGACAATATCTCGTGAGTTTGTCAATTTTAGCATCGGTGCTAGATGTACCCACTGGAGATGAAGTAGAAGGTCCAGATTAGACGAGATTGATATGTCTTTGCTCGGAAAAGGCGGACACAGGACTTGTTTTCAATTATTTGCAAGGCTTCTTTTGTGGTCTTGCTCAGAAATTACCTCCTTGCGGAGGCATTTAAAGAGTCTTGGTCACCTTGGTGCGGACCATTGTAGAAAGTATCCATTTGCATTAACTCGGTAAAACCATGATGCGGACACTTGAGCAAGTCTTTGTAACGATCCCATGCCTCCCCGAATGATTCATCAAATCTCCGAGAAAATTTCATTATCTCATTCTTAAGACTTGTAGTTCGGGATGGAGGATAGAATTCGTTCACAAACTTGGTGACAAGATCTTCCCATGTCTCAATAGAACGAGGGGGTTGTTTCTCAAGCCAATTAGGGCTTGTCCTCTAGAGAAATGGGAACGAGAAGAAGCTTGATAGATTCATGTGGGACATTCTTGTACTTGATGGTAGATGCAATCTTGTTAAACCATCGAATGTGTGCATGAGGATCATCCCGCTCAAAACCATAGAATTGGCTTTGGGTTACCGATTAAGTAACCCGTTTTGAGCTCAAAAGTGTCACCACGATGGTCGGGACAACAATGGCATCTCCGTAACCCTCGATGGGTGCTTGAAGAAGCTCATTCATCGGCTTGTCTTCTGCCATTACGACAGGGGGTGGTGGTGGTAGACGTTCCTCGGCCACCGCCTGAAGGAGCGAACGTCCTCTACGTCTACGAGGAATCTTGCCAAGCTCTGAAAGTGGATTTGTAGAGCTGGAAGAACGAAAGTCGCATGCACTAAGTTATAAAAATCAGTTTTCAAAACAAATGAGGCAAAACACAAGTGAACTTAACCAATAATCACAAATGAAATGGCTTCTTTGAAAAAGGTACACCAAATCACAAGGACACAAAGGCAAGTTTTAAATCGATGTTCCGAACTTATTATGGTCGCACCCCAGTTAGGTAGTGCACTTTGCCTTGATTTCGCGGTGGTTGATTTTATGTATATTAAGTAACACTGAAAAGACGTAGGTAATGATTTGTCTTGATGGGTTTAAAAACTTTTGGACAATATTGTTGGTATCGTCTCGTTTAACCAAATCGTATTTCTTTAAGAATCACCTTAAAAGAAACACAAGTCAGAAATCGTACACGATTGTTTTGTTGTTGTATATTTTGTTTGGTGTTTTTAACACTTTAGGAAAAGTGTTAATGAACTTTTTGATTTATATTAACTTTACAAAAACTTTTACAAATTGTGGTATATGTGCAAGTATGCAGGTCGAAAAATGTTTAGAACACGCCTTGACCTCCCAAGGCGTAAAAATTTGATCTTGCTGAACAGTCAAGCTAAATCACTCAAACACGCCACTTGTGAATGACCAACTGTAAGAAACTCAAAAGCAGTTACACACCAATGCAATTTAAGATCGAGGAGAATACAAGTGGATTCCGGTCGTTAAGTCCCATGAGGAGGTTGACCGGTGTTTAACACAATCGATGTCGAATAACCACTAAGGATAGTGGTCTTAAGATGGGATTTTGATTTGTTTATAAACTACAGAAGATTAAAGGAGATTAAAAAGTTAAACTATCTTAAATAAATGCTATCACTAATTTTAAACTGATGTTTTTGTTTTTTTATGTTTTTATAAAACTTAATTTAAAACTACGTTACGTACAAATAAAAACGCGGAAACTTACTCAATATTAATCCTAAAAATATGAAAATAATATTTTTACAAACCTAATGATATAAGAAACTTTTTAGAAAAAGAAAATTATTTTTATAACTAATTAATTAATTATTATTAATTAAAAACTATTTTAACTAATTAATAATAACCTAAATTACAAGAAAATATGAAATAAACTTAGAAAAATAAAATTATGACTTAGAAAAATCTAAAATAACAAAATATAATTTTAAAACTATTTTGTATTTTTCGATTATTTTTCTATTTTTTATGAATTTTAAACTAATAAAAACTAATTAAATTACTAAAAATTACAAAATAAACTATGAAAAATCTGGAAAATTACTTTTTTTACTTTTTATATTTATCTAAACTTAATAAAAATGAAAAATTATTTTTTTGGATTTTTTCTGATTAAATTGAATTAAAAGCTATTTAAATAATCCTAAAAACTGTTTTTTATTAAGAAAAATAGCAAACTGTTATGGAAAAATGTGAAAATTTCAGGAAAACTCTAAAATTATACTAGGAATCTAGGAAAATAGAAAACATGGTGTTGTGTGGAAGATAATGAAACTGCTATGCTAGTACTTATAAAATAAGCACTTGAATAAGCTAAAGTGTACCCAATGGAAACCAAACCAACACAGAGGCTATATTTTACTAAAAGAACTCAAAAGCAACCAGTTACAACAAGCTTACACCTCTGGAATACCAATTGCAAAGATTTGACTTATTTGAGTACTTAGGCTAAAACATTGTGGGGTGCTACCTTTGAGAATAAGCACAGGCTTCTAAATAAGCTGAATATGAAAACCAGTTATTGAGATCTAAACTAGACCTGGTAAAGTCCCTTTCAACCAAAGAGCAGACACGGAGAAGCTCAGTGGGAGCTTGGCACAAGCTCAGAAGAAGCTTGGAAACTCTCACTCGGAGCTTTTGGAGCGGGCACATAAGCCCTACTTGAGGAGCTTATTTGAGTGCTTAAGAAAATTACTAAAATTTTACTAAAATAACAATAAGAAAGTAGACCTGGCTAACTTAATAATCCCAAAGTTTGATTTGATTTGGTCCAAGAATAAACCTGTGAAAAATCTACCCAGTTGGGCTCAAAACCACTTTTCCAAGTTTTTGACTTTTGATGTACAAATGAAATTTTGACTTAGTTGAGTTTTGAAGCCAATTTTATCACTGATCTAGGTGTTATAAGGTGTAATGGACATAATTCAAGCTTTATCTAACAATCCTAAACACAAAACAAGGGATTAGCAAATCCAAATCCACCACGATTAACAAAGGAACGATATAGAAACAAGTTTGACTTTCTGAGCTAGCAGGCACCAAATGTTGACAGATATAAGTTCAAATAGGCTTAATAATCATGAACCAACAGAAATTAACTACTACATATGCCTTTGAGACAGATAGTTCAGCAGAACCAAACACCCTTTTTGAAACAGTTTTGAGATTAAAACTAGGCTAAATACTGATTTAACCCATCTCACCCATTAAACTAACTCTAATATATTTATTACTCTTGATTAAACTTGTTTATACTAGTTGGTGACCACAGCATTCAAATGTGAGCACAATTTGAAAACTGCATAAAAAGTGAGAATGAGAACAGGAAGCTTACAAGCATCCAACTAGTATGCAGGCTATAATCAAACCAAAAACCATTATCCTAATCCATTTCCAATCCAAACACCGCTTTGCTGCAACACTCACTACCCAATTCCAAGCTGCTTGAACCAATTTCTTCTTTACAGTTGACTTTTATTGTCTTTCCATGGAACTTGATTGAACTGATTCCCCAAGCTTACAAAAAGCTATATAGAGCTTAAGTAAGTTGATTTGAGCTTAAATAAAGCCTATTGAAGCTTTGAACACAAGAGTTTGAGCTTGAAATTTTAAACAATATGCATAAGATTTGAAACTGAAATGACACTTTGATTTAGAGGTCCAAACTGAATTACATTAACTAAATAACTTAGTTCCAATATCAGAAAACTTGAAAATACAAATTGAAAAGATAATTAAAACATTTAAGAGAAAATACGACATACAAGAAATTAAAAAAACTAAGTACTACTTTGTCTCTGTGTCTTCCTCCTCTTTTATGCTCCAAAAATGCTCCACGTGGCCTTCTGAGCAGATCCCACCTCTTATCATGACCAATGGTTGAGTTTTGAGTGTATGCTCATTTTGGCGGGAAATGGAATTTGACTAGTAGGGCTCTGTATTTGTAGATAGGGGGGGGTGGCATTAAATGCAGTGGATTTGTGATGATGGGGGGTGGAGGAAAGGGGAAAAGGTGAGGTGATGGTGGCTGGAGTTGAGCACAAGTGGAATGGGGAAGACAGGTGTACAGGACAGGTGGTGGGCGGGTTTTGGTATTGTTTGACTGTTTTGACCAAGGGTCCAAATTGGTTTTGACAGGGGGGTCACAAGGGGTTTAGGCAGGGGGTCATGGCAGTTTGTGACAAGTCCAAAAAGTGATAAAAGGTTTAATACTTCAAGGACTAATGTTGCAATTTCTGAAATACCAAGGACCTAATCTGCCAAATTCACAAAGTTGATCCAAGGGCTGAAATTGACAAGTATCAATAGTTCAAGGACCAAAGCTGACATTTTCACATTTTCCAGGGACCAATTTTTGCCAATTTTGAAACTTGAAGGACCAATTTGTAATTTTCTCAAACTTTTGATATTTTTCACCAAAGGACTAAATTTGACAACTTATGATTTTAAAAGGACCTTTGGTGATTTTACTTTTGAAATTATGTGCTCAGGGACTGTTTTTGACAACTTTTGAAACTTGGGGGTGAACCGCCAATTATGCAAACTTAGATCAATTTTCATCTGATTTTAAACATTTTGCATCTGAAACATATAAAATGTAATTTTGGAATATTTTCATTATTTTGATGCATTTCATTTTTAGACGTTTTGCAGTTCAGATTTGACTCAAAATGATGAGTATTTACACACTCATCAGTATCCATGTACTCACCTCCCCTATCAGTCCTTAATCTTTTGATCAAAGACCCAAGTTGTAATTCAACTTCAGTTTTAAACACTTTGAATTTATCTAATGCTTCATCCTTGGAATGTAACAAATAAACATAACAAAACCTAGAAGCATCATCAATAAATGTCACAAAGTACTTCTTGTTCCCGAAAGAGGGAGTGGCATGCAAATCACATAGATCACTGTGAATAAGCTCCAAGAGATTAGTCTCACGACTAACACCCTGAAAGGTTTCTTGGTAATCTTGGTCAACATGCAAGTTTTACACTTTTCAGTGTCCATGTCAAAGGCTGGGATTAACCCATCCTTATACATATCTTGCAACCTTTTATAATGAACATGGCCAAGTCTAGCATGCCACATGGTAGAGACAGTCTGGTCAGTGGTGGTCACAAAGGCTGAAATAACACTATCAGTGACAATATTAAGCCTGAACATTTGATTACATAAATAACCAAAACCAATAAAAACACCATACTTAGAAAGCACAAATTTATCAGACTCAATAACTTGTTTATAACCATGATTATTCAAAATACTACTTGAAACCAAGTTCTTCCTAATATCAGGAACATGAATAACATCAAACAAAGTTACAATCTTTCCTGAACTACACCTAAGATCTACACAACCACGACCATGCACCAAGGTTGTTGACTCATTTCCAATGTGAAGAATAGAACCATCATTCAGTGACTCATAAGTCTTGAACCAGCCTCTATCTTTGCACACATGAACTGTTGCACCAGATTCAACCCACCACGCAACATCATCATCTTGCACATAATGAGATTCAGATACATATGTAACATAATAAATCTGAAAAGACTTATTAACCATATTGACCTTCGTGAGTTGGAAGAACCACCACTCACTGAACCATTAGTGCCTGATCCATTGGCTTTACCACCAACCTTAACACCCTTGCAGTCCCTTTTGATGTGACCAGTTTTGCCACATTTCCAACAAGTAGGTGTTGCCTTCTTGTTAGGATCGACCTTGTGTTGTCATGATTTTTGCGTTTGCCTTTGTTGTCATTGTACCTGGTGGAGTTATTATGCTCCACCATATTGACAACAGATGCACCAGTAGCATTGCTACTCTTTGGCTTGTCATTCTCCTGCATCTTGAGAGATTCCTCAATGCGCAGATGACTGCCCAACTCAACCAGAGTTAACTCCTCTTGCTTATGTTTCAAGGTATGCTTGAAATCTTTCCAAGAAGGAGGAAGTTTATCAATGACACAAGAGACTTTAATAGCCTCATCCATGTTCATATTGTGTTGTGTAAACCTTCCAAGTATTCCAAGAAGTTCATTTTATTGTTCCATGACTGGTCTTGAATCAGTCATTTTGTAATTTGTGAAATTACTAACAAGAAACTTCTTACTTGATGCATCCTCAGCAATATATTTGGCATCCAAGGAATCCCATAGTTCTTTGGAAGATTCAAAGTTCTGATAAATATCAAACAGAGAATAATACATACCATTGAGAATAAGACCTCTGCATATGTAGTCATCATTCTCCCATTTGCTCCTCCTCCTCGACCGCTCCACAGAGCATCATCACCATCATCGAGGAATAAGTGTGGTTAGCACATACACCACACTCATGCTTGGCAGCAAGAAGTGCATCTTCTTCTGCCACCTTCTAAAGTCCACCCCTTCAAACTTATCAAGCTTGGCAAAGTTTGAAGCCATGTGTTTCATTGCAGAATGACCATTGATTATCACAAATAGTTTACTTTGATTGTTGGTGTGTAGATCCTGAGCGTGGTTAGATAATCAGTAGCAAGCAACAATACCACTAGGTGGTTACCGGATATTACTTGGAATCGTGTGATCACTTTCCAAAGTAAACTATTCGACCCTAATGCCTGGGTTACACGAATATCTACTTGGGATAAGACCAAATTCAGTTATAGAATTAGGCACAATAACCCTTGCGCTTATAAGTGTTAATCGTTTTCTGTGTATCTTTCATGCATAATCAGATCTCCTATTTATAGGAGGTTACTCTTAGCTAGTCAAATGGAATTATGAGTATTAATCGGCCCATTAATAGCCTCATAATTATCCCCATTATAGCCGTTAGTGGGTACATGACCAATTAAACGTGGTCATTAAGCGCTTTATGTAACCGCCAATTAGCGTACTTTCACACTAGCAGGTACTTTCATAGCACTAGCGGTGGATACACTACTCAGTGGAAACACACACCGCTTTGCAATGGAAACCACAACTTCAGTTGAAACACGATTAACGTGGAAACATCGCTATCGATGGAAACCACAAGCGTACTTTCACAAGCGGATTTCTACTAGCACTACAAATACAAACCACTACAAGAGTCAGGGTGTTCATGGACCTTATGGGTGTACACTCCGTACCTCCTAACCCGTTACAAGGTGTGAACTAATCCCACAAGTGCACTAAATTTTCCAACAAAAATTACCCTAGCCGATATTTCTCATGGCTTATTACACAAATGAAATAGGACAAGACAAATAGTCAAGGATAAACATAGTTTCAAAGTTCCCTTTTTATTCTCCCTCCCTACACTTAAACTGAACATTGTCCCCAATGTTCCTCGAAAGTATCAAAGTTATGATAACGGAAGGTAATTAAAAGAGAAAGAAACTAATACTCCCCTGATTAGCTCGGTAGGATCCATGTGAAGTAGTGGTTAAATTCTTTCCAAGAAGAATGTATATATGAAAAGCTCATCCAATCTAATGTTTCTTCTTCTTGATAAATAAAAACTGCACACTTTAAGAAAACAGACGAAACCTTCGCGTAAAATCGGCGGTAAAACTATATATGACTCCACTAAACTAGGATATAATGCTTGTGGAATGGATGTTTACATGTTTTCTGAAAAAAAACCTGAGAAATTCCAAAAATTTATAAGTAGCACAGAAAACGAGAGAAAATTAGATAAGTGGTTTCTGCTCTTCCTGACGTCGTCAGGTTGCAATCCGACGCCGAGTTATCCTACGAAACCGGTTTGTCTGCGATTTTCTGAAAAAATTCTAAAAAAATTACACCTTTAAAATCTGAAAAAATTCCTGCAAAACATCCATTATGACTCGATACAAGCATTTGACTCTAACAAACACACATATATATCTTTTTCAATAATCGTAATTCTCATGTTCACATTCTTTTGAAAACCTGTGTAATCTTCCCTACACTTATCCTTTTTGTAAAATACATTTATATGTAATTAAGACGAGGTTAAAGACAAAATAAAGCATTTTCACAAATTCAAACATGAGAATAAACAATCAATGAAAAGATATATGACACACAAACAAACAAACAATTAAGCATGGGTTGCCTCCCACGAAGCGCTTTTCTTTACTTATGAGTCTTTTAGCTAGACTCGAAGTCGTGCCCCTACGTGGTGTCGTGCACACTTATGTGCCCATACCTAAGCCATTCCAATGTTCTCTCACTTTTCTTGTACTCATCTCCTAACTCTAGGCATTTTTTATTGTACCGCTCATTTTTTTCATAAGTATGCCTAAGTCCCTGTTGTTTATCTCTTTCACTAAGTATCGGAATGGGAGCCATCCGATTGCATGCCTGATAAGGATTTAAAAGGTACCTTTTTGAGGGGTCATTTAAGCCCTTAATTGATCACTTTTGTATCCGTTACTACTTAATTTCATTCCTTTTCACTTTTTAGGTCTCTTGAAGGCAAATTGCTGGAATGACACTTATTCGAACGAAAAGGCGTGAATATACGAAGAAAATGGCCAAAGTCAAGAATCGAGACACTCAAGCTGTTGGAACTGAAGGGGACGGCGTTAGGATCTATTTGTGACACCGTCGGAACATGTTTTGCTACGACTCAGAGAGCAAATTGACATTTTTCAAGTGACGGCATCAGGTTTTAAAAGAGTAGGGCGTCGCAGCTCAGACGGCCTAGATTTGATCCAGACGGCGTCAGAGACTGAAGGCGACGGCGTCACGGGCATAAGGTGACACCGTCACAATGATAACGTGGCCAAGATGAAAACTTAATGACGGCGACCCGACGACGTCACAATTAAAGAGTGACCCCGTCGCAGTTTGTAACACTATATATAGAATCCGAATTTTTCAGTTTTAAGAGAGGTAGTTTTGTGGAGTAAAAACCTAAACTGAACCAAGGCTGTCTTGTACAGTATTTTAAGGTTCCATATCCTATCTTACATCAAGATAAGTGTTTTACTTCATTAATTCAATTATGTCTTCAATTGATTGTGTGTATGCTTGCATGTTCTCCATGTCCGGCTAATTTATTTGTGTGTTTGCTTAGGTAATATGAAACCTAGTTATTGAATATTGATTGGTTGTCTCTTATCTTAATTGTGATTGACCTAGTATTGCGATAGGTCATTCGTTGTGTTATTAATGCTTGATTAATCTTTGTTGAACCTTAGTTTATAATCACCTAGAGTTATTGTAGGCTAAACATCCAAAGAATACCTTAGTGTCAATTTTATGAATCCTAGAGATTTTGTAGTCATTAACCTTTGGTAGCTTCAAAGAGGTAGGGATAAACGCATACCCTACGACCTTAGAAACACAACGCATTAAGAATAAGGACGTGACAATTCAACCATCAATAGGAGATAACTAGGGAGCATAGTTTTAAAAAGCGCGCCTCACGCGCCTCGCTCAAGGCTCAAGCTCTAGGTATTTTTTCGGATCGAGGCTCACGACATGCATGAATCCCATAAAAAGCGTAGCGCCTTGGGGCTTTGTGCGCCTTTGCGCCTTGGGGATTTTTGCGCCTCAGAGATGTAACTGGTTTTGGGGCTGTTTTCTAAATATTAAGATAAGATACATGGGCCTTATAAGTTATATACATGAGCCTTTTAAGTTATATCTAATAACCCTAATTTGGAAAAGAACTAAAACACACAATCAAGTGGATAACTATAGATTCTGATCATTTTACAAATATGTAATCTCTCTCACGTCATAAGTTTATATCTTGAACTGATTTTTATTGATTGTTTAATTTATTGATTTGTAAATAACGTCATAAGTTTATTTTATCTTCAAGCATCACATCATAGGGTGAGTATTTGTATGATTTGCATTATGCCTTGAATATTAATATGTTGCTTGCTTGATATTTGGGTTAAATTGTGAAATTTGTTAGATGTAAGTCTGCAAGTGTAGGACACAAGCATATTTAGTCTGATATAGATTTTAATCTATATGTAGTTCATCGAGCCAAAGAGTTGATCCATTTGAGAAGTGACAACTGATCCATTTTAATCTTTATAATGGCTATATGTGTCATGTTTTAAATATTTAATGTTATTTTGTGTTATTTAAGCTACATAAATGGTCACATATATTATAAAAAAAAACTTAATGTATTTAGTGCGCCTCGTATTCATGAATCCCGCGCCTTGGTATGCGCCTCGCCTCGAGGCTCTTTAGTCCCCTTCGCGCCTTAGTGCGCCTTGAGCCTTTCAAAACATTGCTAGGGAGTAATAAAACCTAAGTAAATACATTTTTAATCATCATACGAGCACACAATAATAGACATAGACTACCCCTAGCTTAGTTAATTAGAATAGATAATAGTAGAGTAATCGGTAGAAATACCAACCCCCAAATCCAAACCCCGAGATTCTTACCTTTCCATTTCCTAAAAAAAGATAAAAAAATAATCTTCCTCAACCTCAACCTTAGTGTAGTAACTTCTCACTAGCATTCCTATTCCCCTAGAGAACGATATCAATACCCGTGGCTTACCCTAATACTACACTACAACGATTAGGTTCACTGCCTAGGGAGTTGAAAAACTTGCTCGACGAAAAGGAAGTTCCTTTGACCCCGAATGCGCTGCATAAGCGTATCAAGTTTTTGGCGCCGCTGCCGGGGAATAGAATAGCTAGTTAGATTTCTATCTCGTTTAGGTTTCCTTACTTGATTCCTATCAAGTAAGCTTTTTTCTCATTTTTAGCTTCCTTGTAGTCTATCCCCTTCTTTGTGTTTGTGTTCGTAAAACCCTTTTCATTTGTCACTATGGCAAGTGAAGTTGCATTTGAATCGTTAAAAAATGAGGAACAATTGAATTTCGCAGATTGGATTGCTTGTTGTTGTTCTAATAAATTTGTGAGTAATCTTAGAGATATCCAAAAGGAGACAGGTGTAAGGTTGGATGGATTTGATAAATTTTGTGCTTGTGTAGCTTCTATTCGACGATCATTGTTAGAAGCAACTCCTTTTAGTGAGACCATCCGGAAAATTTTTGAGAAATGCCTCCTAAGCATAAACCATCAGTTGAATGATCTTAGGCACCATGATCAAAAAGTCCTAGTTTTTAAGAACATGGAACCTAAACCCGAACAAGTTTGTGAGATGGTTATAGTTGAACTACCTAGTTGCATGCGTGGGATAGATTTCACCAAAACATATTGTTAATACAAATAAGCCGTAAAAACGTTTATTTATATTTTACGATCTTCTAATATTTTGTCGATAATAAACGTAAAATCATTTTAACGAAACAAATAGAGTACGTAAATAGTTTGAGTTAATAGTTTTCTAACACACTTACGTTTTCACATAAAACACTAAAACAAGCTTAAGTGATTTTATGATTTAGATATATATGTACAACAACTAATGTTTACATATTGGGTTAGCACATATTTAAACTAAGTATACTAAAATGGGTAAAAACATGTATATACTAAAATGGGTAAAAACATGTAAATACTAAAATGGGTAAAAACTAGCAAATGGTATTGACCCATAACCCATGGTTTTATATATACCACTTAACCAAGTTCATTGTATCTAGAAAGAAAACAATGGATCAACCCATAACCCATGACCCATGACCCATAACCAAAAATACCCATGGGCAAAGAGGAGCGTTCCACGGATCCCTGGCTTTGTGCTAGCCGGATCCCAAGTGGAAGGGATCCGTGGGATCCGGGGAACAGTAGAGAATTTTCTCTATAAATAGAGAGCCATTTCTTCCTTTTTATGCATCACTTTACACACATAATTCCCCCAAGTATTCTAACCCTCTAACCTCAGATCTAAGTGATCTATGTAGTTTGTCTTTTGTTTTTGTGTGATCTTCTAGGTTCCTCTTAAAGGAGAGATCACCACTTCTTGAAGACGTGCAAGCTCAAGTCCATGAGTTGCCATGCTTCGTCATCATCAAGACAACTAAGGTTCTCTTGTTGATAGTTCTTCCTTTCTCCATAGATGTTGGGTTGAAGGCATTAGTGAAGAATGCCGAAAGTGTCAAGATGAAAGCATTAGTGAAAGGTGCTCATCATCCGTGTCAAAGCATTAGTGAAGAATGCTAAAGGTGTTAAGACGAAGGCATTAGTGAAGGGTGTCAAGCGTTGTGTTAAAGGCATTAGTGAAGGATGCCGAAGAATCAAATCAAGTCGCATTTGAGAAGAATGCCTAGGTCGTATAATCGATGAGGTGCATCGTTATACATATAAGTATTTGTTTGTTTGTTTCCAAGGATGGTGATATCCTTGATGAAGGTGTAACAAGGAATTGTTCTCCTTGATATTAGGTGTTGTGTTGTGAAGGGTAGTAGTTCCTCCATAGTAATGGAACTAGGTGCTTAGCCTAGTACCTAATAAAGGGTATGCGACGTTGTGATAGGATTAGTTCTCCTAAGGTGTGAAAGAACTCGGTGGTTAGCCTAGCACCGTATAAAGGGTAGGCGACGTTGTGTTAGGTGTGGCTCGCCTTGGTGTGAAAGAACTCGGTATTTAGCTTTGTACCGGAAAAAGGTTAAGCGACGTTGTGAAGGCTTCTCCGCCACAAGGAGTTGGTGTAGTGCTTACGAACTCTCGAGTAGGTGACTCGGGGAGTGGAGTAGGGCAAGGAAGGTGTCCTTGTAGCTGAACCACTATAAATAACTTGTGTCGTGGTGATGTGCTTCTTACTCCTTATATTTCATTACACGTTTATATATCTATCTATCGACGTCCAACATAAACAATCAAATAGATTTACATAAGTCGATCTAAATATTTAAAAGGAAGTTTTAAATTGGTAAAACTATTCAACCCCCCTTCTAGTTTTCCACAATTGGTATCAGAGCTTCGTTACCAAGTTTCTTAGAGTATGTTGTACTTTAAAAACTTGATACGATCCATGTATGTTTGAAAACTACAAAGAAGGATTATTTTTGTCATATTTAAAATCATTATATTGTTTATTGTTGGACAATGATAGAATGCTCTAACATTTTTTTTCTTAAGCATTATTCATACTTGGATTTGGAGTTACCAAGAAGATCATTAAGAATTTATCTAAATATTTCTTTTCGCAAAAAGAATGTTTAGTATTCTTACAACATAAATCTGTAGATTCCAAGAAGATCACAAAACATCTAAATACTTCTTTTCTTAAAAAGAATATTTGGCAAATGTATGATCTTTAATTACTTACCTTTATTGTTATTATTAAAATCTTAGTCACATGATTTATTAGTTATTATTCTAGTAGTTATTCATACTATAGTCATCATCAAATTAGTATTCTCCGACTTATTCGTATAGATTACATTACCAACTCATAATAAAGATATCTTGGTTATTTGATAACTATTATCATTATTCATCACAATGGGTTTATTGACACTCCATCTACGTCAATAATATTCTATGTGAAACTTCTTACATTATAATAAAATGGGATTTTATTATAATTTTTGAAAAATAATTTCCAGAGAATTATGACCAATTCTTTAAAAGGAAATCACGTCAAATAAGACTAGCTTAACATCGTCAAAACATCAACCACAAGTTTTAGAACCTAAAACATCATTACTTTAGGCACTTTAGAATTCCCAAATCAAAAGTATCAAGGAATGCTTAAGCTAATTTTTGCTGTCATGCTGGATCCCTGGACTTACACTAGCCGGATCCCAAATGAGAGGGATCCGGGATCCGCAATGAAGACAGCTTAAATGAAAAAATGATCACTGTGGATGTTCCACAAACTACTTTCCCCTTAAAGACTCACGAACAAAAACCTAACTACTGTTCACAGGAGCAACTTGATCATCTCTCTCAAGCATAACAATCACTTGTATAAGTATAATCTTCACTACATTGTTGATTTCATTCTTTGATTACTAGGATTACAAGTTCTTCATTTTAGAGGTTGGGTTCAAATGGGTTTGTCATAATTTGTTACCACATTTTTTTCTAAGATAACCCAAATCAAAGAATTAACATTGTTAATACAAATTAAACTCATTTCTTGAATTCAATAAAAATGAATTGAGCAAAATTATGATCAAACCCTCTAGGTTACTATTCACAATTAACACCACATTGTGGTTGCATTGTTTAGGAACAATCATGCCAAGCAACAAGCAACAAGATTACCAAGACACCGCCCACTACATACCCATGTATCATAGGAAAAATGGTCTAAGTCCAGACGATAGAAAGGCGTTTAAGTTGCTTGAAAGGAGACTCTTTCATGAAGGTAGAGTTGTTGATCCATCATTTCTTGCAAATACCGACATGAGGGAAGTATTTGGAACTATTGGCTTTGATTGTTTATTGGATATAAACGAGCAAATTTGTCCGATATTTGTGCTTGAGTTTTACAAGACAATGGGTATAATTAGAAATGATGATGGGTCCATCTCAATTGAATTCACCATAAATGAGCAAGAGTTCACCCTCTCACTTGAGGAGTTTGGAAGAATAATAGGGGTGCCACATGATGGTGTTTGCATGTACTCTGATGAATGGTCGTTGCAGGAGATACACTCTATGGTTTATCATCACGACATTTATCACGCAACAATCCCGGAAGCAACCACGGTAAGGGATACCATGTTTATGCCAAGAGCATCCCCATCAAGAGTTACTAGGAAATCGAAAGTAATCTATAGAGATCCTTTCCAAATGGAGCTCTCGGAGATGTATGCGTTATATAGAAAATGGGAAGATGTGATAAGGGAGAATGTGGCGTGTCTAGTAGGAAACAAGGATCACCCCAATGCATGTCTAAGCTTCATGATCTATTGTCTTGTGACCGAAACTCGTTTCAACATTTCCTACTACATGGTCAAGAGAATGGCAAGTGTAAGAAGCATGGACAAGATGGTGCTTCCGTATGCAATGCTTCTAACCCGTCTTGCCAAATTCATCTTTGCATTAGACCCTTCCCCACAATCCTTGGATCATAGCTTTTGCAATAGGGTTATGGTACCATTAACCGAGGGTAGAACAACACGGTTTATGGTGGAAGGCAAGAGGCCACACCCACCTACGGATTCCTCGGACGAAAGGGAGAGGCAAGGAGAAGGTGAAGGGAGTAGTAGCAACCCACTCGAAAATATCGATCTTGATCCCTTCGACTACATCAACCAATTGCCAAACATCCCTAATGAATCACCCGAATGGCAACAAACCAACGGAATCTTCAAATGCTTCGTCAATTTCTTGAAGAAGAAGAAGAAGTGAAGATAGTTTGATAAAGAGTGGAGGACGGGTGAAGAAGTGAAGAAGGAGGAGAAAGGTCTTAGAAATCAAACGTATGATGAACTATTTAAAACAATGGTTTGTAAACACTTTAAACTATGCTCGTAGTATGTAGGTATTGCCATATCATGGCACTAAAACAATCCTAACTTAGGTGTTTGGAAAATGAGATTTTACGACCCCTTGAGTGGTCGTCGTCACTCATTCTAGGAATTCTAGCTCTTCCTACTTTGCCATACATCATAGTAGTTATGTTCTTGCATTTAGTCCCCATAGAAACAACTAGGAGAAGCATTTACTAAGAAGTGCAAAATTGCACATTTGCTGAAAGCCTTCTGATCTGCAGTAGGCGGATCCCAGCATTTGTACTAGACGGATCCCTCCCAGAAGAGAACCGTGGGATCCGTGGTATCTGATATACAATACATATTTAGGTACATCAAAATAGTCTACTAGATCACCTCAAACAAGTCTAACATAAAATACTAGAGCCAACTAAGTCTTCCTCAAATAGTTGAAAACCTCACACTCATCCATGGCTTACCTAGGATATATTTTCGAAATATTTTTTATTTATCAACTAGTCAAAACTCACCATAATTCCGCCCCAACACTCACACATTATCTATCACGTTTGATAGCACTTAGTTAGGTCTATCCTTCAATTTTAGCAAATTGATCTCAATCATTTTTGACTCAAAATTAGGCTCAAAAATTAGTTTTTCATTTTTTTTTAAAAAGATTTTAGTAAATACCTCTTAGGACATGATTTGACTTCTAGGACTTGTTATCACCATTTCTCCTAATCAAATTGAATGGAATCCTTGTCAAAAATATGGTTAGACTACCCAAGGTCAATTTTCTTGACCAAAACCTTCATTAAACATCATTACTAGATATGGTTAAGGATTTGAGATATCCAACAGCTAGAGACCTCAAAACCTCGAAATTCATTAATGATAAACCTTACAAAAGCATAATAAATTCACCTAAACCCTGTCTGATAGCCGGATCCCTGGCCTTTAACTAGGCGGATCCCTGCTGAGAGGGATCCGCGGGATCCGTAGATGCAGAAAGCATAAATCAGCTTCCATACTCGAATTCAAATCACCTTTTGGTTCTCTAACCACTTTTAGCATTCATTAAATATCCTCCTAGAACTGATCAAAACCCCAAGAGCATGCTTAGTCCTCTAAGTGGTCAAGAATTTAATTTCCTAATTCAAGTTACCCTTTATAAACCAAAACAACCTTAGGATTAAGTCACCACTCTCAATCACATCTCAAAAATCAGCAACTAAAGAAGTTCTTACTAGCACCATCATCACTATGACTAAGGCTCCTAGTGCTAACTCATCCACTCAAGAACCACCCAAGAAACTTGCTAGAATCATACATGAAGTTTCCTCAACCGAATCATCTTCGGTTAAGTCCACCAATACTAGGATTTTGTCCCACACCAAGGAAACCAATCAAACTAATTCCCAAGAAGAGTGTTCCCACTAGGATTTCATCACCTAATTCTACTATACCAAACATACCCTCCACAACTCAACCAACATCATTAGTGCCTAGAGCCACCTCACAATCATTTGAAGATCCTCAACCCACTTCACTTGAACTTCCACTTCAAGAAACTCAAAACCATGACAAGGATTGCGATCATTGTAAACATGTTGAAAGATTGAAACATGAACTAGATAGATTGATACATGAACTACAAGCTCAAACTGAGAATGTTTAGGAAAACTCATCTCATCATTTATCGTCATTAAGCCTTTAGTTGAATCTAAAGTTTGGGGTAACTCATTAGCATTAGTAGCATTTGTATGGCTAAGTTCATTCTCTTAGTTTTAGAGATTTGGTTGTGTATCTCTTGTTTTATTGAATGAATACCTATATGCTATGATTATTTTGTGTGTTGTGCTTGTTATATTGTACATATATCTCGTTTCTTCAATAGCATTGCTTGACATTTCTTCACGGCTGAAGAAACTGTCATCAGATAGCCGGATCCCTCCAAAACACCTAGACAGATCCCTCCTTGAAGGGAACCGTGGGATCCGTGGTACAGAAGCACAAATTTCTACTAACTTGAGTTTTATTTGCAGGAAATTTTGCACTATACTCTTGTTTTCTAACCTTTACTTTGTAGATTTTCAAAATACACATGAAGATTTTGACACCATAAAGCTAGGGGGAGCTTTGTGTCAAACGCAATTGCAAAAAGATTCGCAACCTAATCCGATTGTTTCATGACACCCCATTGCAAATTTGCAATCTTCAAGGGGGAGCACGTCTTCGTCACTTAGACGAACCATTTGCAAACATAATTGCAAACACAATTAGTTTATTTTACGTCATGTCCTTGACGCCCTTTCAAAGGGATGGACTCGTCAAGGGGGAGTTAAGACGAGTACCATTCCCGTCACTTGCTCTCTTTACATTTTTTTTACATATCGTTTCTTATAAATTGTGTTAGTTTTTTTTAACACTTTTTGTTTCGACAAAAAGGGGGAGAAGAAAGTAAAAACTACAAATTCAAACTTTACGAATTTTAGCTTTTCCTTAAAATAATTTTATGTTTTGTCATCAACAAAGAGGGGGAGATTGTTAATACAAATAAGCCGTAAAAACGTTTATTTATATTTTACGATCTTCTAATGTTTTGTCGATAACAAACGTAAAATCATTTTAACGAAACAAATAGAGTACGTAAATAGTTTGAGTTAATAGTTTTCTAACACACTTACGTTTTCACATAAAACACTAAAACAAGCTTAAGTGATTTTATGATTTAGATATATATGTACAACAACTAATGTTTACATATTGGGTTAGCACATACGTAAACTAAGTATACTAAAATGGGTAAAAACATGTATATACTAAAATGGGTAAAAACATGTAAATACTAAAATGGGTAAAAACTAGCAAATGGTATTGACCCATAACCAATGGTTTTATATATACCACTTAACCAAGTTCATTGTATCTAGAAAGAAAACCATGGATCAACCCATAACCCATGACCCATGACCCATAACCAAAAATACCCATGGGCAAAGAGGAGCGTTCCACGGATCCCCGGCTTTGTGCTAGCCGGATCCCAAGTGGAAGGGATCCGTGGGATCCGGGAACAATAGAGAATTTTCTCTATAAATAGAGAGCCATTTCTTCCTTTTTATGCATCACTTTACACACATACTTCCCCAAGTATTCTAACCCTCTAACCTCAGATCTAAGTGATCTATGTAGTTTGTCTTTTGTTTTTGTGTGATCTTCTAGGTTCCTCTTAAAGGAGAGATCACCACTTCTTGAAGACGTGCAAGCTCAAGTCCATGAGTTGCCATGCTTCGTCATCATCAAGACAACTAAGGTTCTCTTGTTGATAGTTCTTCCTTTCTCCATAGATGTTGGGTTGAAGGCATTAGTGAAGAATGCCGAAAGTGTCAAGATGAAAGCATTAGTGAAAGGTGATCATCATCCGTGTCAAAGCATTAGTGAAGAATGCTAAAGGTGTCAAGACGAAGGCATTAGTGAAGGGTGCCAAGCGTTGTGTTAAAGGCATTAGTGAAGGATGCCGAAGAATCAAATCAAGTCGCATTTGGGAAGAATGCCTATGTCGTATAATCGATGAGGTGCATCGTTATACATATAAGTATTTGTTTGTTTGTTTCCAAGGATGGTGATATCCTTGATGAAGGTGTAACAAGGAATTGATCTCCTTGATATTAGGTGTTGTGTTGTGAAGGGTAGTAGTTCCTCCATAGTAATGGAACTAGGTGCTTAGCCTAGTACCTAATAAAGGGTAGGCGACGTTGTGATAGGATTAGTTCTCCTAAGGTGTGAAAGAACTCGGTGGTTAGCCTAGCACCGTATAAAGGGTAGGCGACGTTGTGTTAGGTGTGGTTTGCCTTGGTGTGAAAGAACTCGGTATTTAGCTTTGTACCGGAAAAAGGCTAAGCGACGTTGTGAAGGCTTCTCCGCCACAAGGAGTTGGTGTAGTGCTTACGAACTCTCGAGTAGGTGACTCGGGGAGTGGAGTAGGGCAAGGAAGGTGTCCTTGTAGCTGAACCACTATAAATAACTTGTGTCGTGGTGATGTGCTTCTTACTCCTTATATTTCATTACACGTTTATATATCTATCTATCGACGTCCAACATAAACAATCAAATAGATTTACATAAGTCGATCTAAATATTTAAAAGGAAGTTTTAAATTGGTAAAACTATTCAACCACTCCTTCTAGTTTTCCACACATATGACACGCGTGACGAATCCTTTAGGCAAATAGAACATAGTGATCAATTTTTTGAGAATGATTCTTATGAATCGGACCAAGAATTTGAAATGGCTAAAGAAGGATTTGAGATACTTAGGAGTGTATTTGGGTTAGATCATACTAAAACACATGATGAACATTTAGGAGATCTAGATATAATGGAGAATGACGTGGAAACTCCAAGCCCACAAGCGCTACCATCACTTGAGGAACACACATCGCCTATAACTTACTCGAAAGAAGTAGAAGAGACTATAGGAACCCCGATATATATAGAACCTTTGGACCAAACGCCACTAGAGAATGTAGGTTTAGATGCGTGTTGTCATGACCTCTCTCTTAGTCCTAGGGAAGTTCCTAATTTTGATGAACCGGAGCCTCAACCAAAAACCTTACAAAATTTTCCGTCTTTAGATGTGAATCTTGGAATTGAATTAGGCCCCAATCCAGCCATCAAAATAAATAGTCCAGGTAGTTGCTTGATAAAGGTGGTAGACTCTAGGCCATGTAGAGTGGAAGCTAATATAGGAGTAACCCATGACCTTACACACTTATATCACCCATTCATGGTTGATAACAAGAAACATTATGGGTTTAAACCGGGTTTATTAGGTCAAGATATATCCTTAACTAAGAATCTTTTGAGGTTGATAGAAGATGATCCATTTTTAGGAGAGAGATTTGATTCACCCGCTACACCCATAAAATTAGGTAAGGTTAGAATGAATGGAGCACACCTCTTTGAGCATATAAATCACCTATCACCCTCTCCTCACGTAGCAAATTTCCACCCTAAGGGTGTGTATCGCTACTATCACCCGCACTTAAGCTTAAGTGTAGAAAAAACTTCCCCTTTATCTGTTAAATAAGGGTAGAGTCAAGCTCGTGACTCGAACAAAAACAAGCGCTTCTTGGGAGGCAACCCATGCTTAATTGTTTGCTAGTTTGTGTGTCGTGTATCTTTTATTGATTGTTTATTCTCATGTTTAAATTTGTAAAAATGCTTTATTTTGTCTTTAACCTCGTCTTAATTACATATAAAAGTATTTTACATAAGGGATAAGTGTAGGGAGGATTACACACGTTTTCAAAAGAAACGTGAACATGAGAATTACAATTATTTAAAAGATATACATGTGTGTTTGTTCGAGTCAAATGCTTGTATCGAGTCATAATGGATGTTTTGCAGGAAATTTTTCCAGATTTTAAAGATAAAAAATTTCCAGAATTTTTCCAGAAAATCGCAGACCAGTTTCTGTCATGATAACCTGGCGGCATCAGGAGGAGTAGAAACAACTTACTAATTTTTCTCGTTTTCTGAGCTACTTATAAATTTTTGGAATTTTCCAGGTCTTAATTTTCTAGAAAATCTGTAAACATCCATTCCACATGCATTATATCCTAGTTTAGTAGAGTCATATATATATTGTTACCGATGATTTTACGCGAAGGTTTTGTTTGTTTTCTTCAAGTGTGCAGGTTTAATTTATCAAGAAGAAGATACATAACATTGGAAGGAGCTTTTCACGCAAACATTCTTCTTGAAGAAAGATGTAACCACCACTTCACACGGATCCTACCGAGCTAATAAAGGGAGTACTAGTTTCTTTCGTTTTTAATTACCTTCCATTATCATAACTTTGATACTTTCGGGGAACATTGGGGACAATGTTCAGTTTAAGTGTAGGGAGGGAAAATAAAACGGGAACTTTGAAACTATGCTTATCCTTGACTATTTGCTTTGTCCAATTTCATTTGTGCAATAAACCATGAGAAATATCGGTTAGCGTAATTTTGGCACCAAATTTAAATTTTTTTCATGACATATAGGAGTGGGCCATTAGTCTTAATAAAGCGTCTCATGGATAGGAAGTTATATGACTAGCACAAAAACCCTTTACCAATTAAATTCCACCCAAAATGTGAGGATCGCCCTTAGATTTGTAGGAATTAAAGCATTCATCTTTAATGCTTAGAGTGTGAACCGGTAGTATAATAGATTCTAGAACTTGTTTTGTGATGCATTCCGAGATCGCTAGTAAGACTACACTTGTGTAGTTAGGAATAACTAAATGATAAGAGGCATTAGGATAACCCTTGTTTGATACCTATAATATAATTACTTCTTCCACATCGGTTGAGTAATTCCCCCACACCTTTGCGTTGTACTCATCTTTAGTACACGATAACCCTAGTTAACCCCTCAGAGCCTATCCTTTTCGTGGTTCTCGTGATGTTTCAGTTTTCTGGAATATCAATGAAGAGCATTGTTTACAATCCACCCCCAAATGTACACCCAAATCGCCTTAGCCTACCTTGTATGCACTCACTTTTAGTGCATTATTGTTATCATACTAAACCCTTAGTTCAATTATCTAGTTGCTTGCATAAGTTGCTAAGTCGAGTCATATCCTTTGTACACAGTTTTGGGACGATTGGGACTCATGGGAAAAGTTAAATTTTATGGAATGACGGGAAGGGAACGTTAAATTCAAATTCCCTTTATTTGCGTAATAATGTACTCCAAGTGTTTTGATCTTTTCAATTCGGGTCAAATTAGTGTTAGAGTAATAAAAACTCAAGTGTAGGGATGTGCCTATAAATCCCTATCAATTTTATGTTATCGTAGAGGATGGTTGAGTAAAAGTGTATGAAAAAAAAATCGAAAAAAAAGAGAAAAAGAAAAAATAGAGTGTTGAAAAAGAAAAAAAAAAAAAAAAAAAAAAAAAAAAAAACGGGCTACCATCCTACATCTATCTTTAAATTTATGTTTGTTTATTTCAGTTATCTAGAGTTTAGAGTATCGATTCTTGGCTTAGCAACGCCATTCTTCGCAAGCTTGTAACATAAAGATTTTTGACTTGCCACCACTAAATCGCCTATCCCACCAAACCCTTTGTTTCCCTACCGTAAGCCTAACATTACAACCCTTTAAAAGACCTCTTGGATAGTCTTTCCTAGGTGCTTACGCCAAAGCGATGGAGGTTTGATCTAGTCTCAAGCCTATGGTAATCTATGTACTAGGACCGGTTAATGAGTGTTTATCTTCCATTTCCAACTTGTTATATTTCATATACACCCGAGAGATGTGAGTATCCAAAAACCCCATGTGAGGTGCTAGTATGTAATTTCCGTGCTTGTTATGACTTTTGCGAGGCTTATATGTGTTGTGGATCGTTCTAAACTAATGCTTAATGACCCCTAACTTATAAATTAATTGGCTAAAAGCACATTTGCTTGAGGACAAGCAAATACCAAGTGAAGGGATATTTGATAAGGATTTAAAAGGTACCTTTTTGAGGGGTCATTTAAGCCCTTAATTGATCACTTTTGTATTCGTTACTACTTAATTTCGTTCCTTTTCACTTTTTAGGTCTCTTGAAGGCAAATTGCTGGAATGACACTTATTCGGACGAAAAGGCGCGAACATACGAAGAAAATGGCCAAAGTCAAGAATCGAGACACTCAAGCTGCTGGAACTGAAGGGGACGGCGTCAGGTTCTATTTGTGACGCCGTCGGAACATGTTTTGTGTCGACTCAGAGAGCAATTTGATATTTTTCAAGTGACGGCATCAGGTTTTAAAAGAGTAGGGCGTCGCAGCTCAGACGGCCTAGATTTGATCCAGACGGCGTCAGAGACTGAAGGCGACGGCATCACGGGCATTAGGTGACGCCGTCATAATGATAACGTGGCCAAGAAGAAAACTTAATGACGGAGACCCGACGGCGTCACAATTAAAGAGTGACGCCGTCGCAGTTTGTAACACTATATATAGAATCCAAATTTTTCAGTTTTAAGAGAGGTAGTTTTGTGAAGTAAAAACCTAAACCGAACCAACGTTTTCTTGTACAGTATTTTAGGGTTCCATACCCTATCTTACATCAAGATAAGTGTTTTACTTCATTAATTCAATTATGTCTTCAATTGATTGTGTGTATGCTTGCATGTTCTCGATGTCTGGCTAATTTATTTGTGTGTTTGCTTAGGTAATATGAAACCTAGTTATTGAATATTGATTGGTTGTCTCTTATCTTAATTGTGATTGACCTAGTATTGCGATAGGTCATTCGTTGTGTTATTAATGCTTGATTAATCTTTGTTGAACCTTAGTTTATAATCACCTAGAGTTATTGTAGGCTAAACATCCAAAGAATACCTTAGTGTTAAGTTTATGAATCCTAGAGATTTTGTAGTCATTAACCTTTGGTAGCTTCAAAGATTTAGGGATAAACGCATACCCTACGACCTTATAAACACAACGCGTTAAGAATAATGACGTGACAATTCAACCATCAATAGGAGATAACTAGGGAGTAATAAAACCTAAGTAAATACATTTTTAATCATCATACGAGCACACAACAATAGACATAGACTACCCCTAGCTTAGTTAATTAGAATAGATAATAGTAGAGTAATCGGTAGAAATACCAACCCCCAAATCCAAACCCCGAGATTCGTACATTTTCATTTCCTAAAAAAATATAAAAAAGATAAAAAAATAATCTTTCTCAACCTCAACCTTAGCGTAGTAACTTCTCACTAGCATTCCTATTCCCCTAGAGAACGATATCAATACCCGTGGCTTACCCTAATACTACACTACAACGATTAGGTTCACTGCCTAGGGTGTTGAAAAACTTGCTCGACAAAAAGAAAGTTCCTTTGACCCCGAACGCGCTGCGTAAGAGTATCAATGCCTCTATATCTTTGTGCTTAAACCTAGGATGCGTGCGGGGCATTTGATAGACAATATCTTCAACTCCATCGGAGAATGTGATTATACCATCAATCGTCCATTCATTCAACCTTGTCATTCTCTTAAAGTTTGTTCCAAATATCACTTGAGTGAGGCTCCCATCAATGAATTCTCCTAAATCTTCTAGGACCATGAATTCAACCACATAGGCAAAACTTCCAACAAACACATCCAAGTAAGTGGCCGCGTCAACAACATTATCCCCTTGATAGGCTAATTCATTTACCTTAATTTGCTTATATAGATTTCTTGAGATTAAGTTTAAAGGCAAGAATGAGTGCAAGTTAGCATCAAAACTTTCAAATCCTATCTTACAAGGGAATTGCATGTTAAAGGGGCCATTAACCTCAATTCTACACCTAGGGTCAAAACATTGGGAGAAGTCTTCTTCCATTTCAAAATTAACTTCATCGATGACCTCCCCGTTATCAAGTGCCTCCCCATAGTCAAACTCCTCATCGGAATCCTAGTCATAGAAAGGACTATGTTGTTGCCAATTTATTTCATTATGCCCTAGGGGATTTCCAAAGTGGTGAACGGGGGAAAGGTTTTGTGGGATTAATTTTTCTATTTCAGGATTGGGAGGAGGATTGGGGGACGGGATTTGGAGCGGGTAGTGCAAAGTTTCTACGGCGAAAGATGCGAATCATGGTGAGTGATGGGATTACGAACAAAGTCACGAAGAAGGGGGGATAGACTACGAGGAAGCTAAAAATGAGAAAAAAGCTTACTTGATAGGAATCAAGCAAGGGAACCTAAACGAGATAGAAATCTAACTAGCTATTCTATTCCCCGGCAGCGGCGCCAAAAACTTGATACGCGTAAAACGCGTGTTCGGGGTCAAAGGAAACTTCCTTTTCTTCGAGCAAGTTTTTCAACCACCTAAGCAGTGAACCTAATCGTTGTAGTGTAGTATTAGGGTAAGCCTCGGGGATTGATATCGTTCTCTAGGAGAATAGGAATGCTAGTGAGAAATTACTACGCTACGGTTGGGGTTGAGGAAGACTATTTTTTATCTTTTTATGTTTTTTAGAAAATAAAAGGTACGATCTCGGGGTTTGGATTTGGGGGGTGGTACTTCTACCAATTACTCTAATTACCTAATTATCTAAGCTAAGGGGTAGTCTATGTCTATTGAAGTGTGCTCGTATGATGATTAAAGATGTGTCTACCTAGATACTATTACTCCCTAGTTATCTTTTATTGATGGTTGAATTGTCACGTCCTTATTCTTAACGCGTTGTGTTTTCTAAGGTCGTAGGGTGTGCTTTTATCCCTAACACTTTGAAGCTACCTAAGGTTAATGACTACGAAATCTCTAGGATTCATAAACTTAACACTAAGGTTTTCTTTGGATTTTTAGCCTACAATTCCACTAGTAATTATAAACTAATGTTCAACAAAGATTAGTCAAGCATTAAAAACACAACGATGGCTCTAAGCACTCCTAAGCCAATTAGAATTAAGATAAGAGACAACCAATCAATATTTAATAACGAGGTTTCATAGATCTAAGCAAACACACAAGTAAATTAGCCGGACATGTTAAGCATGCAAGCATACACACATTCAATTGAAGACATAATGAAATCAAGGGACTAAATAACTTATCTGGATGTAAAATAGGGTATTAGAACCCTAAAATACTGTCCTAGATGGACTACAATCGTTTTAGGTTTTTACTCCACAATTCTACCTCTCTAAAATTCTGAAAACTCGAATTCTATATATAGAGTTACAACTGCGACGGGCGTCACCTTTTAATTGTGACGCCGTCAGATCGCCGCCATTAGGGTTTTGTCTTGGCCAAGTCAACTTTGGTATGGCGTCACGTTGTGGTAGTGACGCCGTCAGCTTCAGCTTCTGACGTCGTCTGAATCTGGATCTAGGCCGTCTGAGGGGAAAAATCTTCGTGACGCCCTACACTTCAAAGCCTGACGCCGTCAGGTGCAAAATAGCAAATTCGCTCATGAGCCATCAAAAATATAGGGACGGCGTCGCTCTTTGTTTGTGACGCCGTCGGGTGCACTTCCAGCAGTTTGAGTGTCTTGATCTTGACTTTAGCCATTTTCTTCACATATTCACGCCTTTTCGTCCAAATAAGCATCATTCCATCATTTTGCCTTCAAGAGACCTAAAAAGTGAAAAGGAAGAAATTAAGCAGTAACGGATATAAAATTGACCGATTAAGGGCTTAAATGACCCCTTAAAACTGTACGTTTTAAATCCTTATCAAAGCCATAAAAACGTTTATTTATATTTTACGATCTTCTAATGTTTTGTCGATAACAAACCTAAAATCATTTTAATGAATCAAATAAAATACGTAATGGTTTGAGCCAATAGTTTATTAACACACTTACATTTTTATATAAAACACTAAACTTATAGAAATGCATATGTATAACAACTAATGTTTACATAATATGGAAATGTACATATATATACTTTGTATATATATTGTAATGGGTAAAAACCTAAGTCCATGACCCATGACCCATGATCCATTGACTAGGTACAATGAATGTTGTTGGGTAACACCCAAAGTCCATGACCCATACCCATGGAGCTTGATCCATAAACCATGACCCATTGCATGACATCATGCATGAAATCATGTTGGGTATTATCCATGATCCATGACCCAAGACCCATGACCCAATGTCTAGATACATTGCATCTTATTGGGTATCCATAAAACATCACCCATAACCCATGGTTCATAACCCATAACCCGGTTTGCAACCCGAAATCCAGACTTAAGCTGACCCAGCAGCCGGATCCCTAGGATTGCACTAGCCAGATCCCTCTGGGGAGGGATCCGTGGGAACTGTGGAACACTAGGCAATTTTTTCTATAAAGAGTGAGACATTTCTCTCTTGCTCACTACACCTTTTACACATACTCTATCTTAGTGTAACCACCCGCATGTTTAGGTTACTTTTCATTTTCGAGAATTTACTATTCACTTTTACTATTCATATTCACTATTCATCTCGTAAAATTTTTAATCCACATTCTCGTAAGATAAATTATTTTAGTAATAACCTGAGAGTTCGACCATCGTTAGATCATTTTCGCAAAAGTTATTAAGTAAACATCGTTTTAAAAGTTTCGTTTTAGACGGTCCACCGTTTAAACATCACGCGCATAACGAAAATCAACTCTGACAATTTTCCTCGCATCAGATAAATTTTTAGATCACTCATGATTAATTTGAGAATTTTTAAGATTTATTATTTTTAATATTACCAAATAAGCCCAGCGCAGAACAAAACTAAACTTACGTTTTAAACAATTCTACTTACATCCAGACTTAACGATTCCTGCACTGTGTTTCTAATATGTTTTTGACACTTTTACATTTTTTGGAAAAGTCAAACATATTTCCATCCTCCTTTGACCATAAAGGAATTAACCTTATACGTTCTACATTTCTGCTTAAATCGAGTAACTTTTAAACTTCACGAATAACTGTAAAGTTATCCCGCGTATGACGAAAATCACATTTTAACATCTCATATCACTTTTAGACTAATTTTAGTCTACTCTAAATAAATTCACGGTCGTTTCCCTGAAATTTCGTTCTTTTCTGAAAAACTGCGTATTACGCGTTTTTGACCCGTATTTCCAGCTTTAAGCAGTATTTTTGCACCCAATGAGACTTATCACCCATTTTATATTTTTAGATGGAGTATAATGATGAGTCTCATCATTCCTACAAGTTTCGTATTTTTACGATACCCGATTTTACGTTTTATGGCTTCGGTTGGCATTTAACGGAACCAAAACTCACTCCGTAACCAAGATAATACCAAAACTAACCACCTAAGTCATCTTATCTTCACTTGGCCGACCTAAGGGGGGGGAGTCATCATTTTGGTGGCAAAATCCTAACCATGCTTCCTTTAGATCATTACAAGTGTCCTAACTTAACCATGGTTAATATTTAACCCAATATATGGTTAACCAAACTTACCCTCCTATAAATAGCAAGTGATATGCATCCTAAGAACCCTCACAATCTGTTTTGGGTCGTTCATATCACAAATCATACATATCTTCCATCATTTGATCTATAAACTCCAAGTTTATGCAAGGAAGTTCCAAAGATCAAGCTTCTACATCAAATCTCTAGCAAGTTTAAGTGATCTTCTTGAGTTTAAATACACTCAAGTCACTTAGTACTTCATCACCAACTCTTCAAGTTTGCAAGGGTGCCAAGGTGTGGAAAGCTAGCTCAATCCGAAGTCTTTCGCGATCAATCAAAGTCCTATCCTTACTAAGTTACTCCTTTCTTAAGTGAAAGCCAAAAGTTGTAAGCAACTTATCACCACCATCATCTCATCTTTATTATTCATAATCTTAACTATTTCATGCTATATATATAGTTACTATGTTGATTCATGATGTACATATACTCAATCACTTGTTTTAATTCACATATTGTCATAAAAGTAACAAACTAGTAAACTAGTCATATTCTACACATGTGAGACCATTAAAAACAGTAACATAAGGACTTTCTAACTTACATAATATGGTAGACAAGATAAAAAGGTAAACATAGCAATTTGAATCACCCGAAACGGACAAACGAGTCAAAAGTTATAAGCAAAAGAAGTTAGCGAAACCTAAACGCCGAAACTGCCAATAGCTTGCTGTTTTGAGTTCTGCCGTTTTAAAAATGGTACTTCTGGTCCGAATCATCAAAAAGTTAAAACACGAAAGTTGTCCGGAACGACGTTTTCCTTCAATATCAAAGAAGCTCGGACCTTGAAAACGCATAAATAGGCCAAAATCTTTCAAAAACAGAAACTGCCGTAAATATAGTCTCATAACTATACTTTTGTCACAACTAAAAGCAAACCAAGAGGCCTAATGGCCATAAGCCAAGACCACGGCTACGGCTAAGGCCAAAGCTAAGTCTTAAGACTATGGTAGTCAAGACCAAAGTCACGGCAAGGCCATGGCTAAAGCCTTAAGGCTTGTTTACCCAAGACCGTTAACTAAGGTGATCATATTTATGAAAACGACGAGAACTTGTAAAAACTAGATACTTGTAAAAACATGATAAACTTATTTATATAACAATCTTCATTCAAAATCTATGTTTTATCTACTAAGTACTACAAAACTAGGGAGCTTCATGTGAGGGGTTTCATTTGAGTAAAACGTATCGACGAGTTGCTGGATTTACGATTTAAAATGTCCTAGCTCCTCGAACGTTTACTGCATGACCTCTGAATTATGATGGCCCGAACGGTAGTACGATATCTATAAACTAAACATGTTTTCACAACTAGACCATTTCTATAAATGACATACACAAATACCATGTAATACATCATGATCAACATAGAGACGTATATAGGATGGTTTATGTTTTTCTAAACATTATTCCAAACCTAAGTCGCAACATTCTATTTTAGGTTGCTCGTAGAAGTTCCCACGGCATATCCATCATTCTCATTATACATTTGCTATCATTTACTTTGAGGTGAGTTCATAGCCCCACTTTCTATTACTTAATTGTTTTACAAACCCTTGGGGGAGATACATGCTTTATTTTAAATCGAACACATTGCTTTCAAATTATACTTGAATATATTAGTTGCACTAAGTACCACTATTGCCAATCTTAAGTCCCTATTATCATGAGCCATTAATCACTTGCGAGTGAACGCGAATAATGTGGATAGATCTATCGGGAATGACAAATCCCGTTTGTGTTACCAGGTCCGGTAAACAAACGCACTCTATTTGAAGATCCATAGGTTTAATGGCAAATTACCTATTAGGGCATCGGTTACTATTATATGACAGCTGTTAACGTTTTCGGTATCATGAGCTTAGTGCAATAATATCTGTTTTGTTTTCAACATTATGAGTGTATAACAACGTAACTCACACAAACATTATGTGTTCAACTGATTTCCAAAACTCTATGAATTTCACTCAACCTTTGTGTTGACAGTTTTAAGCATGTATTTCAGGTCCATAATGTCGGAAGCTGGCACGGAAGAGCAAGGATACTGAAGAAGGCTATAAATTTTATTATCATTCGAAAACCAATTTAATGTATTTTGTAAACTTGGAACCATCTGGGACCTCATTTTTGTAAACTCTGATATTTATATAAATCGAATGATAAATCTTTTAAAACGACTCCATTAGAGTTCATTTTCTATTGTTATGACTGTTGTGCCATGAAGTAACACCCAGTTTGAATTCCGCTGCGTATCACGAAGTTGGGGGTGTTACAGATTGGTATCAGAGCCACAGTTATAGAGAAACGGGTCTAATTGAGACTTAAACTATAACTACTTTTACAAACAAAAACATTTTATAGCCTTCCGTTCTCCGTGCCTTCCATCCTCCGGACGATTATGTGACTTTTAGGCTCTTTAAGCTATACAAACATACTAGTATATTGATATATACACTTGACATAATTTCAATCATAAACAAAGTACTCAACATATCTCCGTATGCCTATTCTAAGGCATTACAGCACAATCATATTTTTCCAATCTCCCAATCATGTATCTACTCGTGCATTTTAGGATTACGAAACTTTATCCAAGACATTGTAACTGACTACAATGGTCTTTCCACCTTCCCAGACATTGTGAGATACAATGTTCTCATTCATTTTTCTCAGACACTGTAATCCTACAGTGGTCTCTATTATATTCTCAGACACTGTAATCCTACAGTGGTCTCTATTATATTCTCAGACACTGTAATCCTACAGTGGTCTCTATTACATTCTCAGACACTGTAATCCTACAGTGGTCTCTATTACATTCTCAGACACTGTAAATCCTACAGTGGTCTCATTTATTTCTCAAGACATTGTGGGTTACACAATGGTCTCAACTATTTCTCAAACATTGTGAGTTGCACAATGGTCTCAACTACTCCTCAGATATTGTAAGTTATACAATAGTCTCTAAAAATTATCTTATAAACATTATATGATATTGTTTTACATGAAACCCGTCACAGTCTATCAATTTCCCTAATGGAAATACAAGAAATGGGATTTCTAAAGGACAAAGTGACTCATCATCTACAAAAGCTGAAGTTCAGCAACTTTCTCTACATTCATCAAAATTCTCTTTTGAAACCTTCATTGTTAAATGTCCGTGAATCTTAGAATTACTTAAGATTTCCTTTCTTTTCCACACGTATCTACCCATACTATCTTCTATGCAAAGGAATGCGAAAACATAGGTTACAAGTCTTTTATGGCCAGGACTTGCAACTGAATGGTTTGATATCGCCCTTGCTTAGTGGACAATTTCTCAAAAGCTATGGACATATCACAAGTATACCTAATTTAGGTATTTGAAAATTTTATCGAACCTCGGCTAAATATAGCCTAATCACCTATATTTAACCTTGGGATAATGGATCATAGTCTGATTAACTATGTTCGACTTAAATTTTTCAAACACTGAGAATAGTTATACAAGGGTTATATTCAGGTTAATTTCTTACTTAAACTCGATAAACCACCAGAATTCATTAAAAAGATCTAGAGACGTGATAGTGTTTTACCACTCAGCGAGATCTTAACACTTATGTATACTACCTGATTTCATTCTTGAAAGTTTTCATTTATGAAATAATCCTAACTACTATCTTAGGATAGTCATCAAATCTTCTCGTCATTTCTTAGAAGTGCTAGCCTGTTTAGGTTTCAAGGATATCATTCCGCCATAATACTTTAAAATTCACTTTTGATTTTAAAACAAACTTGACATCTCTACCTAAGAATAATGGTAAGCGTATGCTACACTCTTTTAATCATCAACCTATCACATCATTATCTGAACCCCATTGTAAGTCAATATATAAAACTTCACACTATAACGTTTCCTTCAAACACTAGTTGACATAAACACTATAGGATATGACCTTCATCCCGAAACCACCTAAGACAATGATCAACTTTGGAAATGGTTTGAATAACCACTTGCCACTAGCAAGACTTTCCTGCAACGACAATTGTCACATTATTATAAACCATTTCACATCAACAATATCTTACACCTTTGATTAAAAACAGTTACCCTAACAACAACAAAACTATTCCATTTTGAGGAACTATATAGACGAAAGTATTAGTTAAACCATTTGCTGGACTAAGGTATTCAGAGATCACCCACGAAACAACTAAGGAAACCATACAAATACAAATTAGGCTCCATACCGCACACTATTACCAAAAAATCCATTTTAGAAATTAAGGTTTTATTGATAGTCTCAATACAATAAGATATGATTCATTTTGAGAATCGAGAAAAGCCAAACTTGAGGTGTATAGAACTCAATAAGATTTTAACAAAACCTTTTAGATTATCAATTTAAGCCACATGATACATAATACATTCTATGACTAGAAACTTGAGAACACAAAGATTAGAATTTGGCGTATACATCCTCATTTTCCTAGATATTTCAACATCGGATAACACACACTAAATTCCGGGACGGAATTCCCATTAAGGGGGTGAGACTGTAACCACCCGCATGTTTAGGTTACTTTTCATTTTCGAGAATTTACTATTCACTTTTACTATTCATATTCACTTTTCATCTCGTAAAATTTTTAATCCACATTCTCGTAAGATAAATTATTTTAGTAATAACCTGAGAGTTCGACCATCGTTAGATCATTTTCGCAAAAGTTATTAAGTAAACATCGTTTTAAAAGTTTCGTTTTAGACGGTCCACCGTTTAAACATCACGCGCATAACGAAAATCAACTCTGACAATTTTCCTCGCATCAGATAAATTTTTAGATCACTCATGATTAATTTGAGAATTTTTAAGATTTATTATTTTTAATATTACCAAATAAGCCCAGCGCAGAACAAAACTAAACTTACGTTTTAAACAATTCTACTTACATCCAGACTTAACGATTCCTGCACTGTGTTTCTAATATGTTTTTGACACTTTTACATTTTTTGGAAAAGTCAAACATATTTCCCTCCTCCTTTGACCATAAAGGAATTAACCTTGTACGTTCTACATTTCTGCTTAAATCGCGTAACTTTTAAACTTCACGAATAACTGTAAAGTTATCCCGCGTATGACGAAAACCACATTTTAACATCTCATATCACTTTTAGACTAATTTTAGTCTACTCTAAATAAATTCACGGTCGTTTCCCTGAAATTTCGTTCTTTTCTGAAAAACTGCGTATTACGCGTTTTTTACCCGTATTTCCAGCTTTAAGCAGTATTTTTGCACCCAATGAGACTTATCACCCATTTTATATTTTTAGATGGAGTATAATGATGAGTCTCATCATTCCTACAAGTTTCGTATTTTTACGATACCCGATTTTACGTTTTATGGCTTCGGTTGGCATTTAACGGAACCAAAACTCACTCCGTAACCAAGATAATACCAAAACTAACCACCTAAGTCATCTTATCTTCACTTGGCCGACCTAAGGGGGGAGTCATCATTTTGGTGGCAAAATCCTAACCATGCTTCCTTTAGATCATTACAAGTGTCCTAACTTAACCATGGTTAATATTTAACCCAATATATGGTTAACCAAAATTACCCTCCTATAAATAGAAAGTGATATGCATCCTAAGAACCCTCACAATCTGTTTTGGGTCGTTCATATCACAAATCATACATATCTTCCATCATTTGATCTATAAACTCCAAGTTTATGCAAGGAAGTTCCAAAGATCAAGCTTCTACATCAAATCTCTAGCAAGTTTAAGTGATCTTCTTAAGTTTAAATCCACTCAAGTCACTTAGTACTTCATCACCAACTCTTCAAGTTTGCAAGGGTGCCAAGGTGTGGAAAGCTAGCTCAATCCGAAGTCTTTCGCGATCAATCAAAGTCCTATCCTTACTAAGTTACTCCTTTCTTATTGAAAGCCAAAAGTTGTAAGCAACTTATCACCACCATCATCTCATCTTTATTATTCATAATCTTAACTATTTCATGCTATATATATAGTTACTATGTTGATTCATGATGTACATATACTCAATCACTTGTTTTAATTCACATATTGTCATAAAAGTAACAAACTAGTAAACTAGTCATATTCTACACATGTGAGACCATTAAAAACAGTAACATAAGGACTTTCTAACTTACATAATATGGTAGACAAGATAAAAAGGTAAACATAGCAATTTTAATCACCCGAAATGGACAAACGAGTCAAAAGTTATAAGCAAAAGAAGTTAGCGAAACCTAAACGCCGAAACTGCCAATAGCTTGCTGTTTTGAGTTCTGCCGTTTTAAAAATGGTACTTCTGGTCCGAAACGAAAGTTGTCCGGAACGATGTTTTCCTTCAATATCAAAGAAGCTCGGACCTTGAAAACGCATAAATAGGCCAAAATCTTTCAAAAACAGAAACTGCCGTAAATATAGTCTCATAACTATACTTTTGTCACAACTAAAAGCAAACCAAGAGGCCTAATGGCCATAAGCCAAGACCACGGCTACGGCTAAGGCCAAAGCTAAGTCTTAAGACTATGGTAGTCAAGACCAAAGTCACGGAAAGGCCATGGCTAAAGCCTTAAGGCTTGTTTACCCAAGACCGTTAACTAAGGTGATCATATTTATGAAAACGACGAGAACTTGTAAAATCTAGATACTTGTAAAAACATGATAAACTTATTTATATAACAATCTTCATTCAAAATCTATGTTTTATCTACTAAGTACTACAAAACTAGGGAGCTTCATGTGAGGGGTTTCATTTGAGTAAAACGTATCGACGAGTTGCTGGATTTACGATTTAAAGTGTCCTAGCTCCTCGAACGTTTACTGCATGACCTCTGAATTATGATGGCCCGAACGGTAGTACGATATTTATAAACTAAACATGTTTTCACAACTAGACCATTTCTATAAATGACATACACAAATACCATGTACTACATCATGATCAACATAGAGACGTATATAGGATGGTTTATGTTTTTCTAAACATTATTCCAAACCTAAGTCGCAACATTCTATTTTAGGTTGCTCGTAGAAGTTCCCACGGCATATCCATCATTCTCATTATACATTTGCTATCATTTACTTTGAGGTGAGTTCATAGCCCCACTTTCTATTACTTAATTGTTTTACAAACCCTTGGGGGAGATACATGCTTTATTTTAAATCGAACACATTGCTTTCAAATTATACTTGAATATATTAGTTGCACTAAGTACCACTATTGCCAATCTTAAGTCCCTATTATCATGAGCCATTAGTCACTTGCGAGTGAATGCGAATAATGTGGATAGATCTATCGGGAATGACAAATCCCGTTTGTGTTACCAGGTCCGGTAAACAAACGCACTCTATTTGAAGATCCATAGGTTTAATGGCAAATTACCTATTAGGGCATCGGTTACTATTATATGATAGCTGTTAACGTTTTCGGTATCATGAGCTTAGTGCAATAATATCTGTTTTGTTTTCAACATTATGAGTGTATAACAACGTAACTCACACAAACATTATGTGTTCAACTGATTTCCAAAACTCTATGAATTTCACTCAACCTTTGTGTTGACAGTTTTAAGCATGTATTTCAGGTCCATAATGTCGGAAGCTGGCACGGAAGAGCAAGGATACTGAAGAAGGCTATAAATTTTATTATCATTCGAAAACCAATTTAATGTATTTTGTAAACTTGGAACCATCTGGGACCTCATTTTTGTAAACTCTGGTATTTATATAAATCGAATGATAAATCTTTTAAAACGACTCCATTAGAGTTCATTTTCTATTGTTATGACTGTTGTGCCATGAAGTAACACCCAGTTTGAATTCCGTTGCATATCACGAAGTTGGGGGTGTTACACTTAGTATTGTAAGATCTCTAACCTCAGATCCAAAGGATCATTCTATGTAGTTTTATGCTTGTGTGATTCTCTAGGTTCCTCTTAAAGGCAAGATCACCACCTCTTGAAGACGTGCAAGCTCAAGGTCAAGAGTTGCTAAGCTTCGTCATCATCAAGACCATTGAAGTGTTTCTTGTTGATAGTTCTTTTCTCCCTCCATAGAAGTGTTGTATTGAAGGCATTAGTGAAAGGTGCCGAAGGGTCGTGTCGAAGGCATTAGTGAAAGGTGCCGAAGGGTCGTGTCGAAGGCATTAGTAAAAGGTGCCGAAGGGTCGCGTCAAAGGCATTAGTGAAAGGTGCCAAAGGTGTACATTCGATATGGTGCATTGATGTACAAGATAGTTAGTTCGGGTTAAAAGATATTGATATCCTTATGATGTTGTAATAAAGAGTGTGTCTCCTTTGAGGTAGTCGTGTAGTGGTGTAGTGTTGGGTAGTAGTTCCTCCTTTGTAATGGAACTCGGTATCTAGCCTTGTACCAGATAAAGTGTAGGCGACGTTGTGATAGGTGTGGTTCTACCTCGTGGAAGAACTCGGTGTCTAGCCTTGTACCGGATAAAGAGTAGGCAACGTTGTGATGGATTCTCCGCCACATTAAGGAGCTTGTGTTGTGTAGTGCTTACGAACTCTCGAGTGGGGAACTCGGGGAGTGGAGTAGGGCAAGGAAGGTGTCCTTGTAGCCGAACCACTATAAATACTCGTGTCGTGGTTTTGTGTTCCTTTACTCTTTATCTTTGCATTACTTACTTGCATGCTTATCTATCATCATCCAACACACACATTAAATAGATTGACATAAGTCAATCTAAATAGTTGAAAATGAAGTTTTAATCGGTAAAACTATTCAACCCCCTTATAGTTTTCCATAATTGGTACCAGAGCTTTATTACCAAGTTTCTTAGAGTATATTGTACTTTAAAAACTTGATACATCCGTGTATGTTTGAAAACTACAAATCAAACATGCTTATCTATCATCAGACCAGACCTGATAGGGTTTGACTCGACCCGTTTGCACATCCAAATCAAACAACAACTCTTCCAATCTCTTATACCACACGAAATCATTTTCAGAAACATGTATTACTTTTATTTTTCACTGTAGACTTTTTGTCAAATCGTTTTGAATATGTTAATAGTCACGAAAACAATAACTAAACCGATTACTAATCGGTTTATAACACATAAAACAAACGAGTAAATAATATATGTCATGGGTGTCGGCTTACCAAAAGAACGACGAGAAAGAAAGAGAGAGACGAGAGAGAGAGTGACGGAGATGAAGGCGGTGGTGGTAAAGATGGTGGCGGCTGAGGTGGCTCACGGACACAACAACACTCAACACATATGTGTGACCATCACTCTAACCCTAACAAAACGTACAAACCCTTAATACTCGTTAACATTAGAAACCCTAATATCCGAACTTTATAAACCCAGATCTAGAACGCGTGTGGCTGTTCTAGGGCGCGTACAATGCGTAGAAAGAACCACAAGGACGAGATCTATCGTTTAAGGTGGGCGGTGAGATAAGTGGTGGTGGCCGGAACCCTAGGAAGGTGGTGGTCAGATTGTAGAGAGAGAGAGAGAGGAGAGTTAAGAGAGAGAAAGTGTAGGTGTAAAATGAGAGGTGTGAGAAGGGTTGGGGTATTTATACCCCTGGAGGGACCAAAGGTGTAATTTGGCCAAAGAGGGAGGGCGGCGGGTGAAACTATTAAAGGCACCAGTTTTGTAACTTTCTCAATCTTTTGAAGTAGTAAATTCGGGACTAGTTTAGACTAGCAAACGATGGATTCATGACCCAGGAATTACACCAATGCATTCAGAATAATATTTCCGATAAAAATGATTATAAATACGTCTCGTATCTCAAATTAAAGGTCAAGCTTACGTCCATAAAACAACCGACTTCTCTTGGAGTCATGGGAGGTGAAGTTTGTTTATTTGGTCATGTAGTTCTTTACATAAATTTTAGAGTAAGCCGCAAAATACATCAATGTGGTTTCTCAAGTTTCGCACTAAAAATATTTGTCAAAAACGTTAAACAATTATCATCCATTCATTAGTAAAAGTTAGACGCATTATGTCTCTAGAAACTAACGATGTACGTTTTTCTACGTTATCTACTAAAAGTCAAATACCCATCTTGTTAAAATCACTCATGGACATCTCCAATCTGACTACCACAAATCCAACCACAATGTTCGTTAGGAGAGGTAGAGGTGGCGGTAATGGTGGAGTTGGAGGATTAGGTGGCGGACGGTGCTGGTGGAGGTAGTGGATGATGGTGGTCACAATCCAGCCTCCACAGATCCAACATATGGTGGTGGTCGCAGATTTGTTCACCATTGATTAAAAGGAAATTTCAAAAAATGGTGGTAGTATAGCTGTGTAGGTGACATATGGTGGTGAAGGCGGTGAAAAAATATATGTTGATAGGTTTAATTATCGTGTGGTGGTTGAGAGTGATTTTATAGTGACTTTATTAAGAGGGGTTTTTGACTTTTAGGAGATAACATAAATAAAAAATGAAAAAAAAGAAAAGAAAAATACATTGTTAGTCTTTCAGAATAATGTGTCTAACTTTTACTAAATGAGAGATGTTGATACCTAAATATTTTTTACATGGATTTTTGATGAGAAAAATGACTAACCACGAAAAAGTATTTTGCATTTTACCCTAAGTTGTATTAAATGTACTGCGTTAGTTTAATCCATTTTCTTTGAAAAATATGCTAGCTTAATATTGCACATTTTATTTTCCGTTAACTTTTTCAACCTCATAATTTCTATGTTTGTGGACAAGTCCGATTTTCCGTTTCAAGTTAACTTTAATGCTGGTCATAGTACTGACTACGGGTGACTTTGGCAAATATATCCGTAGCCGTAAGTTGTAACGGTTAATAATAGCTGTATTTTTTTTATTTTTTTTTTATAAAAACGTATGGTAATGTAGTTGTATTTGTAATTATAATGTGTAAAACAGCTTTTAAATGGCAACGCTTTTAAAAGCTACTTCATAGAGCATTGGAAAACGAACATTCTGAAAATAAATAAAGTTTATTGCAAAACGAGCATTAAAAATAACAACGTTCAACGCTCATCACTCACCACTCATAAATGCTCCTAAAAACTCTGCGCCAAACACGCCCTACATCTATTCAGTTATTTCAACGGCCGCATCATCTTTTTATAATATATATCACCAAATCCAAATCTTTTAATTTCAAAACAGAATTACTAATTAAAATTTCAATAATTTAAACCATTCCATTAAAAAAAAAATTAAACTTAGTAAACTAAAACACCAAAATATCAACATAAAAGCAAAAATAAAGTAAAATTACAATTTGTTGTGTATTTGTTCGACGTGCATTGTGTTCCATCAAATCGGCACGAAGGTGTATATGAGTTTGGTTGTCAACTAATTCTCTAATAACTTGTGACATTTGTTCGTTAGTTCATATGAGATCATCCTAACGATATTGTTCATTTGGAAGAAAGACAAAGGATATTAACTTCTTTTTTTATCTTTTGTAATCATATTATGTAATATGATTTATACGTACATCATATTCATTATTTTTCTAAAAGACATTAGCCGTGCGAGTTTCTTTTATTACAACCCACTTATTTTTATTTATTTATTTATTTATTTTTATTTTTTTAAGAATATCAAATACTCATTCCACATTTTTCATGCTGCTTCACACACTTCTTTTTCTTCTTCGCAAACTTTCACTTTATTTATTAACAAAATTAATGCCGTTTTGTTTTAAAACTTCATATTAATACTACTAAATTCATATTTATCCGAGAAGCATGTTGACATGAAATAACTGGAATCCATTTGGACAAAGGAGGAAATTGAGAAACGTGTTCCTGGACGATGAGAAAGAATGTTGTTAAAAGTGTGAATATAAATGAAACGGTATTGGAGTATTTGCAAGTAAATTAACATATTAACAATATTTTTTTTCATGAATGTAGCGAAGGACGGAGCTTTATTAGGGCAGGGATGGGGCTAGCCCTCCAAAATTTCTTATCGTTAATGTATTTGATAAGTGTGTTAGTGCTAAAAAGTTTCGTTTTGACAATATGCCCCTTTGAAATTGAAAACTGATATTTCATCACCCCCTAATAATTTGGTTCAAGCTCCGTCAATGAATGTAGCCAACTCCTACATTTTGTTACTTCGGTGAACATATTCCTAAAACCAACAACAAAAATCCAGCACACGCGTGGTGGTGGTGAAGTATTAAGGATCACGTGCGATTCAATGATTCTTCGCGTAACAAAAGTCTTTAACAAGGGCACTCTAATAGTTATGCAGTTTTGGTATATGGCTTGATCATAATAAGTGTATAATTTTAGGGGATTTTCTTGATCTTATTTTCACTATATATTTTCATATTTTACTGAAATTAATGTTAGTTAGTACTAATTACTGATTTAAAAGTGATTATTCTTTTAGGCGTTTTTACTAGGGGTAGAATGGGTGCTTTAACTTTACAAAAGGACCATTCTTCCCAAGATAAGCGTGTGAAAAAAGTGATTTCTATGAGTGGAGCAATGAATCATTTTTCAATAAAGCAAACATTATAAAAAAGAAGATACTAAACCTTCACTTTACTCATTCATTCAAACTATTTGGCGGTTTTTCTTTATACCATTCATACATTGTATTCAGTTATACAAACTTACATTTTATGCACAGTGTAATCGAACTCGAATAACCCAATATCTTGATCACAATCACCCGTTTTTCGTCACACCTCGACAAAAAAACACTCATCTCAAGCTCTTATTCTTCTTGAGATCGCCGCATTCTTATAATTTTCCTCATAAACAAATACGAGTAACATACATGGGAGTATTAAATAGCCAAACACAGGGAATGTTTGATTCCTAATTGTCCATACATTGTACACCTTGAAAATGAAAGATTTCATATAAAAATCCACCAAGAAACAACCAACTCTAGAACACATGACATGTAACACACACATTTAAATATTTTCATGTTTTGTCATGTGGGCACACAAGTAATTCAATCTATTCAAGCAAAAAGCTAACTTCTTTGTACCATATGATATAATAAACCCCATAATTTTCATCACTATACTATTTATAAGCACATTATATTTAAATAATTTAACCAAAAGTTACATTCTTGGAGTGATATATGATATAATAAGTCCCATAATTTCCATATTCCATATATTTTATATGCAATATCACAAATGCATAAGTTAAGCAAGGAGAACCATCAACAATCATTTCTCTCCCCTCTATAATTTTACTACCTTTATTTGTTAGTTAGTTGCTTTATTTTAGTTGTTTAAAGTTTACTCAAATATGTCAGACAACAAATGACAAAAGTAAAATTATTTACATATTTACCCCTGACCCAGTGACAGGCATGCTACTTCTCTTTATACTACAAAAAAACAACACAAAAGAACTCACTCTGCTTTTTCTTGGGTCTATCATATTATTATGTTATATGGTATAGTGTCATTTTGGTTCAATATATTAGTAACACTTAAAACTTTGCAGCTTGCATATTTTGTATTGAAATTATGAGATTACAAGGAAAGAGTAGTGATATATGTTTCTTGATATGTTTTCTGGTGTTTTTGAGCTGTACTAATGGCTTGCTTTCACCTAAAGGTGTAAATTTTGAAGGTAAGTTTTAATATATATTTTTGATGGAATAATGTTGTTAGAAGGTTAAGAATGAGGTTTTGACATATTGTTATTTTTTTTCTAGTGCAAGCTTTAATGGGTATAAAAGCTTCATTGGTGGATCCTCATGGTGTGCTTGAAAATTGGGATGCTGATTCTGTTGATCCTTGTAGTTGGACTATGGTTACTTGTAATTCTGAGAGTTTAGTTAGTGGATTGTAAGTGTTTTTTATATTTATTTATGAATTTTTACATACTAGCTTGTGGTGTTTTAGTGCTGTGTTTGTGAGTGATTAGATATTTGAGTTTTTTTTTCCCCTTGGTTTAATATGAATTATATGATCATGCTCAGGGGAACACCTAGCCAGAATTTATCAGGCACATTGTCACCAAGTATTGGGAACTTAACCAATCTTCAAATTGTGTAAGTGTTGATCAAATCATTTAGATGTTAAAATGACTAAAGGGATACTTTTAATGGTATTTAATGAGTGATTTTTGGTTGCAGATTGTTACAGAATAATCACATTACAGGTCCAATCCCAGCAGAAATTGGTAAATTGAAGAAGCTTAAAACAATTGATCTTTCTGATAACAAGTTTACCAATGAGATTCCATCTTCTTTAGGCTACTTAACAAGTCTCCAATACATGTAAGCTTGTTTTTAAAATATGTCAATGTGATTATCTGAATTCACGCTACTATATTGAGTTATTGGCTAATTTCGACTTTTGCAGGAGGCTTAACAATAACAGTCTTTCTGGACCAATACCACAATTAGTAGCCAACATGACCCAACTTGCATTTGTGTAAGAGTTTAATAATCTTTATTTCTAACTCTTGATTAACATGAGCACCAATATACATCACAGATACAAGCATCCATAGATAGTATATACACTGTAAATCTGTGATACAGTAGAGTTTAAATATTGCACAATGATAACACACGTAGGAGTTTAGGACATTAGGTAGACCTAACCTAAAACGGACATTAAAGTACCATTTTACTATGATAATATTGACGTCTTTTGGTCATGTACATCCTTAAGTTCAAAGTTCTGTTAGGATCAAGTGCAGTTTCACATGATAATATTTTGGTCATGTAGGACACACTAGATATGCCTACTATGTGTTGAGAGACACGTCAATCTTGGATACCATTAAGTTTGGTAATATTAAGGTCATGTAGGGCTCACTAGGTAGATCTGCACGAGCTTATGTGTCACGATAGGAGAACCAACTTCTTTTTTAAGTACAATTTGTTGTGGTGTCGTGTTGGGCCACTATCTAGATAATCATTCTTGTTGCACCTACTTTCGTAAAGAGAATCAGAATGACTTGATCCAAACGCTAGAAACTATGAGATTGATAATCAGATAATCAAAATGAATTGATCCTAAGTACAGACTTTGGATTCATTGCAGGGACTTATCATTCAATAACTTAAGTGGGCCAGTTCCCAGGTTTCCGTCTAAGACCTTCAGGTAAGCTCTCCAACCTTCCCCATCTTCTACGCGTGCGTGCCCATGAATGTATATCTACGGCTTGTATATGAATCTCTATCTTTCAATTGCAGCATTGTTGGGAACCCTCTCATATGCCAAACAGGGTCTGAGCAACAATGCTATGGAATGACGCTTATGCCCATGTCGATGACTTTAAACACTACCCAAGGTAATAATAGTATGCACCTTTTCTTATTCTAGCATAATATTAATTAATAATTCTAAGAATTTACAAGAATCTCCAATTTCATTACCTATATCCTTTTTGAAGGTGCTACTATTTCGCCAAAATCAAAAGGTCATAAAGTTGCACTTGCCATTAGTACAAGCCTTGGATGCATATCTTTACTCATCTTTGGACTCGCGCTAATTTGGTGGAGACGAAGATATAATCAAGAACCCTTCTTTGATGTCAAAGGTTGGTTTTTTTTTTTACCAATAAATCCAAGGACTTTGATAAATCCAAGGACTTTGTTTTAAATGGTACTAATAATCTAATATTATTGCGATTCTTAATTGAAACAATGCAGATAGGCATCATGAGGAAGTTTCACTAGGAAATCTCAGGAAGTTCCAATTTAGGGAACTTCAAATTGCAACACACAACTTTAGTAACAAGAACATATTAGGTAAAGGTGGTTATGGGCATGTCTATAAAGGGCAACTTCAAGATGGGACTTGTGTAGCTGTGAAGCGCCTTAAAGATGGTGGTGCCGCAGGTGGTGAGAAACAGTTCCAAACAGAAGTTGAGATGATTAGCCTTGCAGTACACAGACACCTACTTAGATTGTATGGGTTTTGTATGACTCCAACCGAGAAGCTATTGGTGTACCCTTTCATGTCCAATGGCAGTGTTGCTTCTCGTCTCAAAGGTACAAACTGCATTATTGAGCTTTCTAAATGCATTCATAAGGTACTGAGTGAAGTAAAGGTGGCAAAATGGAAGGTTTGGTGGGAGGGTAATGGGTCAAAACGGCTAACTTTGATGATACAGGTGCAAGCATGTACAGTCATGTTGTGCTGACCCAACAACACTTTTTAAAAATCTTATAAATTCGATGTATACAATAAGATTATGAAACTATACTGTTATATTAATAATCTGTTTTTTTAATAAAATGGGATTCCCGATTCTGCACCATCAAAAGTAAAAACATAATGTAAAAAATTAAAAAGGAAAAGCTGAAAATACAAGAAATGAAATTTGGCCTGATCATGAGCCAAAACAATTTATGTTCACCCAGGTCCGTTGACTAGTTATGGCCTTTAACTAAATCACGAATCAAAAGTTACGCACGTGTAAATTTCAAACATTTTTCCTACCATTTTCTGGACGGAACCAAGATCAAATATGACCGGGTGCACAAATTTTTTGAAAGAGTAATATAGAAACACATTTCGAGGGACCGGGTGCATTTAAGATGCATTTAGAAAAAATTGATGTTTTTTTCAAAAATTAACACTACATCGAAAAAATTAATAGGGGTCCCGGGCACCCGCGGGAACCCCGCTAGTTCCGTCCTTCACAAATGACCAAGACTCTTAGCTAACTCATCAATTCGTCTCACTATCGCTTCTACAGAAAAACCCGTGTTGGATTGGGGCATAAGGAAGAGAATCGCATTAGGGGCAGCAAGGGGATTATTATATCTTCATGAGCAATGTGACCCAAAAGTTATTCACAGGGATGTAAAAGCAGCGAATATATTACTCGATGATTGTTGTGAAGCAGTTGTTGGTGACTTTGGTTTAGCTAAGCTTCTAGACCATCAAGATTCTCATGTAACCACTGCAGTTCGTGGCACTGTTGGCCATATAGCACCAGAATATCTCTCCACTGGCCAATCATCGGATAAAACAGATGTTTTTGGCTTTGGGATCCTTCTCCTTGAACTGATCACCGGACAACGAGCTCTAGAATTCGGCAAAGCTGCTAACCAAAAGGGAGCAATGCTTGATTGGGTAAGCCTAATAAAAAATTAAACTTTTTTAATATCCTTAATAGATTTTTTTGTTTAATTATTATTTTTATTATTCTTCAGGTGAAAAAGATTCATCAAGAAAAAAAACTGGATATTTTAGTTGACAAAGACTTGCAGAATTATGATAGAATCGAATTAGAGGAAATTGTTAAGGTGGCATTGTTGTGCACACAATATCTTCCAGGCCATAGGCCCAAGATGTCGGAAGTTGTACGAATGCTAGAAGGTGATGGACTAGCAGAGAGATGGGAAGCTTCACGCGGAGTTGAGTCAAGTTCAAAGTTCCGTACATCAGAGTTGTCTTCATCAGAGCGATATTCTGACCTCACTGACGATTACTCATTGCTAGGACAAGCAATAGAACTCTCAGGTCCTCGATGAGTTGTCCTTTGAATATAAAATTACGAGGCAAAGAGGGCAAACAAGATTATTTTTGGTGAGAATGGTTCATGATGTTATAGGTTTGTAAAGGTTTAAATTTTCAAAGTGTAGTTAATTTTGTATGAGTTATATAAAAGTAGTTTTTCTATAAATTGTCATAATGCACATATATAAGGATGTGAACGAGTATGTAAAAGAGAATTTTGGCTCGGGTTGTTTAACAATCACTCTGCTCTCTAGCTCGACTAGAGCTCCTAGAAATTCTGTATAATCGTGTTTCTTTATCTGATATTGAACTAAACTTTTAGATTGAATTGCATGCTTACAAGCTCGAGCTTGATATACTTGTTTCTTACCTTAAACTCAAGCTCAAATAAATTTGTTTATGATCATGCAAAAGAGGCTGAAATGTAAGGAATGTTATTCACAGGTCTGATTGAACTAAATAAGCAACAGCACAAAGGCGAATGTTTACAGGCGCCCCTTGGCTGGTGGTTTGTAGCCATGATCAGACTCCGACAACTTAACCATAAATCTTCACAACTCAACATTAAATTTATCATTAAATTTCTACCTTGATCTCCAAGTTTTAACTATGTGCCACTCAATTGTAACCTACCATACTTAACAACGTGCCACTTAGTAATCAAATTCATTCTTGTTGGAAGTAACTCAAAAATGGAACACAAATACTTCAGGGACTTATTTTGACATGTTTGTATTTCAGTTATAATGTTGAAGTAAAGCTTATGCTGATAATGACAAGTTGTTTAAAGTTCAAGGACTATTGATGACAAGCTGATAGAAGTGTTTGATCAAGGGTATTTAAGCTCTTCTCCAGCTAGGGTTTCATTCAAGATACTGCATCTCTCTCTCAAGAAAACTGCACACAGTTTTCTCTCGTTATTCTGATAATCAATCAAGATCTGTTTGAGTATTCTTGTTGTTGCTTAAGAGTGATTGTGAGATAATAGTTGTAATAGTACTATTGATAATTAGTCAATAGACTTCCACCTGATTAGCAGTGGGAAGTATTGTGGTTGGTTTTATCTTGGTTTGTGATTGTTCTTGGTTACTGATTAAGATCAGATTCTTGTGATCTTGGTTGATTGTGGTTTATAATAAAGATTGTTCTTGAATTGAGATTCAAGAGTTAGTTTCTGGGATTAAACTCTATTTTCTTACATGGTATCAAAGCCAGGTTACTCGCCTTGCTCGATAAAATTGATTTTGGAAAATTAGGGTTTCAAAAAAAATTTGGGGGTTTTTCAAATTAGTTTGATTAAACCTAATTGACTGTGATTAATTAGTGTCTTTTTTACTCTGATTGATCAATTTTAAACAGTTTTACAAAACGCCTAATTTTTGAGAAAATTAGGGTTTGGGTATTTTTTGGGGGTTTGATCTCTTGCTTCGATTGGTGGTTGGTTCGTGGTATTCTTGATTCTTTTTGGAGAATCTTGGTGGTTCTGGGTTGATTGAGATCGTGTGGGTTGTGATTCTTGTCTCAAGAATCATAATCTGGGTTCTTGTTCCGCTGCTTTCTGGATTTGCGTGCACTGTAACACCTCTCACACTCTTTACCTTTCTTTATTCTTATTTCTTGTATTAGATTGACGGGGAGTAGGAGTTGGGATTGTTGGAGGTGATTGTGATTGCTGTTGGAGTGTAGTTTATCTGTTTAGTTGTAGTTCTTGATTTAGAGTGATCTGCCCTTGACCTACCACCTTGAGTGGCAAGGAATCCTGGGAACTATCTTGTTGTTTTTTTCTTGTGTTCTTGCTTATTTTTCAGTATGTTTGTTCATGGTTATACTGATGATGAATATGAGGCTGATGAGCCTGTTACTTTGATTAGTAGATTGGATCTTAGTAATCCATTGCATTTGCATCCTAATGACTCTGCTACTCTTACAGTTGTATCTATAAAATTAAAAGGAACTGAAAATTATAATGTGTGGTCTTGTGCTATGTTGTTAGCATTAGAAGGAAAGAATAAAATTGGTTTTATAGATGGGTCTTGTAGAAGATCCAATGCTGATGAGGTTCTAGGTAGACAATGGGATAGGGTGAATGCTGTTGTCTTGGGATGGATTTTAAATTCTATATCAGAAGAGTTGTTTTTGGGACAAATTTTTTCTAAAAGAGCTTCTGATGTTTGGAATGAATTAAAAGAAATGTTTGATAGAGTTGATGGTTCTGTTACTTTTAACTTGCATCATAAAATCAACTCTTTGTCTCAAAATGGTAGCCCTATTGCTGAATATTTTAATAAGTTGTCTACTCTGTGGAAACAGTTTGATGCCTTGGTTCAATTGCCTAGGTGTACTTGTCATGCTGCTGAAGATTTTAAAAAACATAATCAATTGATGAAATTAATGTAGTTCTTAATGGGATTAGATGAGTCTTATATGCAAATAAGAAGTAATATTCTGTCTAGAGACCCTCTCCCTGATGTTAAAGGGGCTTTTGCTGTCATTTCTAGTGAGGAATCTCACAGGTCTGTGGTCACTGGTTCAGATGGTGGGACTTCTCAAAAGTCTCATTCATCTGTGTTTAACTCCAGTGTTCCAAATAGTGGGAACACACAGAGGTCTTCCACCTCTGGCAGTTCTTTCAGACCTAGAAATAATGATACTAGAAGGACTGCTGGTGGTCCTGTTTTAGTTTGTGAACATTGTGGCTTCAATGGTCATACTGTGGATAGGTGCTTTAAGCTCATTGGATATCCTGCTGATTTTGGGAAAAATAGAAAGAATAATAACAATCAGGGTGTTCAAAATTTTAATAAGAGATTTGTTAATAACAATAATTCTGTTGGCTCTAGTTCTATCTCTGCCTTTTCTGATGAACAGATATCTAAACTCATTTCTTTGATTAAGGAGAACTCTGTTAATAATAATGGAAATGGAAAGACTGTGCATGCCAATATGGCAGGTATTGTCTTCAATAAAAGTAAATTTTTTAATCAAAACTTTACAAGGTTTTTTTGTCATAATAGTAAAATGAGGGCTGCATTGGTTGCAGCAGGTATTATTGTAGATTCTGGTGCAAATCAACATCTTACATATACTGATAAATATTTAGTGAATGTCATTGATATTTCCAAGCTTGGTATTAAGGTGTCTCACCCCAATGGGACTGAAGCCTTAATTACTAAGGTTGGAAATATGGTTCTCACTAACCATTTAACATTATATGATGTGTTGGTTGTTCCTGAATATTGTGTCAGTTTAATGTCTGTTCATAAGGTAGCTAGAGATAGTAAATTTGTTATTGCTTTTGATGAGACCAAATGTTATGTTTTACCTCAGGATTTGAGGGAAATGAATGTTCTGGGGATTGGTAGACAGATGGATGGTTTGTATTACTTTGATGGAGATCAAGGTATTGACCTAGGGGTTAGAAATTTTAAGTCTGCTTGTGATATGACCAAGAAAATTTGGCATTGCAGACTTGGTCATCCTTCTGACCAAGTTTTAACAGTGCTGAAGGGTGAAATCAATTTTCAAAATAAAGATGAAAATGAGCCTTGTGACATTTGTCAACAGGCTAAACAAACTAGAGAGCCTTTTCCTCTAAGTGACAATAAAACTTTGAATTTAGGTGACTTAGTTCATCTAGATCTTTGGGGTCCTTATAAAGTAAAAAGTAAAGAAGGTCACAGATTTTTTTTAACTATTGTTGATGATTTCACCAGGGCAGTTTGGGTTTACTTACTTAAGAGTAAGCAAGAGGTGTTTGATTATATTCAAATTTTTTATAATCTGATTAAAACACAGTTTGAAAAATGTGTTAAAATATTTAGAAGTGATAATGGTACAGAGTTTGTTAATACTCAATTTAATGGATTTGAGAAAAATGGTATTATTCATCAAACATCTTGTACTTACACACCTCAACAGAATGGGGTTGTTGAGAGGAAACATAGGCATCTTTTAAATGTTGCTAGATCCCTTATGTTTCAGGGGGGATTGCCTTTGTATTTGTGGTCTAAATGCATTTTAACTGCCACTTATTTGATTAACAGATTGCCATCTTCAGTGCTAAATGGATAGTCTCCCTTTAATCTTGTTTTTAAAAGAAAACCTGAACTTAATCATTTAAGAGTTTTTGGTTGTCTTTGCTTTGCTACTATTCTTACCAGTAATGATAAGTTTAGTAGTAGGGCTGAGAAATGTGTTCTAGTTGGGTATTCCAATTTTCAAAAAGGTTATAAACTTTATAGTCTTGAAAGAAAACAGTTTATATTCTCTAGAGATGTAAGATTTTTGAAAATGTGTTTCCTTTCAAGATCAAAAACTCTTCTGTTGCTCCTGACCCTCTCAGTCAGAGTTTGAATCATGTTAACTTCTTTGATGAAGTAACATGTGACAACTCTGACACATCCAATGATGATAATACTCATGATGATCATCATGAGAGTGAGGGCAGCTCCTCTTTGCATCTAGGCAACCCAACTATTGACCATGAACAGAGTGATTTGGGGCACTCTGATGGTTCCAATGAGGTTACCAGTGTAGGTGAGATGGCTGCAACTCCTCTAGGTGTGAGTAGTTCTGAGGGTGAAATCAGTTCTTTATCTGAACCAGCAGCAGATCTGCCTTTTGTTAATAATCAACCTTCTTTAAGAAGGTCTGATAGAACTTCTGTTTTCCCTAATAAATACAATGACTATGTGGTTGATTCAAAAGTTAAATATAGGCTAGAAAAATTTGTTACTTATGCTAAACTTAAAAATGATACTCTCTGTTTTGTTGTTGAACTTAATAAAAGTTTTGAGCCTAAAACATATTGGGAGGCATGTATGTATCAGCACTGGATGGATGCTATGACTAGTGAGATGAAAGCTTTATATAGTAATGATACTTTTGAAGTTGTTGAGTTGCCTGTTGGTAGAAAAGCTATAGGTAGCAAATGGGTGTTTAAAATAAAATACAAATCTAATGGTGAAGTTGATAGATATAAAACTAGGCTTGTTGCTAAAGGTTATAATCAGAAAGAAGGAGTAGATTTTGATGAAACTTTTTCTCCTGTTGTTAAGATTGTTACTGTTAGGTGTCTTATAAATCTTGCTGTTCAGCAAGATTGGCCTATTTTTCAGCTTGATGTTAACAATGCTGTAGCCACCTGAAAAATTTCACTATTTTAAACCTTTATATTTATGAACTAGAATGTTTATCAAAGATTGTTTGATCTAAGTTAAGCGTTTAGCACGTACATTTCAACTTTTCTTGCATAAGTAATTGGCATATCCGAGTAGTCCTATTGATTGTGCCCAATATTTACTGATAGCCAAATCAGTCTCACAAGAAATTTTCTTGTCTTAGGAGTCCGCACGCGTACCAGTACAATAAAAGAAAACATGAAAAATAAAAACGAATTAATAAACTCAGAAATCACATCATCGTGTCAGTTTATTTAAAACGTGTTTAAAAACATAAGTATTATATTTTTCCTGTTTGGGATTGTTCGTTTACAAGATAAACAGCGGAACGCGAAATGCACTTAATACTCAAAACAACCTAATAAATCTAAATGAAATACTGAAAAATTAAAACAATTATCCCCTAACCTACATACACCCACCCACGTGATGACAATTTTTATCATATATCTGCTTCTTTTAAAAACTTGCGCCCCTTTTACCCTCACCTCCTTCTTCTGGCAAAGCTTCAACCAACTTTATCTATCTCAAAAACCCCATCACCTCCCTTCGAATAAGCAGCGACTGGCACCATCACAAGGTCAAACAAGAAGTATGCCCCATCATTTTCTTGACCACTCCACCTCCCAACACAAGAAGTCACAAGAATGCATAAGGATTGATAGGAGAAAGAGAGTTTTCCTTAAGATAGTCTTCTCCATTTTCATAGAGCAAAAAGTGTCTTTGAAAACCTTCCATGGTCGACCCTATTTAAGGACCCTCGATGCTCCAGCAACTCCACATGTTTCCCCTTAAAAACTTCATCACAAAAATCTATTGTGCTCCTGATCAATCTCGTTGGTGTGGACTTGTTGGACGAATCGGAAGAGGGGTCGGCTTGTGATCTTCTATAAGGGGGTCGGCTTGTGGTCTTCGATAAGGTTCTCTTTTGTTACTCTACTTAGCCATCTTTTTATTTTTGTAACCTATGTCTTGAGGGTTGTTGAATGAATAATATTGCGAGTATAATCCATTCTTGATTTAGCACTCAATTTGTACGTGTACTGTTTCAAACAAGCATAGGGTCGAATGATATGTATAATCTTTGAGGATGTGTTTTGTTATGATAAATTGAGGCTTGTGTGGTGCAAATATTTTTCGTAAAAACCAAATGGTTTAGTGTAGTGCTTGGGTGTTACTATGAGCATGTCTAGTCGTGATTTTTGATCGAGTAGGAAGGTGTTTCGGAGCATAAGCCGAGACCCACTAAGGTCGTACCATAGTGGGAGTAGTTTACCTAGGCTTGAGTTATGGTCATCTAGTTGTTAAAACGATTAGACCACACTAGCAAAGACACCTCCTAACGCGAAACTAATAAGATATTGAAACCATCTTTTACAAATAAGTCGATTTGTTTCCTGTGAGTACCACCTTCGCGACACCACACTGAGTGGTCTCAAGTTCGAACCACGGAGTGGTCATGTATTCTTGTGTTTAGCTGCTGCCACGCAGCCACCCAATGGGGTGTTTAGCTGCTGCAACACAGCCAACAAAAGGGTGCGTTTGGTAAAGCAAAAGGGTGCGTTTAGTGCAGCAAAATGGGTGCGTTTGCTGTACCAAACAGAGTGCTTTATCGCTGATTTTCAGCACCCATTTGGGTGCGCTTGGTTTGTTCCCCTGGTTCAGCAACGACGCCAAAAGAAGGGTGTTCGTTCCAGCTTCGATGTCAATCTTTCTTAAAACATGTACTTCTCTTTTCACATGGATGCGTTTGGTTCTGACCTTGAGCTGGGCCACGAAACCACAGCATAGATGATTTCGTTCTTGGGCCTAAATCCACGCCAAGGACCTGTTGGACTGAGACCCGTGTATTATGCTTCTATGTACTGTATACTCAAAAACAGATATGTACACAAGTCACTTTTCTTTTAGCATAAGAGGTTACAAACAAACTAATAAAACTTCATAATGTTAAGTATAACACAAATTGTCATTTTAAACGTACTGCGATCACTTGTCTTTTTCGATCCTTCTCACGTCCCGTTCGCAACTAGCCCGCCTACCCGGTTGGATATAATTATTTTCAATATTTATTTCACGATACCTCCTTTTATAAACATATAATATAAACGGATAACGAGATACAATTAACTTTTAATTCATACGAAACGAGATTTGTTTTAAAACAATAATAATTTCCTACACTTCGTCATCAAATATATTTAAGGTATATAAACGGGTTATACCCATTTTTTTTTCTAAAAGACTATTAAAGACTTATAAGAAAAATGTATTTATCTTAACCAATATAATAAGAATTACTACTTTCCTATATATATACTCATATTTTAAGCGACATTTTATATTACGCTTACTATTTGTTTACGATATTTTCGTACATCATCTTCCGGTTGCGACGGACCTAAGCCTCGACCGTTTTGATACTTTTATATGTCTAAGCACTTCCATGAGCCACAATTAATCATGTTCAATAATAAGCGATACACATAAATAACTTGAACTTTTGGTATATATAAATAATTGCAAGTTAAAAATACAAACTTATTGATTAAAGTATTGGTGTACAAATTATAGGTCTCGTGACGGTACTCGATACATCATTTACTTGACTTCTTTACTACTCGGATACTGCTTTGCTAAGGTGAGTTCATAGCCTCGCTTTTACTTGTTTTTCAACCCCGCGAGGGAGATGCATGCTATAAACTAGAACACAAGTCTTTTCTTAAACTGTATGCTTGCCTGATTATTATTATTATAGCCTAAGTTTTCCTGCCATAAGTCCCTTTTATCATGGACCATTAATCACTTGAGAGTGAACGCGAATATTGTGGATAGTACTATGGGAATTGACGACCCCGTCTCGGTTATCGGAAATAACTGGGGCGCACTATATTTGGTAACTATGGAATTGGCAATTCCATCTGAGGGCAATATTACTTACACCAGTAATTAGGTGTATGCAGTTAGTTTGGTGTCATGAGCTTAGAGCATAATAATAATCTATGTTTTCCATGGTGATTGTATTCGAAGCAATTATCATCTCTTACTTGTGTTCAACTACTTATTTAAACCTATGAATATCACTCAACTTTTGTTGATCCTTTTAAGCATGTTCATCTCAGGTATTAATTAGAATATCATGAAGGCGTGGAGTGGACGTCACGGGACGAATCGAAGTGGTGTTGTTTTCAATTAAAGTTATCATTTCGTAAACGTTTAAACTATCTTTTATGTAATTTCAAAACATGTGGTATTTCCTTTTGTGTTCCCAAAATGCTAAGTTTTTATGAAATGGTAACCACTTTTATTAAAAACGTCTCTTTAGAGCCGTTTTCTATAACTCTTGACTATGATCCTCTAAGTAATACCCCAAATAGTCTTCCGCTGTCACATGGTGATTTTGGGGGTGTTACAAATGCTTTTTTATATGGAGATTTAGATGAGACTGTTTATATGTCTTTACCTGATGGGTTTTTTAATGCTAATGATAAGAGAGTTTGTAGACTCAAAAAGTCTTTATATGGTTTAAAACAAGCACCTAGACAATGGAATGCTAAGTTAACCAGTGCCTTGCTTGAAAATGGGTTCATACAGAGTAAAAGTGATTATTCCTTGTTTATCAAGAATGAATCAGGTAATATTGTTGCTTTACTTGTGTATGTAGATGATATAATTGTTACTGGTAATAATTTGGCTGAAATTGAAAATTTTAAAGTTTTTCTCAAGTCTAAATTTCAAATTAAAGATTTGGGAAAACTTAAGTACTTTTTGGGTATTGAGGTTATTGAAACTGATAAGGGTTTATGTTTAACTCAGAGGAAATATTGTTTGGATTTACTTACTGAATTTGGATTGTTAGTATGCAAACCTTCTGCTTTTCCTTTAGAACCAAGTCTTTCTATTACCAATGAACCTACTATTCTTGATCCTGTTTTGGATAACATTACTGAATATCAAAAATTAATTGGAAAATTGATTTACTTGACACACACTAGGCCTGATATTTCATATGCTGTACATTGTTTGAGTCAGTTCATGCATAAGCCACTTAAGTCTCATCTTAAAATTGCACTTAAAGTCTTAAGATATCTTAAGGGTTCTCCTGGAAGAGGAATACATATTGTTAAAAGTTCTTTTGAAAATCTTGAGACTTATGTGGATGCAGACTGAGCCAAGTGTGTTGTTACTAGGAGGTCAGTTACAGGGTTTTGTATATTTCTAAATGGTTCACTGGTCTCATGGAAAAGTAAAAAAACAAAATACCCTTTCTAAGTCAAGTGCAGAGGCTGAGTATAGAGCAATGGCCTCTGCTACTTCAGAAATTGTTTGGGTCTTAAAAATTTTAAAAGATCTAAACTGGGAACATTTTTTGCCTGTTAAACTCTTTTGTGATAGTCAAGCAGCAATTAAGATTGCTGCAAATCCTGTTTTTCATGAAAGAACTAAACACTTAGAGATTGATTTACATTTTGTGAGAGATAAAATTTTAGCTGGGGTTATTAAGACTGAAAAAGTTTAATCAGCAGATCAAACTGCTGATATTTTTACTAAGGGCCTAAATAAACTTCAACATAAAAAACTGGTTTCCAAACTTGGTTTGTTTGATGTGTTCCAGGTTTGAGTTAAGGGGGAATGTTGGAAGTAACTCAAAAATGGAACACAAATACTTCAGGGACTTATTTTGACATGTTTGTATTTCAGTTATAATGTTGAAGTAAAGCTTATGCTGATAATGACAAGTTGTTTAAAGTTCAAGGACTTTTGATGACAAGCTGATAGAAGTGTTTGATCAAGGGTATTTAAGCTCTTCTCCAGCTAGGGTTTCATTAAAAAGATATGCATATCTCTCTCAAGAAAACTCGCACACGCTTTTCTCTCGTTATTCTCATAATCAATCAAGATCTGTTTGAGTATTCTTGTTGTTGCTTAAGAGTGATTGTGAGATAATAGTTGTAATAGTACTATTGATAATTAGTCAATAGACTTCCACCTGATTAGCAGTGGGAAGTATTGTGGTTGGTTTTATCTTGGTTTGTGATTGTTCTTGGTTACTGATTAAGATCAGATTCTTGTGATCTTGGTTGATTGTGGTTTATAATAAAGATTGTTCTTGAATTGAGATTCAAGAGTTAGTTTCTGGGATTAAACTCTATTTTCTTACAATTCTTCAAGCGCATCAATAAGATTAAACTCTATCTTAAAGAAACCGCATTAATCAACAATTTAGTATTGCTTCTTACTCGCCACATAATGGCTTTGCGCTCAGTGACAATCTTCAAGATCTCCGATGATCTTCCAGTTTGAACCTGAAGGATAAGTCTTTACCCTTTAAACATCTTCCAGTTTATAGCTCATTTATGATCACGGCAGGCGGTGGATTTTAGTGGCCCTGTGTCATAGCTAACACGTAGGCTCCATTGGAAACAGAAAATTAGAATATATGTTCCGAATTGTTAAGTTTTGCCTTCTCTAATTTCGTTCACAGCCTACATTCCATTTTTTATTTTTATTTTGCAATCAAAGCTACAATATTTGCAAATGAACTAGCTGGCCGGAGGTGAGTTTAAACTGCCTTGTTGAGTTGTTGGATTTGAAAAGATACCCTCAAGTATTTTACATGTTATTGCTTGATCATTAGCAAACGCTTTCTTTACTAGTTGTCTAGTTTAATAAGGTGATATGGGCATGAGTAAAATATTTTGTTTCAAATAGGGGTGTTCATCGGTTCGGTTTTCGGGTTAATCGGTTTATTCGGTTCGGTTTGTTTGGTTAAATTTTTTCTGGGCATAATCGAAAACCGAACCGAAAATATATGTGACCAAACCGAACCGAAGTTCGGTTCGGCTATGAGTCAAAACCGAAAACCGAATTTATATATATTTTTAATTTAATTAAATAGATTTTCAACAAAAAAATTTATTTTAAGCATAAAAAATGTTTTTTATATTAGGATAAAATTTTAATTGTCTTTTTGTATGTATAAATATATAAATAAAATATATATATTAAATACATAAAGTGTTTTTAGTTCGGTTCGGTTTTGACAGATTTGGTTCGGTTATAAGTCCGGTTTGGTTTTTTTCGATTCGGTTCGGGTTCGGTTTTCGATTTATTCGATTATTACCCGACCCATGAATACCCATAGTTTCAAATAAATTAAAAGGCCTTCAAAATATTCCCATGCATGCAGGTGTATATTAAGTGGACGTGGATAGATAACGAGGCCCAATAGCCGCATTTAGCTGTTCACCCATCGGCCCTGAATAATCACTAAAAAGTAACTACAGATTGTAGAAAAAGAGCATATTAGAATGTATGTTCTAATTGTAAAAAATAAAAAATAAATAAAATAAAATAAAATAAATGTATGTTCTAATGAAAACTATAAACTTGTTTTTTAGAAACTGGGCGGACTCATGACTCTAAGTCATCAGGTGCACAATTTGTTTTTGCGAGCATAAAGGAATCAAAATGCTCTAAAAATTTCGATTTCACTAAAATTAGTAAGCAGCAAATTAAGAAGACATATATTTCTTTTGACATATTAGTGGATTAACTAAAAAAGACATGCAATGTGTGACATAAATTTTCGAGACCAAATTCATTTCGGAAAAATTAAGATTTCTAACGAAAATTGACACTGAGCGACAAACATCATCGGGTTCCATAAACCCCCCGAGAACTCCCCTAGCTCCACCCTAGTTTAGAAACATTGTCTATTACAACCAGAATGAGAAAAGAAGCAAGAATTATGAAATCATCATTGGCATGTTAACATAAATTTCTAGTTGTTAACAAACTCTACTTGGTTGCTCATTTTATGCCGGGTAAATTACAAGGATTGTCCTTGTTGCTTGCATGGACTTGCATATATAATCCATTGATTTTTTTAGCATATAGTCCCTAACTCTGAAATCCTGAACACCTAAAGTCTTTTGACCAAACAGGCGTTAATTTTGACCGTTATATCATCTCATGAGACTTGCACATGAGAGTAGAAACATCTTTCTACGTATTATTTTGGTGCCTAATAGGCCCACACAACTTACCGGTCACCTATTTCTCCTCATTTCTTCAAACACATTGACCCCTCCACCCACTATTATTGGGACTCACTTCAATATATCTATATTCTTTTTTTTCTTATTTTTTCCCTCACATCACACAAACAAAATATTAATAAAGGAAAACGATTGAAAGGCCTAAATATGTGTCTAATTTTATGTCTAAAGTGATGTGAAAGTGTTTTATTGATTTATCACAAAATGGGTTCATATACTATCATCAACAGAATGATGTCACAAAAGATTAAGCATATAATTAGGCACATGGATTAGACATGACAATCAATTCTCATTAATAAAACACACACCTAAACATCAGTTTCTACACATCTCCGGTCACTATGTCGTAATAAGCACCACCACCTCCTCTAAACTGTTGCAACAACCAATATATTCCCTAAACCAAATTCGTCAAAATACACAAAATATATTGGGTTGACTTTAATCAACCATATTTTTTCCTTCCTCATTAGATTGTTTCGTCATTGACAACAAAAAATTGACCACCAAATTGCCTCTCCCTCATAAAGGCAAAGCAAGCCCACACGTAAAAAAACAAACGTTGTAAAAAAATGGAGAAAACCGCGATGCAATATACAACTATGTCACCAAATACAAGTCCATCTCCGTGCAAATAAACAACAAAGAAAAGAAGAAAAAAAAAACGACTTTCAACATTTATTTCAGATTGCTTGTTCAGATGCCTCTCCTTCAAACTGCTGGGGAGTATTAGATGACTAAGTTAGTGGACCAAGCGTATTGATGGGCTTGAGTCCATTAGGTTTAGGGTTTTGGTTACTTATTCAATTAGCTATCTGTTTATTATAAATACACATGTAATCTTCTTATGTAATCCCGCAAAACACGATTAATAATATCTCTATTTACTATTTTATGTGGGGTATCAGAGCTTTAGGTCTGATCTTTAAATGTCGTAGGTCACCTTGAGCTGACACCTCTAAACTGAGTCATCAAGCCCTAGTCGCCGCCTTATCCCTAATCTTAAAAAAAAAAAAAAAAAAATCAAAAAACGCATCCTACTGTTTCAACCATAACTCCTAAACCGTAAGGAGTCAAATGGCGTTGTCAGCGCCATTGGCTTCATTATTAAAATCCGAAGAAAATCAAACCGGAATCGCCACCTCCACAGGTCAGAAGGGCCATCATGTGCTGTTATAAGTTTTGACAGTCGTAAGAAAAGAAAAGGAGTTCACTCTTTTTTAGATTATGTATCCACCCGCTGCAACTGGATGCTATCAAAGTCTTAATTCTTTATCAAGATAAATATCTTTAGGTTTGTGTTTACTTTGGTTTTTCTTAAATAATTATTATTTGTTTTAGATTTCAGATTTCGCGATTTTGTCGCTCGAATTGTGAAAGAGTATTAGACTATTTATGAGCCCATATCCGAGCGTAAGCTTAGGAACTATTAGGTTTATTTATGTATCCTTTTATATATATCATATTAATAAAACATATCATCGGCGGAAAGTTCTAGCATTTAACACTTTTATCATTTTTAGAATATGGAAAAAAGTGATGTTGCATATGTGAAATGGTATATGGCATAATATTTGAAATAGAGTAGATTCGGGGAAACTTTCGACGAAAATACAGGTGAAATCATGAACAAAAGGATTCTTGTGCCAACAATACATGTTTCGTGGGCCATATAATGCACAAATTCACACCATTTTTGCACTCATCCTTCGTTTTTTTTCTTATGTGATTGCTTGCATACATACACATGATTCATATAAAAATTACAAATATACCCATGATTGAACTAATAAACAAGTGTATTAAATTTTTCACATTCGTCCGGTTAACCAAATAAGGAGGCTTTGGAAAAACATATATTTGATTCAATCTCAACCCTAGCTGATGGTCACTGAACATATTCTTATTGTCTGAGGCTATAGATCTTTGAGGAAGTGTATGTGGGCACTAAAAAATAGATGCACAATGTAAGTGTTTCTTCACCAATTTAAATTTTTTGAAAAAAAATAAACCGTGTGAATATACAATACTTGTTGAGTTAGGTTTTACTAAAATAAATACTTTTTAAAAATGTTGTTAAACTTAATCTTTCCTCTAAAGAATGATTGCATAAAGTGACTTTGATTATGATGCACACATCCTTCATACAATTATACTCGATTTTCATAAAGAGCATGCTAAAATCTAATTCGCATGCTATGTCAAAAATGAGAATATTTCTTAAAAGAAATTGCAAATACGGACGTATACCATCTTTTGTTTACCGAGTTCTACTTAAACCATATCCGATACGGTTTTGTCCATTTTGGTGCACGACACTATTGTATAGAGCGCCCCACATTTTAAACCAACCACGTTGCGACACTTGTCCACTTAATTTTAAATAATAATTATAAATATAAAATCAGAAGTTTAAACTCCAGCACGCAAGTTTTTAAAATTTGGCGTGCGCTCCGTCTGTCATTTTACGTGCCCCTTTTTACACAGCCGATGCATTTACTCTTTTACACCAAACTCACCAATCTTTACCCGATCCATTTATTTCTTTTTCCCCAAATTATACTTCTTCTTCTTCATTTCAAAACCTATCTTATACCTTTCCATTATCCATTTAAAATCTAACTTTCATAGACAATTTTATATGCACTTGTAATTCGAAAAAAGTTTTATAGCCGAAACTATTTTGTTTTTCCGAGCTATTTTTTGTTTTGTTGGCCTACTATATTCGAAACTTTTGGTTTTTATCTTGTGGGGTGCGTTCTTTTTCACGTGAGGTGCGCGAGGTTTGTGCTGTAGGGTTGGTTTTGGTGTGCTAATTGTCAAGGTCGTCCCATGAATTTTGGGTGCCCTGTTCAATTATAAAAAAATTGGGCCCCTTAAACATAAATACTTTAAATACTAGTATAATTTTCTTTTATTAAATTGATAATATTGAAACATGTGAGAAAAATATATACAAAAAAAAGGAAAAAAAAAAAACTAACGGCAAATTATAATCATTACATTAAAAAAATAATAATTGACTAATAGATTATGTATGTTAATTAAATAATTTATATTTTCAATTAGGATATTTGTGGCTTACTTCCTTAGAAGTTAAAACCTATAGTATGAATGTCTAGCATATATATTATTTATATTCAATCTTGGATCTCCCTATCATCTTAACAATTAAAATTAGTTGCTTCTCAAACAATTAATAGACATTCGATAAATAATAGACTACTAGGTTTTTCATATGCATAATTCTAAGAGGAAAAATATCCCATCAGTCCATAACCGCAATTTTAAAACAAGGGCCTTAAAAGTAACAAATAATAGACTGCTTGGGGAACAACTGCTTCGGAAAAAGGAATTATAGGCCAAAAGGATAGACGTAACTTGTAAATAATAAAAAGCATAAAACAATTAAGTAAAAAAAAAAATACCTATAAGGTTATAGATGCATTCACTGTCAGAAGGACGATTTGGGAAGGGATCTTTGTCAGTTTGTACGTTACAATGAGTAAAAAAACTTGGACTTGAATAAAATTTGAGAACTGAGCCTATAATTTTGGTGCCCTACAAGGAAGTGGGCCCTGTGCAGATATTCATGCTGCACACCTCCATATCCGGGCCTGCTAATTGTTATTTTAAGCGCCGAATTGTTTTGGTCCTCACGTTTCGTGCTTTTTGTTGGTCCTCGTTAGTTAACCAAGAAATGAGTCATGATAAAGCACATTTAGAGGTATACATGTTTGTTGGTTTGTTTATTAAATTTGCCAGGCAAAGATCTGGTACGCACCAAATACACGTGGCATTGTTGTATTGGTTCGTTAATTAAATCATTGCGCGCAAAGGTACAATTCGGCGCACAAAAATGTTGTCTTGTGCACTAATACAACGTGTATTTTTTTTTGTTCGTTTAGGCCGAACAGAATAAAGTGGCTGAGAGGTTTGGAGCGCCCTTCATAGCCTAAGTGTGGTGAATACTCAATTTTTTACGCTAAAATCCATTTAAATAATACAAACAATTATGACACGCAATCAAAAGTGATAAAAATGAAAATACGATCCAATTAATACGGCTATTTTTTATAATACCCTGCTAAATAATGCTAGAGCTGTAATTTCACTATTTCTTTTGCATAAATGTTGTAAACCTATTAAAAACCGTATATATATTGTGTAGAAAGTTGAGATCCTCCTTTGGGGGCAACATAGTCAATTTTCAGCAACAAATTTGAAACACCATAAATATACCCATAATCGAACATTTTTCATTGCATTCAAAGTCCAAAATCCAATCAATTAAAACCACGACCATGCCCGGTGCACTGCGGTGGAATTCTCCAATACCATACCTATTTGGTGGCATGTTTCTAGTGTTCAGCCTGATATCATGTGCATTGATCATCTTAGCATGCTTTTACAAGAAAGCATATTCAAGTGATCATAATCATGGTGACGACGAGAAGCCATCTTCATGCGTGTGCAACGAACATCTATCATTGGAATTGGAGCCGGAGATTGTCATCGTCATGCCCGGAGACACCAATCCCACTTACCTTGCGAAGCCTCTCCCAACAATGTCTCATCTACAACAAGTTTAAGTGAGTGCGGGTGCAATCATAATAGCACTCATGCACCGGATCCATCGAACTCTGCAGACCGCAGCTAAGTTGAAGCTAGTGTGTGTATACATGGACGAGGATTGGATTTCTTTTGTTACGGGATGCTAGTCTGTATATAGATGGAGTGTACACACTACAACATCGACCGGTTTCCCAAGCGACACTTGGGGACTTTCCCAAGCAACTTGTCGCTGGGGATTCCTTTCCCCAGTGACATGTCGCTGGGGAAACGTCGCTGGGGAAGCCTCGTCAGGGATTGTATCCCCAACGATAATCCCTGGCGACGACGTAGGTCCCACTCATTTTTCAGTCAAAGAAGTAGTGCCACGGTGGCATATTATCCCCAGCGACATGTCGTTGGGGAATCTTCGGGTTAGGCTAAGTTGATTAACACGTCTAAATAAAATTAACGTTAATTTCGAATTATCCCCAAGCGACATGTCACTAGGGAAACTATGTTTATATGTTGACAAGTCAACGAATAACCATAGTATCCCTACGACATGTCACCGGGAAAAGTCTGCATTTTTTTTAAATACGACCTACACAAAGGCGATTTCCGATTTTTCCTAAAAAATCTACCAAATAAACATGTACGAAAACCTGTATAGACTCACCACAGCTTGTACCAAAACACAAATACAATATAACGGATCAACGCAATACAAATACATCACAACTTTTACCAAAACCGAAAGATAATAAAGCTAAATCGTCCAAAATCCTAATAAGTCTACAAACGTTGCTTCCTAGTTATAAATGGGCTTAAAAGTCAATATTCAACATGATAGATAGGGAAACAAGTGTTTAATTGTCGCCAAGATGAACCTAATAATATATAACACAACTACCTAAAGTACCAATGTAGCATACTAATAATATATAACACAACTACCTCTCGTCGTCGTTATCCTCATCACCGCCACTCTCCTCGTCATCACCACACCCGCCACTCCCGCTAGCACCACCCGACTCAAACTCCCTAAACATATCCACAGATTTGTCGTTGCTTTCCGAAGAGAATCATCATAAAGTCTACCTTTCGTGCATGCTCTTGAGCGAATTTGTCGGGCGGCATACTTGGCTGGATGTGGCCCGTGATGGCACATACCCGACCCACACCGGAATATGCCCACGGCTTACCCCTCTTGCCAACGCATTGATCTGATCCTCCGTGTACTCACCCGTAGCCTTAAGCCTTTTCATCTCCTCCTATGTAGTGACAAAAACACAAGATAGTAAATATATTAGTCGGGTTGCTACATTATTTCTCGATAATTCATTAAAGTGTGTTTTGAAACAAAACTTACATATATCCGGCGGTCCTCATCGTTAGGGAATACCCCGTCAACGGTATGTGTTCGCCAGAAAGTGTCAATGAGTGAAGGGTACTCCTGAGTGTCTGAGGCCTGCCTCTGTACATACACACGCATATAAGATGAATAATTTAAAAAACGACAAATCACAACACACCAAAGCGTATAATCAGATATATATGTATATATGCATGTGAAATAATTATAATGTTTATTACCATCTCATCTCGGCGAGCCAGACCGGGATCCCTGTCGAGATATGACTGTGCTCTTTTGCCGGTTTAGCCGATTTTGAGCGGCTCGAGCAAGGTTCTTGAGATCATTCCAAAACTTAATGTACTCATCCCAATCACCGCAGTAATCTCCTCGACGCGTCCGCCTGACGCCTCCACATCGTAAGTCCCGGTGGGTCCGCCTTCCAATGCTTGGCCTTGAAAGAAGCCTTGTTTGTATTGTAGGCTTTTGCAAGTGCGAGTTTATGCCTTCGTAGATCTCGGTCTAGCGGGAGGATTCCATGTGCGGCCTGAGGTCAAACATGGTCTGCAATCATATACAACAAAACGAAAACAGAGTTAGAGATATAATTTATATATTTATTTAAATTTGTTTATTTATTTATATGATATAAATAAATAAGCGAATTTAGATAAATATACACAATTAAATAAATGAACACGATAATGAAATAAACATAAAAGGATAACTGACCCCAATACTTGAAATGATCGCCGCCTTCTTCTCCTTCGGGACCTTCTCCCAAGAAGGGTAGTAAAACGGCACACTCCTAACGACCTCCCCGATGTAGTTAGACCAGTGAGCCGCATGGGGGCCGAGAGGGTTTAGGGTTTGTTTGTCACCCACATCAAAATTGATCGAGACGGGACCTTTCTCTTCTGCGATTTCCTTTAGCGAAAGGTTTCGGTCTTGTCGCGGTATTCAACGCCTGCTCCTCCTGCCCAAATTGGGCTTTCGTTTACCTTTGCCTGCAAAATCAAGTTAGTGATAAAGTAATAAAAATTCAAGGCAAGCAAGTTCAATATATGTATCAAATTTATGCTTGTATTACAATAATTCAGAAATTCTTACCTCGGTTAATGAAGCTCGCGACAAAGAACCGTGGGTACGCTAGCCCGGAGGGGACGATCCTCACCACCACCGTCACCGCCGTGGGACCGTGCAACATCTGCTGACGACATCTGTACAAGTACAATTAGCATAAGATATAGAAATTCATGAACAAAATAATATAAGCATGTCAACAAAATAATATAGAAATTCCTAAAACATTCCTAAAGGGTTCAAACGGCTCATATCAACAAAGTTTTAAGGTAATAACACAAAGAAAACAAACGGCTTATATCAACAACGTTTTATCATTGACAACTTATTATAATTATAAACGAGCACATTTCAAGGCAATTCAACTAATAATAACTATAAACTAACAAAATTTAAACAATAAACATTCCCCTGCGATATGTCGCCCGGGATACTAAAACGAAAAAAAATTATAACATACCTTGGTGGCTGTCTGCCACCTAACAAAATTCAACTAAGAAAAAAATTATAACTCGCTCGTTTCTCCTTCTTGGTCTGCGCCATCTTGCCAAAACAAAAAAAAAATTACTTAACAAAATTTTCTAATTAACAACTTCTTACAACAATAATAATCTTGTTTAACCAAATCATATTATAATTAACAAAATTAAAAAAAATATATACAACCAAACCACCTGTGTCGTGTACGTCGAACCAAAAACAAATTGTTGGTGATGGAGGTGCTCGAATGGTTGGTGATGGTTGAAGTGGTGGATGCGGTGGTGGTGATGGAGGTGCTCATGTAACGCCGGTTGTGGTGGGTAACGTTGAAGTGGTGGATGCGGTGGTGGTGATGGAGGTGCTAGTGTAGTTGGTGATGGTTGATTTTATGGATGTGCTATATTGCTGCAAAAATCGCCAAGGGAGGAGGGTAAAGTTTTTTTCGTTTTCTGCAGTGAAGGAGGAATCCAGATCTACTTTATCATCAAACATTTTCCCCGGCGACAAGTCGCCGGGGAAAGGTATTTTTGTCGCTTAGCGAAGTTGGCGCGATAACGAAATTTTTGGTGGGTGGGTATTCCCGGCGACATGTCGCCGGGGAACATTAATTTAATTTAATTTTATCTTTAAAAATAATGATATGTGTTGTTACGTGAAAGTCAACGAAGTCAAACACAATCCCCGGCGACATGTCGCTGGGGAAAACTATATATATATTTTTTAAGTAAATGAAACTTAATGTTTATCGATAAAAAAAATAAAATTCTATTTTTTAAAATTAACTTAATTTTATTTTATACGTAAACTTAATGTTTATCAATAAGTTGTTACTCCTTTGTATATTTAAGGTAAAAGTTCACGTATTATTTTATCTAAAACTATAACATAAGCAAAAATATTTAAGGTAAAAATTGTCAAAGAAAGACTTAAAATGTCCACTTCTAGTATACATTAGACGTTAGATATGTTATGGTTACACATTAGACGTTCAACGGATGAGTCAATATGTTATGGTTACACATTAGACGTTCAACGGATGAGTCGATATGTTATGGTTACACATTAGACGTTCAACGGATGAGTCGATATGTTAGGGTTAGACATTAGACGTTCAACGGACGAGTCGATATGTTACGGTTACACATTAGACGTTCAACGGATGAGTCGATATGTTATGGTTACACATTAGACGTTCAACGGATGAGTCGATATGTTAGGGTTAGACATTAGACGTTCAACGGATGAGTCGATATGTTACGGTTACACATTAGACGTTCAACGGATGAGTCGATATGTTATGGTTACACATTAGACGTTCAACGGATGAGTCGATATGTTAGGGTTAGACATTAGACGTTCAACGGATGAGTCGATATGTTACGGTTACATATTAGACGTTCAACGGATGAGTCGATATGTTATGGTTACACATTAGACGTGATGAGTCGATATGTTAAACAACCAAGTATAGGTGCATTGGTATACGTATCATGTTAAACGACCAAGTATAGGTGCATTGGTATACGTATCATGTTAAACAACCAAGTATAGGTGCATTGGTATACGTATCATGTTAAACGAGCAAGAAACAATATCACATTTAACAAACACGAATTAAGAACCATATTAGTTCATCATAAATTTAATATTTTTGTTTTTCCCATAGCTATATATCTACTATGTTTCGTCAAGTCTCATTAATATATATTTTTTGTTAAAGTCAACGAAGTCAAAACTCATCCCCGGCGACATGTCGCTGGGGAAAGTGTCCAATAAAAACAGTTATCCCAAAACATAAGCCCAATTGCTTAACTTAAAGCCCAAATAGATGCATTCACTGTCAGAAGGACGATTTGGGAAGGGATCTTTGTCAGTTTGTACGTTACAATGAGTAAAAAAACTTGGACTTGAATAGAATTTGGGAACTGGGCCTATAATTTTGGTGCCCTACAAGGAAGTGGGCCCTGTGCAGATGTTCATGTTGCACACCTCCATATCCGGGCCTGCTAATTGTTATTTTAAACGCCGAATTGTTTTGGTCCTCACGTTTCGTGCTTTTTGTTGGTCCTCGTTAGTTAACCAAGAAATGACTCAAGATAAAGCACATTTAGAGGTATACATGTTTGTTGGTTTGTTTATTAAATTTGCCAGGCAAAGATCTGATACGCACCAAATACACGTGGCATTGTTGTATTGGTTTGTTAATTAAATCATTGCGCGCAAAGGTACCATTCGACGCACAAAAATGTTGTCTTGTGCACTAATACAACGTGTATTTTTTTTTGTTCGTTTAGGCCGAACAGAATAAAGTGGCTGAGAGGTTTGGAGCGCCCTTCATAGCCTAAGTGTGGCTTATACTCAATTTTTTACGCTAAAATCCATTTAAATAATACAAACAATTATGACACGCAATCAAAAGTGATAAAAATGAAAATACGATCCAATTAATACGGCTATTTTTTATAATACCCTGCTAAATAATGCTAGAGCTGTAATTTTCACTATTTCTTTTGCATAAATGTTGTAAACCTATTAAAAACCGTATATATATTGTGTAGAAAGTTGAGATCCTCCTTTGGGGGCAACATAGTCAATTTTCAGCAACAAATTTGAAACACCATAAATATACCCATAATCGAACATTTTTCATTGCATTCAAAGTCCAAAATCCAATCAATTAAAACCACGACCATGCCCGGTGCACTGCGGTGGAATTCTCCAATACCATACCTATTTGGTGGCATGTTTCTAGTGTTCAGCCTGATATCATGTGCATTGATCATCTTAGCATGCTTTTACAAGAAAGCATATTCAAGTGATCATAATCATGGTGACGACGAGAAGCCATCTTCATGCGTGTGCAACGAACATCTATCATTGGAATTGGAGTCGGAGATTGTCATCGTCATGCCCGGAGACACCAATCCCACTTACCTTGCGAAGCCTCTCCCAACAATGTCTCATCTACAACAAGTTTAAGTGAGTGCGGGTGCAATCATAATAGCACTCATGCACCGGATCCATCAGAACTCTGCAGACTGCAGTTAAGTTGAAGCTAGTGTGTGTATACATGGACGAGGATTGGATTTCTTTTGTTACGGGATGCTAGTCTGTGTATAGATGGAGTGTACTACTACATGGTAGAAGAACAATAGTTATCAACATCCAAAATCTGTTGGTAAATACAAATTACGAGTGTGTTAAACTAAACCTTGCATGTACAAATACGTACAATACTCATTTAAACTTAAGAGTTAAGTTGTATTGGAAATATTATACGTACTCCTTGTTTGACAAAATCTAAACTTGTAATGCTCCTCTTGTTGATCATTGCATAAAAAATTAAAACTTTGATTATGCATGAGATGATGAGACACACCTTCTTTATAATACTTGATCACTCTCAATATGTGAAATGTTTCGATCTACTAAGTTCTGTCAAATCATTAATCCTATTTTTTATGTTGGGATGAAAAGACTATTGATGTGCTAAATCTAGTCTTAATATTTATAAAGAAACCAACTCAACCAAAAAGCTAACACTTATGGGCAGTGTACCCGGTCGCTTATAGCTTAGACTTAGTAACTACGGGGTCGTTCGGGAGGAGCGAAATTATGAGGAACTAGTGGAAATGACAATAACCTAATACACTTAAAGTGGTGTTTTTTTTTTTGGGGGTCCAATCTGAGAGATTGACACGATTAAAATGATTAAAAGTAAATAACAAAACGGTGAAATAAATGGCAAGTGTTAAATCAAATAAGGAAAATGGATTATAGCCGACTTAATTCCCCAGTTGTCTACATGATTCGCTTATAAGTGCAATAATCTAATGAATACCCTTGTTGGTGATTTCTAACGCAATCTACATTAGATGGTATGAATATCGATAAGTTAACATGATGGTCACGGGGTGCTAACTATTTGAATCATGCTTTAAGTGCTTCAACTAATATATGCGATTTATCTTGGCAAAACTAATGGTCGTAGTTTTTACCTAATACAGTCGATGGTCATCTATATGAGATTACTAGCATTTAGTTACACGTTTGTTACTTATTGATACTTTATCTGCCTATGTTTTGTGTTTTACAGAAAATAGACCGGGCGTGAAACACATGGTATTGATACTTTATCTGCCTATGTTTTAATTGTGGTAGAGATAAGAATATAAGCATGAGATAAGAATCTAAACCTTATGTGTATGCGCAACAAGTCCAATGGGCTCATATTTTGTCTAAGCGAGGCTTCTTTTTCTGTAATGAAAAGAAAACTCATATAAATGCTCGAAAAAGTATCGATACTGAATATTGCGTGTTTCATGCCCAGCATGCCTAGCATATATTGATACTTTTCAGAAAAACCCAAAGTATCATTCTGAGTCGTGGAATTTGTACTACATGTGTTTGAGTTGTTTATTATGGAGGGTTATGTTATTAGAGCAGTTGGTATGTTGCCCTGGGTTAAAGTTGAATCTCTGCCACGTTACCGCCGCATCAGCTTTAACATTGCATCTTAACTTACTCAAAAAACACTTACTATCATAACATCCCAAGGTTAAACTTTAACTCACATATTTTCAAATTCAACCCCTAAACTAAAAAAAACACTTCATTTATTAAAAATACATATCACATTAAACATTAAAACACAAAGTAGATTAAACATTAAACACGAATTACATTAAATATTAAAACTACAACGAGATTGATGAAAATAAAACTACTAAAACTTAAGTATACGAATCATCTAAGTTCCAACCCTCGACACTCGAAGAGGAATAAAAATCGTCATTAAAGTACTTTCTCTCCATGATGTCAAAGTGGTTATCCCTAAGATATTGAGCTTCCCGGCTTCGCTCACGACGAAGCAGCAAATTTCAAGTGTCTCCTATTCCATTATCTCTCTATAATTTTCTTCGTCCTGTTCAAGTTGACGAAGGGAAGCCTCACTTAACCCAAATGGATTGTTTTCAAGATCTGTAACATATAGGATTTCACAAACACATAAAACCATAACCATATGGGACGTATACAATGTTTAGAGAGAGAAAGTTCTAGAGAGAGAAAGGGAAGAGAGTTGGAAACTATGTGAAACAAAAGAAAAATGGTATTGAAGCTCCAACCCTCTACCTTGGGAGGTAGAGGGTATTTACAGTTTTCTTACAAGACTCGCCACCTACTGGGTCGTGGATCGCATACAATGGGTAAAGACCCGTCCGTCCTCCTACGTGTTACTTAACTAACTACTAACTAATATTAAATGACTACGACTACGAGCTTTCTAACGATTACATATACTTGAGGTGACCGACACTTTAACGAATGGATTTTCTAAATCCTAACAATCTCCCCCTAAGGGAGGTCACCTCAAATTACACAGAAAACAAACAGGTATTATATTAAGATTGTTCTTGGATTCTTGTTAAAAACAAGTGGCATTTTCCCTTTTACCTGACTCTTCAGATTATCAATTTCCTTTTGTAACGAAGTTATTTTTTCATTGTTTTTGTCACGAGTGACTTTTATTGAGTCGTATAACTCTTTGAAGTGTCGTTTGACCTTTTCATTTTCTTCTAGAAAACTCTCATTTTCTTGTTGTAACACGTTAATGATGTTTTGAAGATGAAAGTTTTGAGAAACTTGAGAGTCTAAAGGAGGAGGCATTTGGGAGCCAGTCACACTGTTCTTTTCACCCTTTAATTGTGAAATTTGGGCTTTCAACTTTCTGATCGTGTTACAGTGTGAGCTTGAATCTGCTTCGTCACGTTTGTTTATTTCAAAACGCATCAAACTCGAACATTTGAGGATGTCTTGATGTTTGAGGTTTTACATTTTCTTTGAGATGTTGATATTTTAGTTGCAAATCAAAATGTTCAACTTCTAGCTTAGAAAGATGTTTTACCAAATTATCGTGATCATCCCTGGTCAATTTTCTCATTCGCTTTTGAGTTTTTGTTTTCAAGCTCAATAACACGATCATGGGAAACTTTCAAAGCAAAAGATAATTCATGAAATTGAGAAGCAGTAATAGAATGCTTAGTAACAGGATAAAACACATCTTGAGCCACACAACTCAATACTAAGTTCTCATTTAAGATATGCGATTCTTCCTTTCAATTTCATTATATTTGAGTTCCCGCTCATAATCATTGACCTCAACTATCATTGCATCAAATTCCTTTTCCATTTCTTTAATATCTAAGTCTATCCCTTTTTGAAGACTCTCAAATTGACATTTTAATTGTTTAAAGAAAGGCATGACCTCAGTTAAATAACATTCTTTAGTTTGATCAAAACCCCTCTCCTCTTCAGTTATCCAGTAGGTGTGATTCTTTTCTTACATGTCTTCTCAAAATCAACGAATAGTTGATAGACAACATACAGGCTGATTAAGGTCTTGCTCTTAGTGGGAATAGATCTAGGAACTAAATGCATTGGTGTATTCGGAGGATACACAGTACCTCGAGAAATTTTCCTAAGGGGAGTGTTTGTTTTAACAAATGCATTAGCTTTTTGCATATCTATGTCCTTTTTCCAAAAAACTTGTTCTGAGGTTAATAGAGTTTGAGGCTTAAACATGTTCAAGGAAATCCAGTTATCTTTAGTGTAATCATGGGGTTTTGAACGTTATGTTTTGCTTTTTACACTCAGGATCTTTTAGCTTCTTATCTATTTTCTCCCTAGAGGCATCTTCAAATTTTCTATCCTCTTCCATGCTTCCAATACATGATGGTGTTTGCCTAGGCTTGAGGATCTCATTACCATCATATACAATTGTATGGAAAGCTTTAGCCTTTTTGCAATACTCGGGATTCGGTTCCTCTACTAGGGGAATACTATGTTCGCTAAGACTCAGGTTAGTGATCATGTGAGCAAATCTGAATGGTATTCCCTTGTACGCATAACTTATTCTCAAGCTTGTTTTTCAAAGTTTTTAGATTGGAAAAGTCATTCAAAAGTTTTGATTCCTTAGCATTAAATTCTTGTTTAAGCACTTTAACATTATCTTGGAGTTCTTGCTTTTGCTTAACAGCTTTAGAAAGCTTTTCTTGTAAGGAGTTTAACTCTTGTTTTAACACTTCTCTAAAATTACTTTTTCTAATAATTGTACGTATTTGGTTATCCATTTCCCGCCACGGTAGTTAACTCAAACTTAGTACGTTGTTCATAAATGAAAACTTGTTCTTTATAGGCATTCATTCGTAGATAACAGAATCATCGTAGCACATGCGTTGTATTCATAAAAACATAGTCATCATTGATCAAGATGCATCACTTGGTACAATCTCACTTTCACTTTGAATCACATATTGATCATATGGAACAACATTATCAGTTACCCTCATTATCAATATCTGATTCATTAGTTTCATGTGATTGTACTTTGTTATGCATCTCTTGCTCATCAACTTCATCGTATAGTTTTAATACCTCTGAGATGATTGAATCTTTGGATGGACCACCTACTGTGGTGATGAGACCTTTGGAGAGACCATTGGTGAAATGCTAGCCATGAAGATTGTCCGGGCAAGAGGTTCATCATCGACATCGTGAGTCAAATGCATCACAGAACTTGAAAGGCATTTTGATGATTGTGACCTATTTTTCGAATTGGCCGCTCTTCCACATCAGCATCATAGGTTTTGGCATTTCCCTTAGTAAGAAACAACAACTCTTCTTCATCCAAAACCGCTCCATTGTCCCGAGCTTGCACCAGCAGCATGTTGTCCCTAAAGTACTCTGCATTTTGAGGTCTTTTTGGAGATGTGCAGTTCCTTGCAATGTGTCCATCACCACCACAGTTGTAGCACTTGATTGGCTTTCCTTGTCCTTGATTTGCATTCCTTCCACGGTTCTGATTAGTCACATACCCTCCACCTACTCTACCCTTTCCTTGTTCATACTGTCTTCCTTGCACTGGTTGCACCATGATCTTACCATATCTGACAATAGCATGATTGTGTAGATTAGATGCAGTTCTGATGTCATTGTTAGTGTGTGGAGTGAGGTTCAGATTTTGCTTAACCATAAGAGCCGCTTGATTGATGAAATATTCCATGGTTGCTTCAAAGATCAAGTTGCTTAAATCTTGGATCAGGAATGAGTTTGTGATTACCATTACCAGTAGGTATGACTTGAGATGCTTTGGTGGTTATTCCAACATTGGTGTAAAAGGCTGTTGAATCATTTGACGTACTTGCATTACCAGAGTTTGAATTGAATTTATCCAAGATCATTCGTTCAAACATAGCATGTCTCTCATTCTGAAGCAAGTATGCATATAATTGCTCATAGTTGGTGTTCCTCAAACCTATTGTTAACTTGACTGAAGTGACAAATTTGTGCCATTCGGGATTCATGTTGTTCACAAACTTTGAATTTAGCTGAATATTTGGCATAGTCATTTTGATATTCCTCATGTCATTCACAAGCTTGTGGAACCTCACGTAGTATTCAAAGTGACACTTTCCCCGGTTTCATCTTAAAGTGCTCAAAGTCATCATACAATTGTGATTCTCTGTCTTCTTTAGTTAATTCGTGAACCGAGAGAAGCATCTTAACATTGTCCCAAACTGCTTTGGCTTCAGTGTTGTGATTGATTAGTTTGTAGATGTTGTTTGGAAGACCTCAAGTACAATGTTTGAAGCCCCGATATCCATCATATCTCTTTTTCTCCTTATCACTGAGCTCATCATACGTCTTAGGTCTGTCCAATCCTAAGGTCACTGTACCATTCGCAGCAGTTTCAAGTGTGTCTCTTGTAGTCTCAATCTGATAAGGTCCTTCATCAATTGATTTGAGAATGTTAATCCCATTTTGTCACACCCCCAAATTACCTGTTTTGCAGCGGAATGGAATTCCTGGGGATTGACTGTCATAGCATCACAATCACAGTTATATTGAACGACCTAAAGTGTCGTTTGGAAAATACATCGCTTGGTTTAATAAAATAATCAGAGTTTACAAAGTAGGTCCCAAATGAAAACCAATTTGTGCGGAAATAAGTTTGTTACCATACAAACGATGTTTTTAAGTACGTAAAACCAAAGTGAGACGCGTCGTCACCACGACTCCATGATGTGTCCAAATGCATGCCATGAAGTGAATGCCTTAGATACCTGAGATAAAACATGCTAAAAAGTGTCAACACAAAGGTTGAGTGAGTTCATAGAGTTTGTTTTGCAATGTAAAGCCTTCCAAAATCGTTTATGCAGCAAAGGCATTGTAAATCATTGAAATGTAAATACTTTCAAAATCGTTTATGTAGCAAAGGCATTGTAAATCCACTCAGTTCCAAGTCCCGCCCATACAAAACTTGCAACCCGTGTGTTCACAACCCACTCGAGAATGTGTGCGTTTATGTTCTAAACATATGATGTCAAATGAATTTTTATGTAGCAAAGGCATTGTGAATCCACTCAGTTCCAAGTCCCGCCCATACAAAACTTGCAACCTGTGTGTTCACAACCCACTGCCAGAATGTGTGCAGTTTATGTTCTAAACATATGATGTCAAATGAATTCACAATAGTACCTAGCACGACGTAGAACAATAGCACTTAATCCATAGGACCATAGCACATAATCAATAGCACCTAACTCAATGTATCGAGTCAATGATGAACGTTATCTGACGTAGAACCGAAGCACGCAAACAAGAACAATTTATATAGTATAACCTTTGATTTAGAAACAATGGTACTCATGATAAATTTAAAGTACTTATGAACGCAAATGAAAACAGTTTGAGCATGTATCTCCCCCAAAACAGTTATGAAAACAAGTAAAAGTAGGGGCCATGAAACTCACTTGGTAAACAGGTGATGACAAGAGTGAGTACACCGAGGTATAATGTGTTGCGTTAACCAGGACCTATTACCAATGATATGATATGCAATGAGTTGCAATGTAATGTTATGCATGCATTTCGTATGTTATTTATACCATTTACGAGTTTTGAAAAATATTACTTGTCGTCGAAAAATACTCGTTTGACGTCTTGACCAATCAAAAATCACTTTTCAAGTTTTTACATCAAAATGTCATCCTACAATGGTTTAATAATGATTTTTGGTGAAATTTCCACTTTTCGTCGCAAAACAATGTCGACGGAATTTTCATAAAGACACAAAAATGGCTTTGGAGAACTAGCCGTAAAACGGTGTACGTCGATCGTTAGAGAACTAACTCGACGGTTTTGGAAAGTTTGTATCGATATCTAAAAGTTTCATTCAGAGTTTTCGTCCCAAAGGTCTCGAACATAAAGATAATAAGGGTTAAAGATGGTGGTTTTGGCTAATTGTGTGCAGAAAATTAGTTACGGCAAGTTTATGAAAAAGTGCATATCTTTGTCGCTTTCAAACCGCTTTCTACGCTTTATATGTCCTTAGCTTCGTATCAAAGTATACTAATATATTTTTGACAAGTCGAAATAATTTGTGAAGCTTAAGGCTCGTTTTTGACTCGATTAAAGTAAAAACATGTTGCTGAAATTTTCAGAAAACATAGATTTCGTCGTCAAACTTGTAAAATCCATAACTTCTTCGTTATAACTCCGCTTTTATTCCGCTCAAGCGCCACGGATTCGTTTTAAAGTATATTTTCTAAATATCATGGCCAAAAGTCGTGCCTACTGTCGGATTTTCCAGAAAATCAAAACAAGGACAGAACATATTTTATAGTTATCGAAAATAGTTTTTCGCGGATAAAACCTATTCTAATCCCTTCAAATCAACTCCAAAACTAATCTAATCCTACCATACACCTTCTTAGGGTGTCATGGGTTCCTAATCACCATCAAGACCAAAGAATACCATGGGAATAATTATAGGATGACCATAAATATATATAACTCAAAAATCATGAAATAAATGGTATAAATCACATAACTTGCATACTAGCTCCAAAAATGAAAAGAAACATATGAAATTGAAAAGGAAACATGAAAATGATAAAAACAAGCTTACAAATGATTATGATGAGGTGTAAGTAACAAGGATTAGCCTAAATACTCTTGGTTTTTATTTCAAAACCTTATATAGAGTATACACTAGATTGTTAATAACACTTGTGCTTGATAAAATTTTTTGGAGATGATCCCCTTTTGCTCTTGATGTTTGGCCGGTTATGAGAACCCAAAGAAAAGAAGAGAAACTTTGTTCTAACACTTTGAAAACTATGTGAAGTGAATGAATGAATAATTGTGAAGTAAGACTTAAGTATAAGCAACAATTTATTATCAATCACTAGCCATCCCAATCAATAAATACACCCTCCCCCTTGTCGGCCAAGGGGGGAGGGATGTAGAGATTTTATGTTTTTTTTTTTTTCAAATGCAACTTGTGTTAAAAATTGGTAAACTTTGACAAAATGTAAGTAATATATGTAGAAATGTACAAATATAGGTAAATGGGAATTTTTGGTACAAGTGAGTTTTGAATAGATCAAAATAGAATGTAATGATATAATAAAAATTGTAAAAATACATTCCTTGTGAAATTTGGGTGATAAAACAATTATCGTATAATTTTTTTTTTTTTAGAAACACAACGTAATAATATAACTTCAACGATTTATATACGAAATAAATTTGAAACACTAGGAAAACTAAAAATATAGTTTTATAAACTAAATGTAAGTTTAAAAATATGTCGGGATCATTTTTGAAAGTAACGGATTAAATGTTCAAAATAATAATTTATGCGATAACGTTTATTAAACATAAAAATTACGCGTTGAAAGTGAAACAAAATGTCATGAATAAACTAATGAGATGCAAATGATGTCAATAAAATGTAGACTACTCATAGTCCATATGAAATGTACGTGATGTCATGGTCATGAATTCGCTAAACCTCAAGGTTACGCGAATTTAAAACACGTAAACCAAGTTTACGATAAATGTTGAAATAATGAGACATGAATCGTGTCAAGAAATGACTCGAAGTACGGATTGTCACATTCGCCCATCAAAAAGGAATTCACCCCTAATTCAGTTCGTGTTACTCTATCGGGTTTAGGGTTTGATGTGGCAAACTTTCCCATTCCCGAGCAAAACCCTCAAAAGACTTTTGGGTAACCGATTTTTACTTAATCCCACAACTCATCAAACAAGAACTGTCATACGATTAGGCTAAATCGGTTTAGGTAACAACTTGTTTCTAGCTCGATCTTTGCAACTCATCAAACAAGAACTGCCACGCGGATCAAACCGAAACAAGTGGTTTGAAGAAAATCTTTTGAAAATTTGGCTCGATCACGGAATTGCTTACACATATAAGCCTACTACTCCCTTCATTGCATGATTCTTCCCGAATTAGACATAGGTGATCAGGCTATGTATAATTTAGGAGTAACTATGCAATGCTTGGACTAATCGACTCATATGATGTCCGGTGTTGAGTCAACTGATGTTAAAATTGTGATGAACATCGAGGAGAGAAGACGTGGAGAGGTGCCGTTAAAATGATAGCTAAAGCAAAAAGAATTAAAATCCTCGTAAATGATATCGAATCGAAAAGAAAGTAAAGTACGATAGATGAGAATATATTACAACGAGTGGTTTAGCAAAAGTAGTACATCTTAGGTTATAAAGTTTCGAATACGATAAAAGACATAAACTTAGTACAGCGTAATACAATAGGAGAAATAAGACTGCTAGTTTCCGAACTTCTTCGCCTTCCGCCGTTGATACCTTGACGAACTCCTTCTAACATATATACATTCCCATGAGCACCTTCGACTTGTTGACCTTGTTTTTGAGGACATTGATTCCGATAGTGTCCTTGCTCCCCACATCCAAAGCATGTGACTACGGCTTTGCCCCACAGTCCTTAGCAAGGTGTCCTACTTTTGTGACAAACTTTAAAGCATATACCACATGGACCATTATGATGTAGCGTGCATTGGTGGCATCATGTAAGTTTCCCCTGATAAGCTCTTCCCCTTGTTGGTGCAGAACATAGACCCCGGCGACTTCTTGTCTTCTATTATGTTGTTGGTGATGGTTAGTGTTATGGTTTTGGTTGTCGTTATCATAACCTTCCTGGTCATTTTCCCACTTTCTTTGTTGTTGTTGGTTTGGTTATCGTTGTTGTTGTTGTTTTGGTTATTGTTGTAATTGGTGTAGTTGTTGGGGTTGTTGTTGTTTTGGTTGGTGTTGGTGTACTTGCCTCTCTTCACTACCGAGCCATGAGCTTTTGAGTCAATCGAATAGCTCCTCAATCGCTTATGGTCGAAGAAGTCACGCCTCCTTGAATAATCTCGGAAGTCCGTCAATGAAAGCCTCCAAGTAGCTTCTCATTATCCGAAACCATAGATGGGCATAAAAGCAGCCAATTCTTGAAACCTTCAATGTAAGTGTCAATATCGCACTCCAATAGTCGTTAGTTCATAGAATTCTGTCTCCAACTTTTTCACTTCCGTACGAGGACAAAACTTCTTAGTCACCAAACCCTTAAATTCCTCCCAAGTAAGCTTGAAAGCATTCTCCATTCCAATCGGTTGAGCATAAGAATTCCACCAAGACAATGCTCCATCGAATAATGTGCTCGTAGCAACCTAACCTTACTATCATCCGGACAGCTACAAAGCAAAACACCGATTCCAATTTTTCAAACCATCGAACCATGGTCAGTAGCTCCTCGGTACCTCAAACTTAGTGGGATCTCCACTCTTGAAATCCTTGTAAGAACAACTCTTAACTCCGGATCCTCCTGCATTTCCAGAAGTAGCAAAGAAGCCTAGGCTTCAAGAAGAGGGTCTCAAAGCAGCAAGCGCCACTCGCTTCCCTTTCAATCCTTAATGCCTCGGCTACACTATCCCTTACCAACTTTTGAATTGCTGCTTGGGTCATTTCAACTGTAGCTTTCTTCGGTGCCATATCTTCTTCAAAACAAGAGGAAATGTGAGACGTAGCAAAATCCGATGTTAATAATAAGCGCCAAAGAAATGTGATAAGAAACGATAAGTTTGAGGTTATGTTTCAAAAATGATCGCCGGTTTCCGAAAAGATGGGTTATGAGGTGTTGTGAGTGCTTCAATGTATGATGGTTTAGAGACTTAATGTGTGAATAACGTGTAACTCGACATGTTAGTGGTGAAACAAAGGAGTGAGAGTGACTTCACCTATATAAAGATTCATCTCGCATTTGACGTTATCGGTGATCTAATCACCGATATAAAAATTGTGATTGGGAATGACAAGGAATTCTCCACGTTAGAGTATGAGGAAAAGATAATGGGATGGGAATTTAAAGGCATCCATGTGACAATCGATGTGAAATGAAAGTGAATAACTCGAAAATGCATCGATAAACCGCATGTAAAGTGAACGTACACTTGTGATGAAATGACGAGATGCTATGATGATGTAGTTATAGTCTAGGGTCAATGATGCAACCTAGTTCTCTATAATCGCTCGATGCCAATCCACACCCCAAATTACTGCTTTGCAAATGAATGGAATTCCGGGATTGACTCGTCATAGCATCACAATCAGTTATATTGAACGACCTAAAGTGTCGTTTGGAAAATACATCGCTTGATTTAATAAAATAATCAGAGTTTACAAAGTAGGTCCCAAATGAAAACCAATTTGTGCGGAAATAAGTTTGTTACCATACAAACGATGTTTTAAGCACGTGAAAACCAAAGTGAGACGCGTCGTCACCACGACTCCATGATGTGTCCAAATGCATGCCATGAAGTGAATGCCTTAGATACCTGAGATAAAACATGCTAAAAAGTGTCAACACAAAGGTTGAGTGAGTTCATAGAGTTTGTTTTGCAATGTAAAGCCTTCCAAAATCGTTTATGCAGCAAAGGCATTGTAAATCATTGAAATGTAAATACTTTCAAAATCGTTTATGTAGCAAAGGCATTGTAAATCCACTCAGTTCCAAGTCCCGCCCATACAAAACTTGCAACCTGTGTGTTCACAACCCACTGCAGAATGTGTGCAGTTTATGTTCTAAACATATGATGTCAAATGAATTTTTATGTAGCAAAGGCATTGTGAATCCACTCAGTTCCAAGTCCCGCCCATACAAAACTTGCAACCTGTGTGTTCACAACCCACTGCCAGAATGTGTGCAGTTTATGTTCTAAACATATGATGTCAAATGAATTCACAATAGTACCTAGCACGACGTAGAACAATAGCACTTAATCCATAGGACCATAGCACATAATCAATAGCACCTAACTCAATGTATCAGTAGTCAACTGATTTAGAACGTTATACTGACGTAGAACCGGCTAAGCAAAACAAGAACAATTTACATAGTATAACCTTTGATTTAGAAACAATGGTACTCATGATAAATTTAAAGTACTTATGAACGCAAATGAAAACAGGTTGAGCATGTATCTCCCCCAAAACAGTTATGAAAACAAGTAAAAGTAGGGGCCATGAAACTCACTTGGTAAACAGGTGATGACAAGAGTGAGTACACCGAGGTATAATGTGTTGCTAACCAGACCTATTACCAATGATATGATATGCAATGAGTTGCAATGTAATGTTATGCATGCATTTCGTATGTTATTTATACCATTTACGAGTTTTGAAAAATATTACTTGTCGTCGAAAAATACTCGTTTGACGTCTTGACCAATCAAAAATCACTTTTCAAGTTTTTACGTCAAAATGTCATCCTACAATGGTTTAATAATGATTTTTGGTGAAATTTCCACTTTTCGTCGCAAAACAATGTCGACGGAATTTTCATAAAGACACAAAAATGGCTTTGGAGAACTAGCCGTAAAACGGTGTACGTCGATCGTTAGAGAACGAACTCGACGGTTTTGGAAAGTTTGTATCGATATCTAAAAGTTTCAGTTCAGGAGTTTTCGTCATAAAGGTCTCGAACATAAAGATAATAAGGGTTAAATATGGTGGTTTTTGGCTAATTGTGTGCGAAAATTAGTTACGGAAAGTTTATGAAAAAGTGCATATCTTTGTCGTTTCAAATCCGTTTTCTACGTTTTATACGTCCTTAGCTTCGTATCAAAGTATACTAATATATTTTTGACAAGTCGAAATAATTTGTGAAGCTTAAGGCCTGCTTTTGACTCGATTAATAGTAAAAACATGTTGCTGAAATTTTCAGAAAACATATATTTCGTCGTCAAACTTGTAAAATCCATAACTTCTTCGTTATAACTCCGTTTATTCCGTTCAAGCGCCACGGATTCGTTTTAAAGTATATTTTCTAAATATCATGGCCAAAAGTCGTGCCTACTGTCGGATTTTCCAGAAAATCAAAACAAGGACAGAACATATTTTATAGTTATCGAAAATAGTTTTTCATGGATAAAACCTATTCTAATCACTTCAAATCAACTCCAAAACTAATCTAATCCTACCATACACCTTCTTAGGGTGTCATGGGTTCCTAATCACCATCAAGACCAAAGAATACCATGGGAATAATTATAGGATGACCATAAATATATATAACTCAAAAATCATGAAATAAATGGTATAAATCACATAACTTGCATACTAGCTCCAAAAATGAAAAGAAACATATGAAATTGAAAAGGAAACATGAAAATGATAAAAACAATCTTACAAATGATTATGATGAGGTGTAAGTAACAAGGATTAGCCTAAATACTCTTGGTTTTTATTTCAAAACCTTATATAGAGTATACACTAGATTGTTAATAACACTTGTGCTTGATAAAATTTTTGGAGATGATCCCCTTTTGCTCTTGATGTTTGGCCGGTTATGAGAACCCAAAGAAAAGAAGAGAAACTTTGTTCTAACACTTTGAAAACTATGTGAAGTGAATGAATGAATAATTGTGAAGTAAGACTTAAGTATAAGCAACAATTTATTATCAATCACTAGCCATCCCAATCAATAAATACACCCTCCCCCTTGTCGGCCAAGGGGGGAGGGATGTAGAGATTTTATGTTTTTTTTTTTTTTTTTCAAATGCAACTTGTGTTAAAAATTGGTAAACTTTGACAAAATGTAAGTAATATATGTAGAAATGTACAAATATAGGTAAATGGGAATTTTTGGTACAAGTGAGTTTTGAATAGATCAAAATAGAATGTAATGATATAATAAAAATTGTAAAAATACATTCCTTGTGAAATTTGGGTGATAAAACAATTATCGTATAATTTTTTTTTTTTTAGAAACACAACGTAATAATATAACTTCAACGATTTATATACGAAATAAATTTGAAACACTAGGAAAACTAAAAATATAGTTTTTATAAACTAAATGTAAGTTTAAAAATATGTCGGGATCATTTTTGAAAGTAACGGATTAAATGTTCAAAATAATAATTTATGCGATAACGTTTATTAAACATAAAAATTACGCGTTGAAAGTGAAACAAAATGTCATGAATAAACTAATGAGATGCAAATGATGTCAATAAAATGTAGACTACTCATAGTCCATATGAAATGTACGTGATGTCATGGTCATGAATTCGCCGCTAAACCTCCAAGGTTACGCGAATTTGAAACACGTAAACCAAGTTTACGATAAATGTTGAAATAATGAGACATGAATCGTGTCAAGAAATGACCTGAAAGTACGGATTGTCACACATTTTCCTTTCCCAAACAGTACAACCTAATTCGTTGAGCCCATGAGTCATAGTCAGTTCTGTCAAGCATAGGTGGACGAGTATCCGATCCAACTTGAACGCCCTCACCACAAGAGAAACGATAGTAGGTATGCGTTGTTAGACATGATTCCAGATTCTACGAGATTTTACTATTCTTTGATTAAATCGGGAAATTGATTCTTTCACGGGATTTTACAAAATCAAAAGAACAACCGTAAAACGTAGCACGAAGAAGTGACAAGTCTCAATAGACAAGTAGTAAACTTGACAAGTTTCACCCTAACCAACTCGCTTAAAGATCAACTCGCTTAGTGGACAAGTCGCATAAATGGAAAACTCGCTTAACAGCCAAGTCGCATAAACCAACTCGCTTAATAGACAAGTCGCTTAAAACCCAAGTCGCATAAAGATACAACTCGCTTAATAGACAAGTCGCTTTAAAACCCAAGTCGCTTAAAGAATCAACTCGCTTAATAGCCAAGTCGCATAAACCAACTCGCTTCCAAGAAAACTCGCTTAAGTATCAACTCGCAGAAACAGACAACTCGCTTAATAGCCAAGTCGCATAAACCAACTCGCTTCCAATAACAAAGCAACTCGCTTCCTAGAAACGCAATACCGTGGCTCAACTCTCGCCAGACAATATTAAAAAACAACCACTTTATCAATCAAAAATAACCCAACCACGATGATTCAAGCCTTCCAATTCAAAACCTAAACACATATGATGATCCTAAACACAAAAGTACAATCAAAATTCAAACTTTAACACTAGAAATTGACCAAATGATTCAAACTCATCTAAACACTTATAACCCCAAAAACCTTATGAAATCCACCAAAACTAATAGCATGAAAGATGAGTGATCATACCATGGCTCTTGATAACAATTGTAACATATAAGATTTCACAAAAACATCAAACCATAACCATATGGGACGTATACAATGTTTAGAGAGAGAAAGTTCTAGAGAGAGAAAGGGAAGAGAGTTGGGAATTATGTGAAACAAAAGAAAAATGGTATTGAAGCTCCAACCCTCTACCTTGGGAGGTAGATGGTATTTATAGTTTTCTTACAAGACTTGCCACCTACGGGCTGTGGATCAGGCATACAGTGGGTAAAGACCAGTCCGTCCTCCACGGTGTTACTTAACTAAATACTTACTAATATTAAATGACTACGACTACGAGCTTTCTAACGATTACATATACTTGAGGTGACCGACACTTTAACGACTGGATTTTCTAAATCCTAACAAGATCCACCTGTGGACTGTTAGCAACTGGATTGTTAACAGGTGGAGTGTTAACAATTGGATTGTTAAGAGGTAGAGTGTTTAAAAATACATTTTCCGGTTGGAAAACCGGAAAGACATCTTTTGGTGGTATTGAATAAAATTCAACTTCTTCTGGTGGAGTTGGAAAGCTAGTTTCCGGCAAATGTGTTGGAGTTGGAAAGCTAGTTTCCGACAATTGTTCTGTACTTGGGAATTATTGAGAAAAATCTTTGCGAGACATTTTTGTGTGTGTGAGTTGTGTGTGTAAGTTGTGTGTTCTAAACAACTCTGGTAGAGTTGTATATATAGGCAGAGTTGATTTTGATTTTGATTTTGATTTTAAATTTGAATAAATCCCGCTCATATTTGATTTTTAAATTTCAAATTTGAATTTGAATTTATCCCGCTCAGAATTAACTAGTATAATTTAAATCTGAATTTGAATAGGTTGAGGGGTGTAAGTGAAAATTTATTTGAAATGGTTTAGGTGGGTGAAATGATTTTTTTTTTTTTTTTTTTTTAATCTCTAGGCTTAACGCCCTGTTATTGTGGTAACTTGCAACATTTGACCCAGGCTTAACGCCCTGTGTGGTGTGGGTAACGGGCATTAATGCCCCCACGTTAAGCAATAACGCTCGTTTGAGCGTTACGACACCAAATGCTCTTAGTACCTCTTGGCTCACCTTTGGGTAATTTTTACATCCTTTACTTTTGGGTCCATTTTTTTTATAGCATCACACAATTTTTTATCAGTTTTTGTTCTGTATTAATTTAATATTTTTGACTTATTAAACTTTATATTTTTATTCCGTACTTTCAGTTTTGTAGTTTTTTAATATAAACAAAATTATAAAAAATAAATAAATAAATAAAAACGGGGTTCCAAATATAACCCATTACGGGGTAATTATTAGTTCACATCATAGAGTAAACCAATCTATAACAGGAGTAAGCAACAACTTTAGGCATTGGTATTGGCTCTAAGGTAAAGCTTTTAAAGCTAGAGCTTTAGACACCCAAACATTTAAAGCCCTCGATTTTTAACGCCTTTTATATGTATATAATCCGTCACATATTTTCTTGGGCATCATCTTTAGGTCTCGATATATTAAAACACCCGATTACTAAAACTACTAAAAATATTATGAATGGTTGCTTAGTTTTTGTTTACTTTTTAGGTCAATAAGACTAAGTCTTATTTGAGTTTAAAAATGAACTAGGTCTATTTTTTTTTACTATTTCAAAAAGATGGATTAAGCTCGTTTAAGCTATAGATTCTAATAACTTTTGGCCAAAAATGTACTCCGTAAAAGAATTAAACGTTTCAAAAATCGTTTATAAAATAGTGTCTAAAGAAACGAACAAGAATAAGCTATTTTTAAGCAAACAAACATGAACACCAATTTCCGTTCATTTAAATGTTCATATTGATTCGTTTGTTGTGTTAAACCTATACTTACGAACACGAACAAGTCTTGTTCATGACATTGGTTCAGTTCTTTAGCTTTACTTCTAGTTATCATTAAAACGAGTTTGGGTTTTCTCTTTTTTATATTGTTTCTGTTTGATAGTTGGATGTTCTATTAATCCAATAAATCAAAAAGCTACTATTACACAGAAAAAATAATCGAAAATGCCTCATTTTTTTTAGGCCTCTGAAAAGCTTGAGCCGCCCATGAATTTCTAGGGTGCATTTAGTTTTCAAGTGGGGGTGGTTCAGATTTCGAAATGGTGTAAAAGTTTAATTTGACATATGTTTTGAAACGCCCCAATTTTTTTAAATAGTCATAGCCGTTACGCCGTAGAGTCTACTTAGCTTGTACGCCATAAAGCCTCTACGCCGTTGAAGGTACGGTTAACAAAACCGAAAATCACGCACTTTTTAATTTTTCCAAAACAAGACATATATGACCCAAAATCTATTTAAACTTCAAACATACATTCTATACATCACAAATACTTTATTCAATTATTGAATTCACTTATATAGATGCGGAAATACTAATTACCAAAACAAGGATGCTATTTCAAACACACCTTTTACCCATTTTGCATTCTTTGAACATAATACTTTCATTCATATTCAACTTCCAGAAATGTTTGACTCTAAAACGTATGAGAACAAAAAAAAAACATTAGTTTACAAAGACTCGGGGGTTTAACTTATTATGTAGCATGGTTATTTATTACTATTTGCCTACACTCAAGCGGAGTACTTCCATTTAGGGGTGAGCATATGACCCGATTGGACCGGACCGACCGGACCGAGACCGGACCGACCACATTCGGTCCGGTCCGCGGTCTCGGCTTTTGGGCAAATTGGTCCTCGGTCCGGTCCAGACCAAAACCGACGAATTTGGCCTTGTTGGACCGGACCGACCGAAGGACCGACCGGACCGACACGGACCGAGATCGGACCGACCACATTCGGTCCGGTCTCGGTCTTGGCTTTTCGCCGAACTCGGTTTTCGGTCCGGTCCGGTCTTGGCCGGTCCGGTCCGGTTTTCCGACCGTGCACACCCCTACTTCCATTCATTGCTTCAATCCTTAAGGCCTTTTCGCATTGTCCTTACTTTGTCCACATGAACCTACAAAATATTCAACAACTAAAACGTAAACTTTCGCTTAATAAGTAATTGGAAATAACATGTTCCCGATATATGATTCAGTTATATTGAATCCTACACTTTCATAGCGGGCTAATATGACTAAACTAAACCATCACATGAATAAGGAGTACTTAATCATATCATCAATCAAGTCAAGTTAAAACTATCACATGCCATAGCTAGTTTGACAACTAGGCTAATAACTTACTAAAGCTAGTTATGACTTAATCACTAATCCTAGCATTTGATACAAGTTTGCTTAGCCTTGCTTCCTATACAATTTTCACATTCATTACATGATTCACCAATATGATAAAACATATGCCAAAACCAAGTTATAACAAAGTTACTTACCTCAAATAAGCGACTAAATTATCAAGAAGTGTCAACACCAAAACTCTTGATTCCTAAACAATAATCACTAATAACATTTAGCATTTCTCCAATGCATAAAAAGAGGTAACATCCTACTCATTTATATGCCAAACAACGTTTTAAACATGTATATGATCATCCACCAAAATCACATAAAAAAAAACCCAATTCATCAATTTAATCACAAACTATTAAAGGAACTTAATCCTCTAACATTATTGCTTCATCACTTTAGCTCAAAACCCTTTTTTTTTATCCAAATTCTCAAATTGCCATCTATGAACCCTAACTTAAATTATGCAATTTTATTTGATTTAAGGGTTCTTACCTTAAGGGAATGGTAGCTAAGGGCTTAGTTCTTGAAATGGATCACCAATTTACACTCAAATGATTTCATGATCTTTTTCTCCCTTGTTAAGCAACGACTCACATATAGAACTAGACAAATGAGAATGTTTTGGAAGGTTGGTGGAGGATTTATGTTATAAAAATCATGTATAAGTTTGTCGATGTGGCCCTTTTGGTCTCTCAAATTTCTTTCTTAAGACTTTGGCCACTTATAAGTTTCTATATCAAGCAACATACTTTGACTTTTAGTTGACTTTCAACTCAACCTTCATTAACTAACCAATCATAATATGTATTTAAAAATATAAATAACATAGTTAAATCAATATAAATGTATTTTATAATAACTCCACGGGTTTCGGGGTGTACCATATTTAGGAGAGAAAAGTTATATTTATTAAATGGGTGTTATAACAAAATTAAAACTAAAAGTATTATTTAAAAAATAAAATAGAAAAAGAATGTGATGGAAAAGAAAGATGAGCTCAAAGATTTGATGTAAACTAAGGTTTTTAGTGAGATTTTTGAAGGCCTACAGGTGGAGGTGTTAGTTCTTGTTCGAAAACCCATAGACACAAACTGGTCTCTTTTACTTTAAGTCCATTCCCCATGTCTCAAAGTCCCATTCTAAACGGACATTTAGAATGGAAGAATTGTACAATTGTAACTTTTCATATTTGTATCTATTTCCATAAAAGTTTTTTTATGTTAACCACACAGGGGTGGCCTAGTGGCAAAAGAGTTTGTGACTATCACACTAAAATGTGAGATATCTCAAATTCAATTTTTGCTAAGTACAAACAACTTTGAAGTGGTCATGCCAACCTCCTGAAAAAGGGAAAGCTTTACCTGGTTTGAGTCTGTGTGACGGTGGGTACAAACCCTTTGGATTAGTCGGCAAAAAGGTCAAAAACCATGGTTACCTAAAAAGAAAAACGTTTGTTATGTTTATACACCAAGTTATTCCATTCAAAAATCCTAATCATTAATTAAGTATGTTATTTAATTATTGATAGTTGTAGATCGGTTAATTTGGTTTCAAGAAAGTTGGTAGAATTCTTAAAATTACCAATGCAGGTTTATCCAATTGAAGGTTACCAAGTTTGTGGGGTTCCGGTAACCATTGAGAAATTTTATAAGGTAGAATTACTTTGTAATTACGAATGATATTGATGAGTGCCACATTTTGTTTTAAAAACCATGAAGATGTGAAGTTAAGGGCAAGTATAATCTTCAACAAAATCTCTACATTTTCTCATTGAAAGGAAGGAGAATTGCTATAGTTGCACCCTAAGTAAAACCACAATTAGCAAAACCTAAGGTTATGGTTGAAGAAAGGATTTTGAAAGTTGAAGTTGTTGAAGAGCACGTTGAGAAAATCCAAGAACTTCAAATTTGTGAGCAACATGATAACAAAGTTTCAACTTTACTGTTGGAAACAACAAAGGAAGTTGTTTAAAAAAATATGGGTTCTAGAAATAATAAAGATTTAAAGGTTTGTAACCGTGAGTTAAACATAAATGTTCAAATCGAAGACCCCAAATCTTTTTCTAAAGGTGGTAAGTGAGAAATTAAAGGTTCTAGTTAAGGAGAGATTTGAATACATTTGAGGTTTACGAAGCCTCATCAACTCAAGCTATCTATCACGAGAACTCAAGGACAAGTTCTTTTTGTGAGAGAGAGAATGATGAGGGGGCAATAAAGAGATATTTTGCGTTTTTGTCAATCACGGGGAATGTGGAAAAGTGTGAAGAAACGTGAAAAAGTGAAGGAAAAGAGTTCTCGATTTAATGTGGAACGCAAAGCCACTGAAGTCAAGCTTCATCGTGAGAAAATGCTAAAGGTAGATGAATCCCTTGATGGTGAGAACTCGAGGGCGAGTTCTTTTCAAGTGAGAGGGAATGATGAAGACAGGATAGAGGAATTTGCAGAGAAATATATGGAGCAACGCGATTACAACAAGCAAGACAAGAGGCCTGAGTCCAAAATGCCTTGCCCCTCCTTTTCCTGTGGTGCCGCATTTTGAGTGGTTAAAATGTTTTGCCCCTCCTCTTCTTGCGGCGCCAGATTTTACCAATACGCATTGAAACCGGATTTTTTTAAGTTTTGTTTTAGAAAAGCGATGGGGTATGTTTACGATTTTATAATTTTATTAGTTTTTTTCCTCCAATCCAACTTTACTTATAAATATACGACTTGTTTTTATTGCTTATTATTATTTTTGGATTTTTAATAAACTTGCGATTGAGAGTTTATCTTTTATTAGGGTTCTATTCTCTAGAGGTTTTATCATTATTATCAACACTTGGATTAGGGTTAACAAAATTCGCTTATGTGTCCTGCATCATGAGTCATACCAATATCTTAGTTAATTAAAAAAGAGATGTTTTTTCTTTTGAGAATTCCAAATTTTAATGTGTCTCAAGCACCAATAATAAAGTCACAGAAATAAAATAGAAACACATTAACTATGAACATACAGAAAATCAAAATGAAAAGAATCAACCTTTATTATATTCTCATTTCATTTACCATTCATTAGACATTTTAGTATAACAAATGCTTGTACTTCATGCAAACTAATGTGGTACATTTCCCACTATATATATATATCTCACATAGTCATTTTAGGCACACTAAACACACACATTTACGACCTCATCGCAGCACACAACCGTCACTACTAGAAATCATGCCAGTACCAACGGCCGATATTCGTTGGTAAACACCCGAATCTGGTTGGTAAAAGGTGTTACCAACGACTTTACCAACAAACCAAGGTTGTGGGAAAAAGGCTTGTTGCTAAATTAAAAATACCAACCACATTCTTTATTCGTTGATAAATTACCAACAAATATCGATGTTGTTGCTAAATTTCACAAACATGTCAAGTCGTTGGTAAATATAAAATACCCACAAACAATTCCTGGTTGGTAATATTAAAAATTGCATCAATAAGAGTTGTTGGTAATTTTCTCAAAAATAGCAACGACACTAGATTGCTTTCGACTTGTTGCTAAAATAAATTTTACCAACAATATAAATTGTTGCTAAGCTAATATCGACCGATCATTTTTTGGTTCACGCCACAACTAGTAAATGTAAACAATCCCACAATTAACACAAGTTCTAAGTCAATTGCACAAAGTAATGATACAAGTCAATACATAGTTGGCTATTCCATAATCTTTCCAAAATAACCCATCAAATAAAGGTAGCTAGAGTTAGGAATTAACAAAAAGATTGCATAATAAGCTACCATAATGTTTAGTAATGAATACCAAAAATGGGTTAAATAGATGACTCAAATAATTACTCGTTAGATGGTGGCAAGTTAACTTGTTGCATGTTTAATGTCTTCATGCTCTGCTCAACGCTAGCTTTAAGACTAGCATTTTCTCTCTTCAGTTCAGCGATTTCAGATTCACTAGCTTTAAGACTAGAATTCTCCCTCCTCAATTCAGAGATTTCAGATTCATTATTGCTTTCATTGCTGGCTGAAGTCGATGCATGAAAAGTAGATTGCTTAGTGGAAGGTTTTACCTGCTTGTGTATGTTTTCAGCTTCTTCAATGAGCCCAAATCCATAAACAGTTTTTTGTGGATCACCAGTCGCATTTACCCAAGCCTGTGCATCGAATGGAGGAGGAACAGGAAGTGGTGGATTAGCATGAGTCGCAATCCCTTCATCAGTTATCTCAACTTCAGATGCATTCTTTTCTTTGACTATGTCATGATACTTAGAATGAACATTTTTTGCCCTTGCATCACACCATTCACCTTTACCTTTGTTTAGTTTATGCACCCTTTCAAAAAGCTGAATTTCCGTTGGGTCTATCCCTGTTTCATCCCTCTACAAAAATAGCGAATATAACAGTTAGTGTCGATGCACACATAAGTTGCATACCTGATCATTTAGTTACCAGTTAACAAACAAAAAAAGTTACCAAGCCTACTGCTCATGTACTGATGTACAATGTTATTTTTTTTATCTCTAAGTCTACTGCACTTTTTTGTTTCTAAGTCTACATGTACCAATGTACATATGTTAATTTAATGGCAATTTTTTTTGTTTCTAAGCCTAGTGCACTTTAATGCTCAAGTACATATGTTAATTTAATCAGTGGAGAATGAGACCATAAAGTGAGACAATTAAGTCGCCACAACCCGACAACCCAAACCACCCGTTTTGACCCGAGTTGAGTTTTGAATTTCTAAAAGTGACCCATAACCGGACCCGATTAAGAACAAGGTTATGGGTCACTTTTTAAAAAGTGAACCATACAAATGTTGGTACTTAACAGGTAGAACATACACATCCGATCCACCATAAAAAATAACATGTACATACCATTTTCTTACGATGTATTCCAAAGTTGGTAGAACCTCCTGTGTGCCTCACATACGAGCTTGTACCAGCTTCAACCCCGGGCACCTTCTTCCTATTCACAGCTCCTACTTTCGAACGTTTCTGCCACTCTGGTTTCATCCAAGACTTCAAAATATCTTCCCAATCTTCTTGGTCAATACTATCAGGACAACACTCTGACCAATCAGTTGGGATCACACTGCCCAACTCTTTCTTACATTTGGCCCTAATAGTGTTCCAAGTGCCTGAACAGAGACGTTGTGCCCTCTTTGTCAAAACATGCTTGGCCCATTTTGGATCTACTGGTTCGTCATACATATAACGATCCTACAGTTAAAACGAAACATTTTTACTATATATACATATTTAGTGATTAAAGATACTTAACAATAGAAAGTCTCAATAAATGTGATAACCTGAAAGCATTTGTATAAGTGTTCAACTAGAGTTTTATCAATTTTGTGCCACTCGGTTTCTTTCCCATAAAAGTTTCCCTTGAAATATTTAGAAATCATTCTCGGCACCTCTGGTTCCAAGTAGCTACACAAATTACAGCACATATGATAACTATTTACATGTGTCTCCGACTGAAAATAACAATTACATATATGATACTTACTTAAGACCATAAATGTGTATCACTTTTCGCTCAGACGCAACTACTAAGAATAATATTTTTATAAAAGGACCAAACCTATGTTAGCAGCATGGGTAGAACTTTCTCCAACTTCAACTACTGTTGTCGATTCATGGGGTGTTTGAGATAAAATTTGAGGTGAGATCGATGCATTTGTTCCTGATGACACAGAGCATTGAGGTTATAACAAGATTGTGGGTGGTGATGATGGTGTTTGTGAAGTACGTGTCTGCAACGAACGACTCTTCGCCCCACGAGAACCCTTACCTCTGGTAGCTCTGAATGTACCTCCTCCAGCCATCTGCTATGAAATAAAACATGTGATAAACATTAACTAAATAGGTATCAGAATTAAGAAGTAACATATACTTGATAACATCTAACATAATCAAATATGCACAAGATAAACTACCAATTAGGAGTTACATTTACTTAATTAGAGATTACATTGACATTACTAATTATAGCTATTTGTTGAGCTGGTTCTGCCATCACAAATGGATCGTTGCCACCGAGTTTTGACTTTGAATTGACATCTACTAGGCCATGTTTACCATCGACCGTGATACCTTTTTCATTATCGTACCAATGACATAGAACCAAGGTAACTCTGTTGTTTCCAACATAATGCAATTGTTCAACATTAAGTAGAATGCAAAATAGTCTTTCTCAAATTCAATGTAAGAACTCCCTTTGATACACACATCACTGAATATTGTTGTCTTGTTTTGACAATAGTCATTTGTGTGAAACTTATATCCATTCACATAACTATTGTACAAGGTTGCGTATTTATTAGGTCCACTACAAGGTCGTGAACCACTATATATCATAAAACTATATAAACATGTAACCACATAATCAGACTAACAAAAGAAATTTTAAGCTTGTAAATAAGAGACCTACTAAGGAGGTGTTTGTTTTGGCTTGTAGGCTTATGGCTTATGTGGATTTCGGCTTATTTTTTATAAGCTAACTTTTTGTGGCTTATTTTGAAACTTTCCGAGTTATATAAGTTTATCAAGTCATAGTAAGCTTATATAAGCCGAAAAAATTCAAAAATAAGCCACAAAAAGTGAGCTTATGAAACATAAGCCAAAAACCACATAAGCAATAAGCCCACTTTATAAGCCGAAACAAACACCACCTAACAAATTGTAAACATGTCACCGGTCACCACATTATGAACAATTAATAAATTTTCAATTACAAATGAAACACAAAACAAATGAAACCTTTAATAGAGAAGAAACATACGAGCATAAAACAAATAAACACAAAACCATATGAATATCATATATAAAGCTTTAATAAAGAAAAAAAAAATAGAAGCGTACATGGTATAAACTAGTGATTAATTGATGAAAATTTCACAAAATTAAAAAGAAAACAAACCAACCTTAATTTCTTTTGATGACAATGATTAAAAGTGTTCGGTTGGCTGAAATGAATCAAATTTTTAGATGTATAATTTTTAGGAGGTTAGGTGGGGAGGCTGCAAAGAGAGAGAAGAAAAGTGGTAGAAAGTTTTTGGGCTAATTGATAAGTGTGTAAATACTCATCATTTTTGTTTTCTATTAATCGCAAAAACAAATCTAAAACACTTTGAAAAATCTCAAAAAGACAGAAAAAATATTTAGACTGTATTTTATGCAATAATTGTCAAAATCTAGTCCCTGGTTATTAAAAACATGTAATTTTTCATAAAAGGCACTAAGGAATTTTTAAGTTGTCAAACTTAGCCTTATAAAGTCTAGTTTTGCAAAATGACAACTTGAGTCCTTGGAATTTTAAAGATTGACGAAATTACCCGGGATTTTTTAATTTGAAAAATTATCATTTTTGGTCCTTGGGAAAATTAATCTTGTCATAATTAGTCCTTATGATGAAATTTGGAAAATTACAGTTTTGGTCCTTCAAGTTTGGTCAAATGGCTAATATGGTCCTTGTGTATTACTTCCAAATCAAACCAGAACAAAAATAAATAAAAACCTAACCCCCCATCACCACTTTTTCTCCATTCACTGAAACACTCCATCTCCAACCCATAACCAGCGACTTTTTTTTTTTCCCTTTTCTCCTTTTTCCTTCCTCTTTCTTCCTTCTCTGACACACTCAACCTCAACCAATGGCTCAGATTGATGCTCAATTGTACCTAAATATTGGAGGGCTTGGATTGAGTTCAAGAAGCACAAAAGATGACTTTGGTCAATTTTCACACAAAAGAAACACGTAATACGACAGAAGAAGGAAGAGGACATCTTAGTTTTTAGTATAAATAGATAGGAAATTGTAAAGGAAAGAGTAGTCCTGAATTTTCGTTGTTCTAGTTCCATTTTATATTTTCTTGTCATTTACTTTTATTGTAATTTCAATTTCAAATGCAATTTAATTTCAGTTTTAAATTAAGTTTTTCACTTCTGTCAAGTTTTCTTTATGCCATTTATGAATTCATTTTTTGATCTACTAAGTTATTGTCTTTTCATGTTGTTAAAAAATAAGTGTTTGAAGTTCTCACAATCTTGAACCAAGATTTCATAACAGTTTGCAAAATTCATTTTCTTGGGGTGTTTGGGATAGCATTAGTTTTGGTAAAAATTAATCTTTTGACCACTTTGGGACTTGAATGGGTTGTTACAACTTTTTCTGAGTCTAGTTAGTATTAGTTTAGTATTGTCATTTGTTGTCAGAGGTATTTAAAATTCTCATAATGTCATTTAGTAACTTTTTTTAAGGACCGTTATGTCCCCGATTTCTGCTTTAAGATCAAGTTTTGGTGAATTAAGTTAGAATTAGATTCGATTTTAGGTTGTAGTTAATATGTAGTTAGTATTTAATTTCATTTGCTTTATGTTGGTCCTTGGCACCCTTGTTTTTGTACTTGTTAATGTTCAAAGATTGTTGGAATTGCGATTTATGTGTTCTTCACTTCTGACTTGCACTTATCTTTAGATTTATTATGGGTAAAAAATGGTTCCAATTTGGTTTTATAGGTTCTCCGTAAGCTCATATATGTCTTTTTTTTTTAGCTATTAGTGCATTAGCTTATTTCCCTAGTTGCTTATTTTTAAGCTCTAAAAGCCCCATAAATTTACATTGATCAATTTTTTAAACAAGAACGTCACCACTGCGCAGGTGCACTATTTTTTTGACTTATTTATAAAGCGTAAACATCTAATTAAGGTGATCTCAAGGGGCAAATGATAGTTGGCCAGGAGAGCTTTAGAGTCCCAGAAGCTCAAGTCTTGCTCACCCTGTAGCTTAATCAGAACAAGCTCAAAACAGTCCCTCTTGGACTGTTTGAGATAGCATCACATCAGCAGGTCAGTTGGTTTTTAAGTCCTTATTAGAATTCATTTTCAGCTTATTTAGTTTCTTTTTTTTAGCCCTTTTAGTGATTAGAATAGGTTTGGCATAATTTATAACTTATTAGTGTTTATTAGAGTTAAGTAGAATAGCTTATTTTCTCATTTTCTTAGCTTAAGGTTCCCATAGATTAGTTCATTTTACCCACTGTTCCCCTCCTCATTAGTTATTTCCCTTTTTATTTAGCTTATGTTAGTTGGTTATCATTCAAGTTAGCTTATTCATTCATTCCAACTGTTTCTATAGCTTATTTGTGCTTAAAACCTGCTAAGGGGTGTTTGGTTATTGTTTTTGCAAAGTGATTTTTGCCAAACTTTGTGGAATTTTCACAGATTCATTATAAGTCCATTTGAGCTGAAATTTGGGATACAAGATCTTTGGTTGGTCGTGGATTTCATGATCATTTTAGTTTATTTTTAGGAATTTTATAAGTTGGCTTAATGTAGGCTTAAAGTAGGGCTATAAGGGCCATTTGGCGTGTTGAGACTTGAAATCTCGTCTCGAGCTTTTTTTCTGTAGCTTGTGCTTTTTAGGTCCCAATCAGTTGCATTAGCTCAATTTAGGTTAGATTTAGGCTGTAGTAGCTTATGGTAGCTTTTGGATAGCTTATTGCTTATTTCAAGTGCTTATTCAAACTGCTTATTTGCCCAATTCAGCTTATTAGTGGGCTTATCTAACTTTTTATATTTTTCCCAGGCTTAGAATAATATTTTAGATTTTCCTGTAAAGTCTCATAATTTTTACTGTTCATTTGTTATTTTTCTTAATTTTAATTAGTTTAAATTAGTTTTTAATTAATAATAACTATTTAAAAAGTATTAAAAATATATTTTCAGTTTTAAAATAACTTTTATAATATTTTAGATTTTTCTAAGTCATAATTTCACTTTTCTAGCTTTATTTCATATTTTCTTATATTTTAGGGTATTTTTAAATAGTTAAAAATAGTTTTTAATTAATAATAATTAGATAAATAGTTTTAAAAATAATTTTCTTTTTCTTAAAATTTTCTTTTATTATTAGAAGTGTTAAAAAGTAATTTTCATTTTCATGAGTCTTTTAGTTTTCTGATTTCACATTTTTATTTTACACGTTTACGTTTATTTTAGTTTAAGTTTTACGTTTTTAGGTTTTAATCGTTAAACGATTTTAAATATAGAATTAAAATGACTTCAAAGTCTTTATGAGATTTAATTTCCTTAGTGTAATCAATCATAACCTTTTCCTGTTCAATATTCACCCGATCACGATTCGTTGTATTACAGTTTTCTCACCGCCGTTGGGAACGCAACGGGATCCACTATATACTCCTGGACTTTATTGCATTACGTTCGAAATGCTTTGAATTTTATGGTTGACCATTCACAAGTGGTTGACTAATAAAAGATGACCGTTCGAGCGAATCACTAATGATCAAAAAGTCTTATATCTTGCCACACTTTCCTTTCGAGGTGCGAACAAATTTTTTGCTTCGTGGGTATTATACTTTCAAATTCATCCTCTTTAGGTATTTTGCAAAAGTTGGACATTTTGCCCTCTTACCCACAAGAGCAAATGATGGCAAGTATGATACTTTTTTTTTATCATTTGCCCTAGTTTTATTATGTTAAATTTTGGATATGTATTAAGATAATTTATTTAATAATTTATAATTGTGTTAAATCTATGATAAAAATGTTTTGTTTTATCATTTGCCCTAATTCACTTCAAGTTGTTTAAGCGCCTGCCGTTAAACCGAATTAGGGTTTAACTGCTAAATTAGGAGGAATTATATCACAACCCAAATACTTGCATATAAATTTTTGTTCGTCACTTGTTGAAGCATAGAGTAGAGAGTATATTATGACTAGATTAAGGGTGTGTTTGTTTGATTAAGATGTTACACATCTGAATCTGACTAACGATCGTAGATCATTACTACCACTCTTACTACAATAAAGAGGTAGCTATAATGTGAACTGAATGAAAAGTGTCGTTTGTTTTTATAATTGTCGAATGATTTTAATTTTTTATTTTTTAAGTATATATTAAATTATTACAAATACGATTAATAAGTAAATAGTGTAAACTTAAAAAAAAACATTTTTATCATAGATTTAACACAATTATAAATCATTAAATAAATTATCTTAATACCTATCCAAAATTTAACATAATAAAAACTATGGCAAATGATTAAAAAAAAGTATCATACTTGCCATCATTTGCTCTTGTGAGTAAGAGGGGTAAAAATGTCCAACTTTTTTGCAAAATACCTTAAAGAGGATGAATTTGAAAGTATAATACTCACAGAAGCAAAAAAATTTGTTCGCTACCCTGAAGAGGAAAGTGTGACAAGTATAGTACTTTCTTTTATCATTAGCCCAAAGTTTTTTAGGTCAAGTGTTTTAGGGGGAAACTTTTTTTTTTGGTATGGAGGGAACTTTAGAAAATTTTGATTTTGGGAGGGTAAATTTTACTTTGGTAAAACTAAATATTTCAAGCAATTACAAAGTTTATAAATTTATTGAGCAAAAGAAATAAATGATAAATGATGAATGGAAAAAACTAGAGTTATGCAAATAGAATATTAACATGTTCAAAAATGACGAAATTAGAAAAACTAATAAATCGTGCCTGAAACTAATTAAGAGTTACACTTTTCAAGATCTGAGAACTAGACATGTCACTTCGACTCGATTAAATAACCACGTCAAAGTTACAAATTAATGTATACTATTAACTATCGCAACTTATGCACAAAACGATCGTGTGATGTTTGATGTTTCAATTCTTAATTTTCGTGCTAAGAGGAGTTTTGTCGTCGCCGACATAGAGTGTATGGATTTTAGCTAGTTGGGTTAACGACATGTTTATTTATTTTTGTGAAGTTAAAGCGACATTATTTAGACATGAGTTGGTTAGATAAACTTAGTTTATACTTTGTAATCAACTAAAAAGGAACAACATTATCCAATGGTCCACGCTAGGACATCCAGAGGTGGGGAAAAGAATGACACGTGTTGTGTCATCCTTGGTCATGTCAGGTAGGGATGACCCATGTACGATATCGCGTATCAATGTATTGTTCGCAACATTACCTCTGCTCATATAAGCTAGTGGCATGTGGTTTTCGTTGTACAACCTTAGCTTAGACTGTCAGGCAGGTCATGGTCTGAATATTAAGGTTGCAAAAATCATGAATCGGTAGTCGGGCGGTCACCCCTTGCTTTGTCTCGGTCAAGGCGGGATTAATCGGATTGACATTTTCGCAGTTTTGGTTATTTCCGCGAGATTTGGGTATTCTAGACAAAATTTCCTTGAAAATCATCTTGTAACAGAATAAAAAACATCAAATATAATTGATTAAAACTAGTTCAAGACAAGTTTTGGGTATTTCCGACAAGATTTGCAAGTTTCCAGCAAGTTTGACCACCACTAACGTTGATCGTTGACCGCCATTGACCGATTTGCTTGACCCAATTACACAAATCGGCAAGATTGATGGCCCAGTAGCACCTAATCAGTGATTAATCGGTCTTGTAGGCCTTGTTTTGCAACACTGCTGAATATGTTTATCAAGTTTGATCGTGTTTGTGTTTGGCCTGGGAAGCCGTTTCTCAGGCAGGTTGTGACCGGCCTTAGCCTCGGAGGGCTTATCTTAGGCCTATTTCAAGTGTATGAGCTAGTCGGTTGGGCTGAAGCTCACATACGCTGTCAGTATGTAATTTGATGTCATTGATCTTTCTATACAAAAAGGAATAATGATTTTATAAGAGTGCACTTAAACTTGGTTTGAGTGGAGGCCATAACTTGGTAAGCGTCATCTATGACTTGATGTATCTTATGGTGATATATGGCCACAACGGCCTTGTTACACTGTAGTTGTGACATCAGCAAGATCTTTTCGAATCTCAATGCAAGTTACGATGCAACTCTAGTGTGGTTGCTATGTCGTAATGTCTGATGAATAGACTTGGTCTCTTTAAGCAGCAAAAAGGATTACGGTGTAGCCCTTACGATCCAACTACGCCGTAATGTATGTCTGGTCCAACATGTTTTGTATTTTCTTCAAATCAACCTTTCATTTTTGCGTCTTTTTGTTCGAATGCTCAATTTTAACTAATAACGAAATATGAAGCAATTAAGTATATATTCATATAAAAAGATAACAAATATGAGCATTATATAAGGGAATTTAACACTAAAATTTATAGAACATTTGATATTATCATTATACAAAAGTTTGAAGGTGATTTTTTTTTTTTTAATTTTTTTTTTATTTTCCCTCCATGTGTAAATAATAGTTCCAACAATTTTTGTAACAAAATTTCATTTAGTTAAGTAAATTTGATTCTAAAAATATTTATTGTTGGTAAAATCGTTGGTAAATGCACTTTTAATCTTGTGGTAAAAATCGCTCACCAACGAGTTCATGTCGTATTATTATTGTTTATGATTTTACCAACAATTTATTGAGAAAAAGTCGTTGGTAAAATTAGCGGGAACTTTCCCACCAAATATCAACTAAGTTCCAACGGATTTACCAACAATTATGTCGTTGGTAAATTATAAAATATGTTTTTCTTATCTTCGTTGGTAAAGTCGTTGGTAAAGTAATAATTTACCAACGAATCGATGATTGTTGGTAAAATTCGGTTGGTGCTGGCATGATTTCTAGTAGTGCGTGATGTCATCATAGTCAACAAAAACATCAACGTTTTGGAGATTCGACTCACCGTTGATTTATTTATTCACAGGAATAGCTGCAATGCTTGCTGTGATAGTTGTTGCTTTGGTTATTTTAGCGTGTTCTCAAAGAAATAGGCGTTTTGGTCCAACAAATGATTTCGATGTTGAAAATGGAAAGATTGAAAAGATTCAAGATACCGGAAGGCCGAAAACTGTCGTGATTATGGCTGGAGATAATGTTCCAACGTACATGGCCAATCCGGTTGTTTTAAACTGATGTCATTTTAATTTCTTCGTGTAATACGAGAATTTTGTCTTGTCTATGTTCGGGAATTATATGTGAATTATATGAGTTTTTAATTAGAGAGTTGTTTCTTAAAGAGCAATTTCTGGGAATTAGTTTGTTTTTTCTTTTTTGAATTTCATGATTTACTTCGTTATTCACGCAACCTTTTTAATCACGATTCATATACATCTAAGCTGAAAATAGTTACGAAATACTTAATTTTTCACTTAGTAACTCTTTTTTATTTAAATTAAATTAAGTTTAGTCAAGACTTTTTCTCTCTATATATCATGATTTTTTTAATTTACACACATTCTTTTCCAACATACATGATTCAGCATAAGAAAGATGAGAGTCACCTCAGAATGTTCCCCCTAAGTCGTTCAACAAGATTACAGATATATAAACTAAGGGGGTGTTTGGTTCGTTGTAATCTGACGTAATTGTAATTTTATTACATTACGTAGGATGTTTGGTTCACAGAATGGAGAGAATTAAAATTCAGATAACATTACGCAGTCTGTTTGGTTTGCGTTATAATTGTAATTCAGTCATCACAATTTATCAAATAAGGGAATTCAAATTACATAGGAAGTTGTATGAGAAGTTTTGAATTATGTTGTATTATTATTATTATTATTATTATTATTATTATTAATTATTTATTTATTTTTATTAATATAAATATTTATTATTATTACTAATATTTTTTGTTATTATCATTATTATTATTATTATTAATTATTAATACTACTAATTATTATTATTTTTATAATAATAATAATAATCATAACAATAATAATAAATGAGTATTATTATTATTATTATTATTATAAATCATCATTTTATTAAAAACTCATAGGATTTTACAAAAAATTAGTGTAGAAGCCGGTAGAAACCAATGGCCCTACACCTCTAGAATAGCAAAACAAATCCTATTAAAAATATGAACCTCAACATCGCGTACCCATGTGAAGTCATAGAGAATCGTCGAATACGCTTTAGTAAGGTTACCGCATCCTTCTCAAGTTCTCCAAAAGAAGAGAATGAAAAGGGGAGAAACCCATATCCAATATCCCGACATTTAGCATCGTGACTTGACACGTTTACATTTTGTGCGCGCATCAAGCAACGCATTTCGTGCGCATAAAATCACATCAGATATGCGTCAAGGCGTATGCGATCCCGTAAGATCAACACATACATCACGCCCGTCACCATCCCAAGAGTAAAGTAAAATATCACGGTCGTAAGGTTTGTCCCTATCTCCATAAAGCCCAATATCCACCTCCTTTACGAGCTAAAATCCCGGACCGAACATATATCACCAGAACATTGCGACTATGTTATGCCGATGTTTAATGCCAACAATACCCGCACATGAAACAGTGATGGATCCCCATAAATATCTCCGAAAATACCCTAGAACAGTGAACACTGCACGCGAACAAAGGAAAAGAGGAACACAACCGATAGCACAACACACAACGATAAGCCCGGCATTCATAGTTTGTCAGTCCAGGATATCGGAGCCACCCTAAGCCATCAAGTATGATCCTCCTTTAGTGAGCTCCATAACGCGATCACGGCCGAGGAGATAGATGGAATGTAGATTCAACAGTTTGGGTAACCCGCTCGAAATATATATCCGCCAATTTCTTCATAAGTTTGGGGCGGCGACCTTGGTAGGTTACTTCAAAAGGTCAATATCCATATTCACATTAAAAGTACATAGAGCATCATCAAAGAGAGGACCAAAGGTTACAATACGAACTATGGAGAAGCTTAGTCGTAGGCTAGCGATTGAAGTCTAGAAGCAAGGAAGGCATAGTTCAAGACATCACCTGCAGAATACAAGCTACCAAGCCCCCAAAAGGGTAGCGAGTCTCCACCGCCACCCAAAACCAGGCCCGAAGCGGTGACAATACGCTCCAAAGAAGCGAAGTGCGATCAAAAGAAACCTGAGCACACTCAAAGACCGGGGAACATGTGCATAGAAAAATACAACTTGGAAATACCAGCACATGTACGGAGTAACAACAACTCGCATTGAGGGTCATTAAGTTTGGCAACAAAGATCCATAAGTTCAATAGTTTTAGCAACCCTTTCGAACAAGCTTACTACCAAACTCAAAATCCACACTAACAGGTCCACCCAATAATTTAACACCATGTAAGGGGCGAAATAGGGGGAAAAACACCGGCGCTGACGTATCGAAGCTTCGGGGTCTTCTGTGGCAAAAACTTGTTTTATCAACATTGAGGTGTAATCCACGACAAGGTCCATCCATCATAATCAACTCTAAAACCTTACCCACAACCAAAGTATCACCAATAATAGTGCCATCATCCAGATACCATGCTTGAAAGGAAAGGTCAAAATAATCTCTAATCTTACATGCCAGGGGATGTAACACTAAAGCAAAAAGAAGAGGCCCAAGCGGATCACCTTGTTGTACACCCTGATGAGACCAAAGAGTATGCTCACCATAATATAATCTGGCAGATCGAGTAACAATTCCACCCACCGTGAAATAGCCGGGAAATGAAGCCGAACCTCACACAACATAACAACCCGATCCACCATGTTGAAAGCGTTTTTAAAATCAACCAACAACATAGATAGACCAACATCACCCCCACGGTCCTCAACCAACCGATTCACAACATGAAGAATAGCCTCCCTCCCATACCCCAACACCAAATTGTAAATCATCTAAATAACCGTTTGAAGAGTGGCCAATCATGGATGCGCAAACCTTGGAAACTAAACGCCTCAAAATGGTCCCAACATCAATAGGCGAATACCCCCTCCTGGTTTGACTAAAGGTGTGAGAGGAGCACTAGCAATGTACTCACCCAAACACCCTCGGGCATTTACCGACAGAAAAAGGTTCACCACTTGGGGATAGAAGCGACCAACTCATCGAAATAGCCACAACGCACCATTCAAACAATCCAAAAGGTGTTGGGCACGAACCCATCCGCCGCCACAAGAAGTACCACGAGGGAAACTCTTGATCATGTCAAGAACCGTAAGGAGATCGCGGTAAGGTGATGATGATCAAGGTATGTCGGGAAAAGAGGAGCAGGCTGGAAGGGTGCTTGCTTTTAAGTCCTCAAGAGTAGAAACATCATAAGGTGCAATACCGAACGAAAAGAACTCTCGACCGCAGCAGATAATGACCATCACAAATCTTCCTCTTACATTGCTTGACATTTCGGTTGCCCAAATCCAAGCTATCATCATCAATATTAGACCATAATGGAGAAGGTTCGGCTAAAACCTCACGCATAACTCAAACTGCCACCAGGGGGTGCCCATGCATGAATAGTATTAACAATATACTCTTCCTGGCGTTGACGCTTAGTGACCGACCTACACTCTTGATTATTCCTCGGGCAAAAGGTTTTAAGGAGACAAAGAGGCAAGACTAACAAACCAACCCAACAAGAAATGTCATCAAGCGTGCATATCACCTTATCAAGAGCTCTTTTCAAAGCACGAGAGAACTCCAAACGACATTTGGGAGGGATGGATTTGACAGTCCGCAACCCCTTAGAGAATAAAGTATCAAGAAGAGGTAAATCAAAACCACCAAGCTCGTCCAAAACCAAATCCTCAACAAGGGCTACATGGGAGGGAACCTGCGGTTTGGTGAGATCATATAACACGAACCGAACAACACCATCACCACAATCAGGAGGAGACACAAAATCAGACCCCGTACCATGACAATACTTAGTCCGGAAAGTATGCGTTTTGAAACAACCACCACACAACCACAAACCCATACGCTTAAGAGTAACCTCGACCTTTTCGAAAATAGCCAAATCCGCCAAAAGAGACTGCCTAGTGATAGCTTGAGCCTCAACGCTAAAGTGCCGGTCACGAAAATGTGTGATCAAAGAGGTTTTAGTAAGCCCATTTCCACCACCATCCCGGCATCCACTAAGACCCACAAAGGGACAGTGAAATCTTACAGCCGGCATAGCAACAAAGCAACAAAACCACGACCCCTTATAACCAAACCTCAAGTAAAGAAACAACAAAAAGGATAACCAAAGAATACCAACAGTAACAACCATGCAAGTGAAGGCTCCCAAACGTAAGGCAACCCAACAGTAACAACCAAACCTTGTGATAACTGTCCAAACCGTATCACCACAGAAGCAACCAAAGCAATCGAAACATGTATTAGAAGAAGCGAACTGCTCGTAGCCCAAGACCACGTTGAAAGGCAAGCATGAATACCAACCAATACTAAGCAGCCAATGCACCAAACGATGCGTAACCACAACAGCAACCTTTAAACTGAAAACATGTCTCGAAGTGAACCCCTAAAACAGCTTCGAAAGTAAGGGTGTAGGGACAACCTGATAACGTATAGGGAGGACCTGTAATGGTTTGGGAGAACTGAAAGGAACCTACGATCAATCCAATTGCAGGAAGCCACGAAACAAAACAAGGTTTCAAAACGAAACCCTAAGACAGAAGGGAAAACTGAAACGAATGGAGAAAAAACCCTAAAGATTATATACAAACCCTATCACAAAATCATGATAAGATCACAAGACTGAACCAAAACATATTCAACTGAGGATGTTGAAAGGAACGATCTGTAATCCCATGAGAGATCAAGAAGATCTGAAGAGATCACCAAATTTGCCCCTAGACATGAGAGCGTTTCACTTTATTATTATTATTATTATTATTATTATTATTATTATTATTATTATTATTATTATTATTATTATTATTATTATTATTATTATTATTATAAAAACATCACTTCATTGGAAAATCATAGGAAATTACAAGAAATTAGTGGGGATCCGAGAAACTAATTGGGCCCCCACTCCTCTAGCAATAGCAAAACAAACCCTACTAAAAATGTAGTTAGCACCACGCCGCACCAATATCTTAGTGATCGAGAACTTTCGGATTCGCTTCGTAGGTCACCCTTCTTCTCGAGTTCACCAAAGGAAGAGAAAAGAGAAGAGGATGAACCCATATCCAATATCACAAGCATTTGGTTTCAGTATTTGACACGTTTGCATTTTCAGGCTTCAATCACGCACGCATGCACCGCACGGTCGACCATACCGGTTCGTCAAGGCGATGACCCAGTAAGATCAACACACGCCATCAAGGCCTCTCTCCCATGAGTAAAGTAACAAGTCACTGGCGTAGGTGTTTGTCCTCTCTCTGCGAGTAGCCCGATGTCAACTTCTTTACGAGCAAAACCCCTACCCGGGGCAGATATCAACAGGTATCACGCACCACATTATGTCGATGTTTAATACCAATAATACCAGCGATGATACAGCATGGTCCCCATAGATATCACCCGTAAAACCTTGGAACAAGCGAGCCCGACATCCGAGTGGAGAAAAGGAGAACACCTAGACGATAACATAAAACACACCTAGGTTTTAGCATTCATAGCCCCCCTACCCCTATCGGGACTACTCGAGCCGAAACAAGTATGGTTTTCCATTTGCGATCTCCATAGGGCCATTTGTCTGAGCATATGAGATATGGATTCAGCCTCTTTTATTATTATTATTATTATTATTGTTGTTGTTGTTGTTTATTTTTGTTATTATTATCGTTATTATTATTATTATTATTATTATTATTATTATTATTATTATTATTATTACTTATTATTATTATTATTATTATTATTATTATTATTATTATTATTATTATTATTATTATTATTATTATTATTTTAAGTTTTTTTGAATTATATTACGTTGAGATGCAACCAAACAGAGTGACAGAATACATCAATTACAGTTTCAACACATTACAATTACAACACATTATAATTCTTTGAATTACAATTCATTCAAATTACAATTTCTTTGACAGGTTACAATTTCTTTCAAAACATACTACGAACCAAACGCCCCCTAAGAGGTTGTTTACTAAGTGGTTTTGAGATATTACTAGATTAACCATTTAATTAAAAGAGATGAGCTTTTATGGATCTTTCTATTAAAATAAAACAAATGTTTGCGTTCACTTATTAGTGGAAAAGAAACACCCTCTAAGACGAAGGAGTATTTTTTTAAAATTAAATTTTTTGTAGTGATATCTGTAAAATATTGGAGATTAATATTGATTGAATGCTCTTTTCCAATTACATAAGATAGCATGCCTATTTATAATATAACATAACTTTGCGAATAAGCTAACATAAACTAAACCCTAAACCTAATGGACTTCAAGCCCACAATCGGGTTTGGGCCAATAATTAACACTCCCCGCAGTATGAACGGGAGTCTTCCCGACGGCCAAAATGGAATGAATATTGAAAGCCGCTTATTCTTTTCCTAGTCTTCTTTGTTGTTTGTTTTAATGCAGCCAAGTTGTATTCAGCGACAAAGTTTTTTATTGCTTAACGACTACATCCCTTTCTTTGTGACATTTTTTACGTCATAGCTTGCTTTACCTTTAGGTAGGAACCGCAATTTTTTTTCAACTAGTGTCTCCGACAACAATAATCCCCAACGGTAAAAACATTTTTTTAATGAAGACAAATTTAATTGATTGGTTTCTCAATATACGTACGGGGTTTATTATGACGGCTAGAGTTTTACAGTAAAGGTTTTATGACTTTGGTAAAAAAAATGCAATAAAGCAAAAATAACTAGGATCTCTTCGGATCACCGGCGAGTAGTCGATAACCGGAGGATAGAAAATTTTTGTTGGTGGATCTTACCTAAGGCTGTTATACAATATAAAATATTAGAGGTTAATATTGATTGAATGTTCTTTTCCAATTACATAAGATACCATATCTATATATATTAGAACATAACTTTGCAAATAAGCTAACATAAACTAAACCCTAAACTTAATGGGCCTCAAGCCCACAATCAGGTTTGGGCCAACAATTCAATCGTCTAACAATATCTGGTTTAACCACTTATTTGAGAGAGAGAGGTTTTTGGAGACCTCCCCAATAAGAGGAAATACGTTTTTGTGCCCGCTCATTAAGTGGAAAAGAAACACACCCTAAGCGTAATAAGGATGCCCAAAAACCGCATTCACCACCATCAACCCAGCTTTCTTTATCTACAACCAGTTTTATCACCAATTTAGTGTAATAAGACAATCAACTTCACCATAAACTTCATTTTTATTTTTATTTCATTTTTTAAACACTTAAATTATAATTTTTATCAACAATTAAAAAATATTATATTAATAATTTAAATAAATTAAAAAATGTACAATAAAAATTTAAATAAAATGAAACTACAAATCAGTCTGCATTTGTTCGACGCCAAATGTGCTCCACTAAATCAGCTTTAAGGCTTAGATGAGTTTCTTTGTTGACTAAATCGCTAATAACTTGTAATGCTCTTTTTGTGTTCGTGTGAGATCATCATCACAATGTTGCTCGTTGGATAAAGTCGAGAGAGATTGCTATCCATTTGTCTTTTATAATCATATTGTGTAATATGATGCATGTGTACATCATATCTGTTATTTTCTTAAGAGACATCAGTTGTGCGGGAGTTTTTATTAAAACCCTCTTTTTCTTTAGCACGTCAAATGCTCGATCCACATCTTTTCTTGCTGCTTCATGCGCTTGCTTATCGAGTATTCACTTTGTGGAAAACTAGAAGGGGGTTGAATAGTTTATCGATTAAAATCTTTGTTTTGAAGCTTATTGAAAGATCAATTGATATTGATCTTAGATATGTTAGTGAATAATAATCAATATGCTAACAATATATATAAAGAGTAAATAAGGAAAGAAACAATCAAACAACGACAAGTTGTTTATAGTGGTTCGATCTACAAGGACTCTTTTTCCTTGCCCTACTCCACTCCCCGAGTCTCACACTCGATAGTTTAACTTCACTAGTCAACAAGCTCCTTTCACCGGCGGAGAAACCTTTACACTTCCTGCACACACTATTTCCTACACTAAGCTAGATGTCGAGTTCTTTTCCAAGGGTACAACTACTCCCACACACAATGTATTTTAAGGACTAAAATACTAACCACTCACACTCACAAGTTTATGATGGTTTGGTACAACAATGGTGTATGAATCAAGACTAGATCATACAACAATAAACAAACAAGACTTTCAACTATTTGTTGAAGCTTGAATATGCCTTGATCTTCTTTGCTACAAAAGAGGATCACTATAATGACATGAAACTGAGTTAAAAATGTTAGAGAGAAGGAATGTATGTGATTATGCTAGATAGAGATGAGAAAACAACTTGGTTTGGCTTGCTATTTATAGCCAAAATGAACAGCAGGCACCACGGACCACGGAACCCATAAAAGGGTTCTGCCCATGTATAAATTTGGTGCCGCCGGGGTCTGACAACAAGACTACCAAAATCTTACCAAAGTCAACCAAATCTATCCAAGATTGTGTAAGATATGTAGAGTCCAAATCTATACAAAATATCTAGTGAAATCCTCTAGAGATTTCAATGATGCACCACATGATGTCATATGTTGTTTTATATTTTTAGAAATATGTTAAATGTAAATACATATGAAATGTTTTGTTTTAAGAAACCAAAACATGTTTGATCTAAAAATGTTAACATACATTATGGTTTAGAGGCATATCAATAATATGATTAATCAAAATGTAAATGCTTGAGTGATGAAGATATTATTTGATGAAAAGCTTGTTTTAATATCTATTAAACTTGACAAGCTTTAATCTTTATAAAAATTAAATTTACTTTTGTTATTAACAAAACTTAGGTAAAGATCATAAAATACAAATAACGGTTAATGACGATATTTGTATTAACAATCTCCCCCTTTTTGTTGAGGACAAAACATAAATTTTATTTTTATAAAAGATGTAAAGTTTGTACAAGATTTATAAAAATATGAAATTAATTTTAGAACTTGAAAGATTTAGATAAAGATGATAATACTAGTTTGTCCAATTTAGACAGGATGTTGACTTTTCAGAAAGTGAAAGTATGCAGTTGACTTTATTTGAAAGACAAAGCCTTCATTAGTCAAAGTGTGATGTTGACTTTTCAGAAAGTCAAAGTATGCAGTTGACTTTTATAGAAAGTCAAAGTCCAAGTTCTATAATATTTTCCCCCTTTTTGTCGAAGCAAAAAGAAGATGCGAGGCGAAATATGTAATGAGCTCGAGCCATTATCTCCCCCTTGGCCAATGCTCCCCCTAAATTAGGTGCCAAGAGAAAGATACATGGATTGTGAAAAAGCAACAAAAAAAGATGTTAGTAATAAGCATCATCACAAGCATTTCCAATCACCATGTAACAATTAACAACAATATAAGAAACACCTTTTACTTGTTAAAATTTTCATGATGTAAAAATCATGAAATGGAACACAATGATGTGTTAGTACAAAAAGAAAATCCTAGAGAAGAAAAAAAAAATAATCATAGAAAATTAGAAAAATGCAAAGAAAAATCCTAGAAAAATAAAAATACTTAAAAGATAGACTAGGAACCTCCTGTTGAGTTGGTGGATGAGCAAGAGCATTAATGCGCTCTATGATGTGGTTGAGGATGAACCTCATTTCATCTTGAAGCTCATGGACCATCACCCGGGTCCGTTCGGTAATGTGGGCGGTCCGCTCACAATTTGAGCAATCGTGTCTAGGAGGGTAATATGGTTCATGATTTTGTGGTGGTGGAATAGTGGAGTTGTTGGTGTTGGTAGTTGGAGTGGTGATTATGGAGGCTAGCAAAGCACTTTGCATTTGCATGGTTTCACTAAGTTGAGAGTCCACCATATTGGAAAATTTGTGGAGATGGTGGAGCTCAGCTTCTATCTCCGCTCTAGTTAGGTGATCATCCCACATGGATTCATCGATGTCCTCTATATGAGGAGACATGGATGTTGGGGGTAGTGGATGATCCCCATACAAAGGTCCATGAATTTCCTTGTGAATAGGATGGAAAAGGAGAGGTTGAGGCCCTAACGGGGCATTTGGGTCAAATGATGGACGTGGAGACTCATGAGCTATTCGCTCAATTGTACCAAAGGATGGTAGTGGTGGTAGATTATTGAGCCTAGGAGGCAAGTCCTCCAAAAATGGGTTTGGAGATGTAGGTGGTGTAGAGAATAGCTCTAATGGGATGAGTGTTGGAGATTTAAGAGGTGATGGTGACTTGGATAATTGGATAGGAGCCGGTGGTGGTGAGCTTGTAATGGGAGTCTTTGTTGGTGGTGGAGTAGTGACTATGATAGGTGATTTTGGAGGTGGTGTAGGAGTAGTCAAAGTGAGGAAGTTCTCATCTCTTATGGGAGATGAGATGGTTAAGAGAGAGGAATCGGAAGAGGATCTTATGTTGACAAAGCAACATGGTCTTACGCTCATTCTAGCCGTTCTCTTGCAAGGTTTGTTTGATGGAGAAGACTTAGTCATTTTTGCTTAAGTTTGTGCAAGTAGATGAGAAGAATTGAGAAGGTGTGAGGATGATCATCTTAGAAGCTCTTAATTTATAGGATTATGAAATTATGGAGAAATGTGTTTGATTTGATGTTAAACCATAGAAGAAAGGAGGTTTATAATGATTTGGAAGTGTTTTTAATGCTAGTCATGTCACCTAAGTCAAGCCATACAAGAAGGATGGAGTGAAGAGACAAAGATATGCAATAAATGTGTTCTAATAATTGTTGGATCTTGAGAATCAGATCACCTACGGATTTCAAGGAACCAAATTTTTGGTTCCTTCCTTTATGAAAAAGGGTTCCTTGGGTGAATTTTTAGAATTTTTGAATTTTGGTGGGAAATGGATATCCTATATGTCTAAGTGTGTTAAACTAGTTCTAATATGGATAAAAACTAGTAAAAACTATCCTAGAAGCAAATTCTGGTAACTTGGAATATTGAAATAAGCGAAATTTAAAAACTTACCTGCAGATTCCACGGCACCAATTTTTTACACAGGCAGAACCAAAATTTTATGGCCGCCTGGTCCGCCTGTTCTGGTTTCGCGGTACCAAAATCTTCTACAGACGGAACCAAAAAAATGGTGCCGTCTGATCCGTGGTGATCAGAATTCTTAACAGACCCATATTTTAACTATCGGGACCCTTCGAGAACACGAAATTTTTCTTAAAACATATGACATTAATTATTTCTAGTTAGGAAAAGTCGATAACACATACACAAACATAGTGGAGCATCCACTTTGACCAAGGGCTAACGATTTTCACATATAAGTGAAAATAGGTAAAATTTGATAACACACTTTTGCTATCCCCCTGCATAAACCGGTTAGCATACAATATTGTTTCAAGTTAGTTTATCATCCTATAAAGTAAAAACGACCAAATAGTATCATACATCATTGTTTTAAGCTTGTTCCAAACACTCCTTTAAAAACCTCACTTATCCAACTTTTTGTAGATCTTTATCATCATCCTTCCAAGGCACTTGAACATCCCCTAGGTTTGCTTGAACTCCGCCGGTTCATTCTCAATCTCGGGAAGAGATGCATAGTACTCTTGAGGTGGAAGTCGAGAATTTGGGAGACCGTCTTGGGTGCTATTTGATGATGATGATGATGGAGTTGGAGGTTTTGCCCTTTTACCTTTTGCCTTAGTCTTAGCCACTCGCTCATCACTCAAGGGCACAAATATGTGAGGGATGAGAGAATAATCTAGCAACAACCCTTTTGGATTTGGTGTAATGGGTGCAAATGCTCTATAGAGACGGGTGAGTAGCATCCCGTATGGAAGAGCAACGGAGCCATGAGTAGGAATGTCTACCATTCTCCTAGCAATGTAATAAGCTAAGTTGAATGGTTGACGAGTGGACAAGTTGTAAAGCGTGTGACAAAGGCAAGCATTGATGTGGTCTCTATTTCCTATGGTGCTAATGATATTGGCTCTAAGAAGTTCCTCCCACTTTTTGAATTCGGGCTTGAGCTCACTGAGTTCCATACCATATGGATCTCGGTTTACTTCTTTTCCCGCTCGAGTGACACGGGTTGGAGCTACCCTTTCGTTGAAAAGGTGCTCACGAATGATGTCCTTGTCCACCAAAGGAGTTTGGCAGGGACTGGAGCGGTCATTGATAGCATCAAGGATAGTGAGTGACCACTTATCCAAGTAAACACATGTACCACGGTTAGGAATTCCTAGCACTTGAGAAAATTGGTTTAGGGAGATGGTGTAGTCATTTTGATTGATCCTAAACCTAAGAGCCATTTGATTATCCTCATTTGTGAAAGAGACAACACTAGCATAGAATTCTAGGACAAATTGGTTCATCGATGTCAAAGAGACAATCGAAGTTGATAGTGTCAAGCTCCTGACGGAGATTCGTTCCATCGACAAAAGAAGGATGAATGGTCCTACCCTCATGGAAGTACCTTCGCTCTAGACTCTTAAAGATTTCAACTTGGTCTTTGGTGAGGCCCTTGGTTTTGTGATGTGAAGGGATGTAGTTAAGAGTAGGAATGGCAATGGGGCAGGTTTGGGGCGGGGCGGCCATCCCCATCCCTAAACCCGATAACAAAAATCATCCCCAAACCCGCCCCAATCCCCATTGGGGATCTTATCGGGGCGCCCCATTAAGGCGAGATACTCCCCCAAACCCGCCCCATTCCCCATTGGGGTCTTATTGGGTTGTCTTTTTTGAGCACGATACTCCATCATACTCATGTCGCTCCCCGTTTATTCTTATTTTTACACTATTAACAATATGATTATATGGAATAACTTGAAGAATCGAAAACCCATTAATAATATATTAATCATTGGAATCAATCATAACTTTATAGAATAATATGACACAAAAGAAGCTTCTATGATCATAGTTTGAAATATCACAAAGGATAAAAACTAACAAAAATTAGAGAATTATATTTAGTACGTAAATACTAACACAATATTTTATGTATAAAGATATATGTATATGTATATTTATATATTTCGGGGCGGGGCGGGGCGAGGATGGTGTCGCCGCCCCAAACCCGATAAGAATCCTGTAGGCCCCAAACACGAAACCCGGAGCATGCCCCGCCCACCCTAATAAGTTCGGGTTTCGGGTTTCCCCGTCAGGTTCGGGTTTTTTTGCCATCCCTAGTTAAGAGTGTCCTTGTAATCATAGAATTTTGCGGCTACCATGTTTATTCCTATGAGAAAGAATTTATATGTTTTAGCAGTGTTGTAAATATCGGTCTTGGCGGCCGATATATCAGTGATATATCGCTTATCGGCGGTCCACCGATACGATATTTCACTTATCGGTCAAATTTATCGGTTGGTCAATATCAGTCAAATATCGGTCAATATCGGTTATATCGGTCATATCGGTTAAATATCGGTTAAATATCGGTCAAATATCGGTCAAATATCGGAATATCGGTCAAATATCGGTTAAGAGTGGGAAATACATAACTAAATGCATATACAATGTAAAATTTGTAATATTTATATAAAATATATAATTAAAAATATTAAATATAACAATAAAACTAATAAATATTTATAAATATGTATAAAATATATAAATACCTATAAAAAATTAATTTTTATAATTTAGGTCTCCGTTATATCATATATATTATCGCCTTTAAGACCGAGTATGGCGCTTTGGCGGTGGTCGCACGAGGACCGCCAAGTTTATATTTACAACACTGTGTTTTAGTAAAAAAGAAAACAAGCTTAGCGTTTTTGTTCTAGTGTGTGCCTATATGAAAACAATTTGGAGTTGCGGTTATCTCGACTCATTTCATGCATAAAATGGTTTTCAGTGGGGGGTGTTTGGCAAAATTCGGGAGATAACCCAAACGCTCCTAATTCAATGTGGCTTCATTTGAATATACCCGGGAATGCATATTAGTTATGCATTACCTTTAGTATTGAAGAGACATTATGCAAGTGATGAAAAATTTACGTTTCTACTTGTATTAACAATGAAAAATTATTTTCCTACAAGTGAGAAGCTTTTCAAAATTTTGACATGGGGTTTTTGTTTAATTAGAATAAGGCCTTATAGTAATTATCTTTTAAGTGGTGGGAAACATGATTAGTTTATGCAATGTGACAATGTAGTACCTAATTTCAATAACTAGTTATGCAATTTGCCAATTGAATTCATGTTTTGTACAAGAATATACATAATCCCCATGTAATGATTTTGTGCACAAATTAGAATCCTAGACTCAGAATTAAGAGAAGTAATGTAGTTAGGATACTTACAATGATGTTTTCTTCAGTGATTAATGGGAGAGAAAGTCTTAACAATGAGGTAGGTGTGTTGTTGATACATTTTGGTAAAGTGGATTGTGAGGAAGAAGATGTTTTGTAAGTAGTATTTTTGCTACTGTTTTCACCACGGACCAGACGGTACCAAATTTTTGGTTCCGTCCATTTGGTTGTTTGGTGCCGTGGGAACAGTAGCAGTTTTAAGCTAATTTGTTTTGTTTTGGTTGTTCTAAGATTTAGACTATGTTTTAACTATATGTTTGGTTCCGTTAGTCCTAAGCCAAGTCTAAGAAGATTAAATGGTTCTCGTTTGAGAGGTTTAGTTAGGATGTCGGCAATGTTGTATTTGGAGGATACTTTCTCAATTGAGATATTTCCTTTTTGAACATTGTTGCGAAGAAAGTGATGGCGGATTTCAATATGCTTCGTTCAAGCATGTTTGACGGGATTTTTGCTGAGATCAATAGCTCCTTTGTTGTCGCTAAGTATAGAGATATCGTTGAGATGAATTTCGTAATCCACGAGAGCTTGCTTCATCCAAAGAGCTTGTTGACATGCTTTTCCGGCTGAGACGTATTCGGCTTTAGTAGTTGAGATTGCTTGAGCCGTTTGTTTCTTTGCAAACCATGAGGTGAGACAATGTCCAACAAAAGTACAAATACCACTTGAACTTTTTCTATCGACATAGTCACCGGCATGGTCCGAGTCGGCATACACTATAGTTTCTACACCCGTTCCTTTGGGATACCATAATCCTAAACATGACGTTCCTTTAATGTATCTAAATATCCTTTCCAAGGCTTCTAAGTATGATGCGTTGGGATCTTCTTGAAAGCGAGCACATAGACAAACACTAAACATAATGTCGGGTCTACTAGCCGTGAGATAGAGTAGGCTACCGATCATTCCTCTATATTTAGTGTTATCTACCGATTCACCTTCCTCATCCTTGGTGAGTTTTGTGTCCGAAGACATAGGTGTCTTAGTTGGTTTTGAGTCTTCAAGACCAAATTTCTTAAGCATATCTTTTATGTATTTAGATTGGTTAAAGAATATGCCATCTTCTAGTTGTTTAATTTGAAGTCCTAAAAAGAAATTTAACTCACCCATCATACTCATCTCAAACTCGTCTTGCATGATTTTAGAGAAATCATCACATAGCTCTTGACAAGTTGATCCAAATATGATGTCATCAATGTATATTTGAACTATGATAATATGTGATTCCTTTTTCTTGGTAAAGAGAGTATTATCTACTAATCCCATGGTATATTTGTTTTCTACTAGAGAAGTCTTAAGCCGATCGTACCAAGCTTTTGGTGCTTGCTTAAGTCCGTATAATGCCTTCTTGAGTTTGAAGACATGACGTGGTTTTTCAAAGTCGGTAAAACCGGGGGGTTGAGCAACATATACTTCTTCGTTAATTAACCCGTTAAGGAATGCACTTTTAACATCCATTTGAAATAATTTAAAGTCATAAGCACATGCATATGCAAGTAAGATTCTAATTGACTCGAGGCTAGCTACCGGTGCATAAGTTTCGTTGTAATCAATCCCTTCTTGTTGATTATAACCTTGTGCGACAAGCCTAGCTTTGTTTCTAGACACTATACCATTTTCGTCCATTTTATTTTGAAAACCCCCATTTCGTTCCAATTATGGTTTGATCTTTAGGTTTTGGAACCAATTTTCAAACATCATTTATAACAAATTGGTTTAACTCTTCTTGCATAGCAATTACCCAAGATTCATCTTTTATTGCTTCGTTTATGTTTTTCGGTTCAATGGTTGATACAAAGCAAAAGTAATAACTTTGATTTTGGGCTTGTGATCTTAACGTTCTTTGATTTAGTTGTCCTATGACTTTTTCTAAATGATGACTTTTGGATTCTTTGATGTTTATAATTTTTTTATTTAATGGTTCATCTTCCTTGTCATTTTCAATTAATTCTTGACTTTCTACAAGTTGACTTTCAACTAAGTCATCATCTACCAAAGGTGATGTCTTAGAAGGAGGTGGACTTTCGTCGAATGTTATGTTCAACGATTCCTCGACTCTCATTGTTTCTTTGTTTAAGACTATGTAAGCTTTACTAGTTTGTGAGTAACCAAGAAATTTGAGATAGTCTTTGGTATTAAGAATAAAACATTTACATCCAAACACTCTAAAATATCCTAAATTTGGCTTTTTGCCTTTATATAATTCATATGGTGTTTTGTTTAATAAAGGACGTATTAAAACTGTATTTAAAATATATGTAGAAGTGTCAACAGCGTTACACCAAAACTTTTGAGGTATGTTTTGTTCATTAAGCATTGTTCTACTCATTTCTTGAATGGTTCTATTTTTACGTTCTACAACTCCATTAGATTGAGGTGTTATACCATTTGTATCACAAACGTTTCCAAATTGTGTTTCATTGTCGAACTTGCGACCATGATCCGTTCGGATTGACACAATGTTAACACCTAGTTGATTTTGAATTTTCTTGCTAAGTAGTTCAAATTTATCAAAAGCTTCATTTTTAGTTTTCAAAAATAATGTCCAAGTGAACCTTGAGTAATCATCTGCTATGACCAAAGTGTATAAGTTGCCTCCATAACTTCTTATAGCGGATGGACCAAACAAGTCTATATGCAAAAGCTCTAGACACTTAGATGTGGACACCATGTTTTTAGCCTTATGGCTACTATGAGTTTGTTTACCAATTTTGCAAGCGTCGCAAAAATGTTAGTCATATTTTAGTTTTGGTAAATTTCTAACTAGCTCTTTTGAAGATAGGTTTTGAATAAGTCTCATATTAGCGTGACCTAATCGTCTATGCCAAAGAGTAAAGTTATCATCTAAGGTTGTTAGGCAAAGTTTGTCATTAGATGTTTTATCTATTTTCATGACGTATATGTTATTTTTCCTAACTCCTTTAGCTATGGTGATACCATCTTTTAGTATTTTACTACCATTTTCATCAAATAGTACTTTATACTTTTTATCACATAATTGGCTAATACTAAGTAGATTAAATCCTAACCTATTGACATGAGCAACATTTTCAATAGTTAGGGAGTTATGAACGATCGTACCTTTGCCAATGATTTTGCTTTTGAGATTGCTACCAAAAGTGACATTACCTCCGTCATACTCTTGGTATGTTGAAAAGAGGCTTTTGTTGCCCGTCATGTGTCTTGAGCATCCACTATCTTTTATCCATTCACCATGTTCTAATCTAACTTTCAAGCATACCTATGACACAAATAACTCAAGCGTTTGGTCTCCAATATCTCATGGGTCCGTTTGGGTTAAACATACCATTTACTTGGTTCATGTATGGAAATGATGGGTAAGGTTCCATGGCATGTAATTTGGAGTTTGATATGGTCTAGGGAAGTTTTCATTCCAACCGGCATGTTGATAGTTGGGTTGTATGTTGTGGTTGCTCTTGGGAAAAGGGCGTTTGGCAATAGGTGTTTTAGGCCGTTGTTGAGTGGTTTTAGATCAAAATTAATTTCTAGCGAGTCCTACTCCTAATGTAACAGCATGTTTTAGTTTAACATTATCCTTGGTTTTCTTTGTTACTTTGACAAATTCACTACGGTCCGTATTTCAAACATTCTGTCCGGCTGCAGTCCGCACGGCACCAATTTTTACAACGGACGAAACCCTTCTTTTGGGTCCGTCTGGTCCGCGGTTGCATCGCAAAGATTTCAGTTTGTTTGTCTTTTTCGTCCGTTTTGGTTTGACTATTTGGAATTTGTACTTCATTAAAACCTAAACCACTTGTGTTTCCTGGTACTTTTTGAATTCTAACTATTTCATCGACACAAGAAATGTTTTTGTTAAAACCTTTAAATTTAGAGTTATGTTCGATGAGAACCTCTTGTGTGAGTTTTAGTTTTTCTATTTCAAGACTAAGCTCTTGACATGATTTGCAATCATCGTCATTTGCTTTCCCCTTTGGTTTTGCCTTTTCTTTTAACTCATAGACTTCATTTTCTAAAAAATCCTTTTTAGTCTTTAAAAACTTATTTTTAGTGATGATTTTTAAGCTAAGCTCACACAATTTATTATATTGTTTTTGCAAAGTGTCATCATCAATGGAAGAATAAGATGAGTCGGAATGTACCTCATTTGATTCATGTGTCATTAAAGCGATCTCATCCTTGCTTGATTCTTCATCATCCTCACTATCACTCCAAGCACCACTTACAAAAGCTCGTTAAGTTTTGCTTTTAGGTGGCTTGGGGCAATCTCCTATTAGATGACTTGTATCACCGCATCTAAAACACTTTCTTTCACCTTTTCCCTATTTGTCATCTCGGTCTTTTTGGAATGGCTTCTTTTCTTCTCGGGGTTGCCTTACGAACTTTCCTCTTCTTCTAAAGAACTTTTTGAAATCTCTAACGGCCATAGCATACTCTTCATCTTCACTACCGGAGCAAGATTAATCATCATCACTTGATTCCGTTCTTGCCTTTAGAGCAACGGATTTGACTTTCTCTTTTTTTCCTTTGATGATTTCCGAATCTTTCTCCATCACCATTCCGTGTACTTTGAGGTTTCCGATTAGCTCGTCAAGTGACATTATTGGGAGATCTTTTGATTCCTCAATAGCTGTTACTTTAGCTCTCCACTTCGGATGGAGTGCTCTAAGAAATTTCCTGACAAAGTTCTTACTACGAAAAGATTCATCAAGTGCTTTAAGAGAAGTAATCATAGTATTAAAGCGAGCAAAACTACAATCAATGGTTTCATCTTCAGGGATAACAAATTGTTCACATTGTTGAACAAGAAGATCAATTTTGTTATCCTTGACTTGTGAATTTCCTTGATGTGTAATAATCAAAGATTCCCAAATATCTTTTGCGGTTTCACACATAAAAATTCTTTCATATTCTTTTCTAGGTAAAGCATTATAAAACATCATTTTAGCTTCATTATTTTTAGGTATTAAATTCTTTTGATCATCAATAGAAATATCTTTTGTTGTAGAACTAAAGTCTCCTTTAATTATAACAAACCAAAGATCTATATCTTTTGATTTTACATATGTTTAAAAACGGTTTTTCCAATAGATAAATCCATTGGTTTCAAAGAGTGGTGGTCTTTGCATAGATTGCCCTTCTTTATAGGTTTCGGAATCCATGGAGCGTTTCAAGTTTATAAAATACAATATATTTTAGAAATTCTTGAGCAACGAGGCTCTGGTACCAATTATGGAAAACTAGAAGGGGGGTTGAATAGTTTACAGATTAAAATCTTTGTTTTGAAGCTTGTTGAAAGATCAATTGATATTGATCTTAGATATGTTAGTGAATAATAATCAATATGCAAGCAATATATATAAAGAGTAAATAAGGAAAGAAACAATCAAACCACGAAACAAGTTTTTTATAGTGGTTCGGTCTACAAGGACTCTTTTTCCTTTCCCTACTCCACTCCCCGAGTCTCACACTAGAGAGTTTAACTTCACTAGTCAACAAGCTCCTTTCACAGGCGGAGAAACCTTTACACTTCGCTTATACCCTATTTCCGACACTAAGCTAGATGTCGAGTTCTTTTCCAAGGGTACAACTACTCCCACACACAATGTATTTTAAGGACTAAAATACTAACCACTTACACTCACAAGTTTATGATGGTTTGGTACAACAATGATGTATGAATCAAGACTAGATCATACAACAATAAACAGACAAGACTTCCAACTATTTGTTGAAGCTTGAATATGCCTTGATCTTCTTTGCTACAAAAGAGGATCACTATAATGATATGAAACTGAGTTAGAAATGTTAGAGAGAAGAAATGTATGTTATTATGCTAGAAAGGGATGAGAAAACAACTTGGTTTGGCTTGCTATTTATAGCCAAAATGAACAGAAGGCACCACGGACCACGAAACCCATAAAAGGGTTACGCCGTGTATAAATTTGGCTTCCGGGTCCGACAGACAAGATTACCAAAATCTTATCAAAGTCAACCAAATCTATCCAAGATTGTGTAAGATATGTAGAGTCCAAATCTACACAAAATATCTAGTGAAATCCTCTAGAGATTTCAATGATGCACCACATGATGTCATATGTTGTTTTCTATTTTTAGAAATATGTTAAATGTAAATACATATGTAATGTTTTGTTTTAAGAAACCAAGACATGCTTGATCTAAAAATGTTAACATACATTATGGTTTAGAGGCATATCAATAATATGATTAATCAAAATGTAAATGCTTGAGTGATGAAGATATTATTTGATGAAAAGCTTGTTTTAATATCTATTAAACTTTACAAGCTTTAAGCTTTATAAAAATTAAATTTACTTTTGTTGTTAACAAAACTTAGGTAAAGATCATAAAATATAAATAACGTTTAATGACGATATTTGTATTAACACACTTCGTATCATCGCACCCTGGCTTTGAAATAGACTTGACAAGAATAGACCATTCTGAATATATTTCGTCAATAAAATCATATCCCCATTTATAAGGCACGTCGTTAGCCACCAACGTAATCTTTGGTGCTTTTTCGTATTTAAGGTCGTTGAAAATAGGTGATTAGCGTATAATTTTGACGTCATTGTCGCCTCAGGAACACCAAAGAACGCATGCAAAATCTGTAAGTCTTGTGAGCCAACGCTTCCAATAAAATGAATAGATGTGCCTCGTGATCACCCCTACAATATTGAGCATGATATGCATTTGAGCAATTAGCCCACGGCTAAACCGTATAATAAATGCTTCCCAACATCACAGAAAATCCATGTATCTCCTCGTGAAAAGAATAGATTTTTTCGACATTAGTATAAGTATGTCTTCGCAAAAACTCGTCTCCGTATAAGTCCGTAATAGCCTTACAGAAAGCTTGGAGAGCATCACGAGAAGTTTTCTCACCCATATGCATATATTTATCTTGAACATCAGGAACAATGCTCTATATCAATTGCAAATTGCAGAGGTACACTTCATCAATGAGGAAATGCCAACTGTTCCCAAATAATCACTACTTTGTTGAAAATACAACGAATTATCACTACGTGTGAATAGTGACTGGCTTATTCCGAACCACATACGGAATAATTTTTCATTATACATTTAGTTTTGAGAGAAAGTGGTCTCTAAATGATTATGGGCACCGTAACGATCTCTAGCTATCATGTTTCGTGGGGGGTTTTTTGGATTCTAGAATTGGAAGCTTGATAATGTATGTAGTCGTTGCCTCTTTTAAAAACTCTAAGTTGATACTATTAACTTCTTCTTCTTCATCCGAGGATGTAAAAAAAATTGTTCGGAATCCATTTGTTTTAGATGAGAAGTGTAGAGTGTATAAAATAGAATGTGTTTGAAAGTGTGAATAAAAATGAAAAGTATTGGGTATTATAAGGATACAATTAATATAAACTTTAAAAGAATTTTATATACAAAATGCGCAGCGGATATATTTTTGATTGTTAAGGTTTGTTTCTTCCCCTCACGGCTCGGTCTTGGCATCGACCGTGTCTTCATTTTTTTCTCATTGAAGAAGCTTGCTAGGGGTGACCGTAATAAGGTCCAACGCTATTTAGGTGTCCAAAACTTGGTCGTAAGACTTTTTTATTACGGCCGGCCTAAGCTGCAAGTTCTTAAAACAAGGTGATGAATGAAAGGAGAGTAACGTCCACTTGTGTACATGAGAACTCACGTTGTAAATGTTATTTGCTAATGTCTTTTACCGTGTGGACATATCACAATGTGCACAAAATGACAAGAACTTTTTGGAAAAAAAAGGTGAGTAATTATGAGTGAATTACAATATTTAACTTGGTAAGAAAAAAACAACAATATATTATACGAGATATTTGAGGTCATTTATGACTGTTATTAGCTAGTCTACTTTAATTTTTTAATCTATCTTTATCTTTATCTTTACTACATATTACATTAAAAAAAATTAAAAAAAAATTAAAAGTTGAAAGTCAAAGTTAAATGTTAAAATAAATTGTTAAAATATTGATTATATAAAATGGAAAAAAGTTGAAAGTTGAAAGGCAAGCTTAAATGGTAAAACGAATTGTTGAAAGTTGAAACCTTTTGGCGTTTGGAAAACTGAAATTAGCACCTTGTGCCATTTGGAAAGGATTGCAGGGACTTGAAAGCTTTGGCTTTTGGAAAGTATTGCTTGAAAGTTTGACAATGTTTAAAATAAAAAGGCTGGAAGTTTAATGTAGAAAAATATTGATTTTGTGTAGAAATTAAAGGATGAAAGTATTGCTGGAAACACATATCTCTTTGCTTTTTTTTCTTTACAAACACACACAACACAAAAACACATACTCTACAAACTCTCATCTCCCACCACCAAAACTCTCGCCACCACGAGATATCTCAACACCACCAGACGTCAAAACCATCAGAGTCACCACCACCGGACGTCACCTCCACCAGACGTCACCACCACCGAGAACCCAATGACCGAAACCAACACACCTCCACCAGACGTCACCACCACCGAGAACCCTATGACCGAAACCAATAGCTAGGTAAAAGTTATTCGGTTGACCCTACGGGTTCGGGTCAACTCGGTCGTAAAATTCGCTTTTTAAAAACATACCCTAACCCGACCTTGTTTAGAACTCGGGTCAACTTCGATCGTCAATTTGGGGTTCGGGTCAACTCGAAGTTAGGTCAATCGGTCGGGTCAATTCGTGTTCAAGGTCAACCCGAGTATTTTTACATTGTAAAGTGTTGTTGAAGCTGGGTTAGTCGGGTTCGCCGGTTAAGGCTAAAACATACCCGAACCTCACCTGTTTAGAACTCGGTGAATTCGGGTTTACCCATTGACCCAAATATATTTTGAACTGATGACCAATCAATTGATTCCTCAAGTCGGTGGAGTTCGGGTCGGGTCAGCCCGAATGCCACCCCTACCAACAGCCACTAAAAGAGTTTTTTTTTTTATGTTCTGAGGTATTTTTTGAGTTTTAATAGATCTATGACTACTAATTAAGTTGTGAGTGTTTCTTTTTATAGATATGTATTTTTTATTTGTAGATATGAGTTTTAATAAAAAAAATGTTGCATTTTTTAACAGCCGTCACTTGTCGGATAAAGCCGCAGTCTTGCTGGAAAATAGCATCGTCGCCTTTTTCTCACCCGAAAACTGCGGCCGCTGAAATTTGTGACAATCTTATATCCATATGATTTTCTTTACATCTATACGATATTCTTTACATATTTGAGTTCTTAAAAATTTTGTGACAATCTTTTATAGGATTTCCTGGAGCTACTGCCATCGCCACCATCGAGACCCACCACGTACAAGTCTAACCACCACAACAACCCCACTACCAGAACCTCTATAGATTTATGTATTTAGTTTTAAAGTTGTTTTTATATCTATGTTGCTATCATTTTCAAATTACCGCTTTCACACAATATTCTTACATTGCCTAATTTGCATAGAGCCATATAAGGTGTTGGTGTCACCGCCGCTGAACCTTATCTATGGTCGGACATTGTTTGGTAACTTTTTAATATTTCTTGTTAAATTTTGTTATAAGTTTATGTAAATATTGATATTAACTTTTATGTAAATTTTGTTATAAAATTTATGAATTGTTTGTCATAAATTTTATGTAAAGTTTTCTATTTTTTTTATCTACATTTATTTGTTTAGTTTGGTGTGTATATTTGTTAATTTTATTGAATGTTGGTAAAAAAAAAATTAGATTGCTAGATTTTTAGTTTTTTGTGTTTCGGTTTGGTGAACTGTAATATTTGGACCTGTTTTAGGTTTAGTGATTTGGATGGTGCTTGGATTTCCCCTGTCATTTGGATCTTTAGTGGTTTTGGTAGTTTTTAGATTTCATAACTATGACATTATCTCAAACTTGAATGTCAAGGATTTGATAAAAGATCTTATATATTTGGAATTGTAAAGTCTTATCTGTAACAAGCTCACAAACCCCAACATACAAAGGAATTCCTGATATTTCAGCTAAATTCATATTCATATTTCTTATATTCTACCCATTAGTTATTTCAAATTCAAATTACGTAGACAAGATAAAAGTAAGTTGTCAAAATATTGGGAAAGTATAGGCTACTTTGTACTTGTGGTATGCTATGTCATAAATTCATGTAAGTATATATTAGAAAAGATACCATTAATTATAACAACACAAAAGAATAAGATACTGCTACACTTTATGAAGTTTTTAACAACTCAAAACTCAAAAAATGTATTTTTAATAAACATTGTTGGGAGGTGACTTTGGTGAAATTAAAAGGTCATTCATATTGTGGTCAATTGTTTATAGAAAATTTTTCTTCGACTAAAGTTTATAGATCTTTTTAAGAGCTACGTTGGGAAATATATTTTGTAAAAACAGATTTAAGTATGTTTAAGTCTGTTTAGTGTTAATTCTGGTAGCTTTAGTAGTTAAGTCTGGTGGACCAGAATTAAGTATTTTGGTAGGGTTAAGTCGGCCAAGCTAATGGAGTAAGTCTCTAACTTATAGTCGATAAGTTAATTCTCATTATGATAAAAACGTAATAGTTTGTTAGAGTTATATTAGGAATAGATATGTACGTGTAGAGATATCTTAGGATGAGATATCTTTACCCTTCTATAAGTTAAGTAGTCAATTAAGGTTTCCTTGGTGTATAAAAGGATCCTTAAGGTGTTAGGTTAATGTACGAGTGGTAAGCATTAGCCTTTGAGCAAATTAATAGTAATCACGGTTAGTTTATTCTTGTGTTCTTCATGTTGTGTGTTAAGATTCCAAGCATTAGCATATTAAGCTTTTTGTAAAGAGTTCTTCATATAGTAAATTGGATTTATTCGTGCTTACTATTAGTCATTCAAGGTTACTTGGATCCAAGAAACTTTTGGACCTATTAAGTGGTATCGTGAGCCTGTGAAGGACTCTGAATTGAAGAAACAAAACTCACCAACAGTACTCATCTCACTCAAAAACCTAAAGAATATATCATCATGATGATTTCTCAAATCATCTTAGTGATGACTGAAGCATCAGAAGCATGATCTAAGAAACAACAACAGAAACAACAACAACAACAACAAATTCCTGCAACAACAACTATCTCCAACCTCAAACTTCCTATTCTGAAAAAGGAAGAGTACGACATCTGGGCCATGGAGATGGAACATTATCTAGAATATGTAGATAATGAGGTCTGGAAAGTGATCCAGAATGGGAATTCAAAGAAGAGAATTTCCAAAGGTAAAGATGGCATAGTCAGGATTCTTTCACCAATCTCTGCCGCATATACTTGTCGTGAGAGAAAGAAAGAAAGGCAAGAACTCTTCTTATTGATGGTATTTCATACCAAAGGAACATCTCAAGGTTCCATGTATGGATGATGCTAAGAAGATATGGGAAGCTATTAGAACCAGATTTGGAGGAAACGCTAACTCCAAGAAAATGCAAAAGTCAGTTATAAACAACAGTTTGAAGCGTTACCATTAGCAGCTGAAGGCCTGGAGAAAGGCTATGATGATTCCAACAACTCCTATCACAGGAAGCCACATGCACTAAAGTGTCTAATGAAGATGCAAATGTGAAGTTTCTTAGATCATTGCCCAATGAATGGTCAAATCTAGCAATGATCATGAGAACTAAAGAAGATATTGACACTCTGTCAATACATGACTTGTATAATAATCTTAGGGTTTATGAACAAGACATCAAGGGGAATTCAAAGGCTTCTTCAAGTGACAACAATGTTGCTTTTGTCTCTCAAGTAAGAGTACTAAAACCAAAGTTAAGTCCGTAGTGGTTTTAGTTCTCGTAGCTATACGCTTTCTTCTGGTGTAAAGGAAAAGGATGGGGCTTCTGGTTTTGCTGATAAGATCATCTACTCACTATTTTCTAATCAATCTGAAGACATTCTAAATGAAGACTTGGATTAGATTGAAGATGAGGAGATGGAGAAATGGATATCAACTGGTAGTGTGCCATGATTGCCTTTAAGGATTTTGAAATTCTTCAAGAATACTGGGTAGGCAAACTGCTTTGATGCAGAGACCAAGAGGGTTTGACAAGTTAAAACTTAAGTGCTGTGGTGTCAAGAAAGAGGTCACTTTTACAAGGAATGTACTGTAAAGGAGGCCAATGAAGAAAAGAAGAAGGATTCCTTCTATCCTGGGCATGCTGAGAAGGAAGATAAGAGTCAGATGGGATTGCTGACTTTGGAAGCTGGAGTGATTAACTAGAGAGAGCATACTGATGAGGGGACAGAAGTCAATCATGCTCTCATGGCCATAAGCTCCAGCAATGAGGTAACTTTATGCTCAAAAATTTTCACTGATTCATACAATAAACAGCAATCTCTTTGTGATGAACAAATGTGTCAATTAGGT